>QEPC01003194.1:8054579-8105111 GCA_003113815.1 Sphenodon punctatus
GTGGGCTCACCTCGCCTCGGGGTCTTACTCTAGTCTTTTTTTAAACAAAAATCCAGGCTGGGCAGGGTGGGTGGGGGGTGTCCCCCCTTCCACCCGCGCAGCCTGGACTCAGGGAGGGTTTTTGTTTTTTTTTAAACTTTCTTGCTGGGGCTTTTAAGTTTTTTACATTGTAGCCATTTTTAAATGGCTGCAATGTAAAAAAATCCGGTACCCCGGAATCCGGTACCCGGTCCGGATTACCGGGCCGAATCCGATAATGCCGGTACGCCCGATACCGGCATTATCGGATACCGGATTCTACCGGTTTCCCACCCCTAATGAGTACACAGACCTCAGGTAACAGATTGTACTGGATGGAGGGTATCAGCAGGAGTTAGGAGAGGGGAGCGAGGAGGACAGAGCAGAAGAGGTGGGTCTTGAGGAGGGATTTGACGGTACGAAGGGAGGGGACAAGGCAGACGTCGGCAGGGAGGGAATTCCAGGTGTGGGAGGCAGCTAGGGAGAAGGGACGAAGGCAGTTAGGGGAGCTTTGATGAGGATTAAGCTCAGTCTGAATTAGTGATCGTGTTAACAGTTAATCTGGACTGAGAGCACATTCACACATACATAAAAGTGTCCTTACAAGGCCAGGAGAAATCACCTGATTGCAAATCTTGCTTTTTTTGGTGTACTTGTGAATGCACTATTATGTGTAATTTCTGCTTTTATGCGCATTTACAAGGCTGATTGAGAAGGCTGTGAAATCCAACAAGGCCAGGAGAAAATGTGCATAAAAGCAGAAATTATGCGGAATAGTGCATTCATAAGTACACCAAAAAATTGCAAGATTTGCAATTGGATGCCTTGTAAGGACATTTTCATAAACATGTGAATGTGTGCCGAGTCCCAGGAATCACAGTGCTGCAGATAGACATGTCTTCCCTCTAGCCGGCCGTATCTCTATGGTATCCCGCAATTTCCCCAGCAATTTCTGCTTAGCAAGCCAAAATTAAAATCCACGACACCAAGGTGAAGACCCCTCTATTTTGCAAGGTAGCTGCTGTATCTGTTGCTGTCACTGTACTCCCAGAAATCAGAGCAGAACAGGATGCTGAAATATGGTTGTAGTGAATCATGGGATTTCAGAGTCTTCCTTGTGACTCCTAATCTGGATTAACCTGTTCGCACTGCAAATCAGGATGAATTCTTATTCCGTAAAATGATCATGTAAACCGTTACTTCTCAATAATAACCCCAAATTAATGAATCAGGATTAAAAACTAATTTGGATTAAATGTGATCATGTAAAAACAGCCTTAGAAAGGGACCAAATAAAGAACAAGTTGCCAGCCAGATTTGGCTCATTGGCCAAAGATTCCTCACCCATACCTTGCATCATTCATACTGTTTGATTTTCTATTTAAAACCACAGTCAAAAGTGAATGTAGGGTACAAAACAAAATTAGGATGAATCAACAGAATGGTACTTACAGGCAGCAACACCTTTGATCTGTAAAATAATAAAAGTAAGCAAGGCGTTACGGCTATGTTAATAAAAAACATTTTAAAATGGGCTAGTTTTACTAGCAGTTCTGAAATTGTTGATTTCAGAACAGACAACTGAATGCAACTGAAAGATAGGTAATATAACCCAGTGACTAATAAATAAATAAACTAATTAATTAATTAATTAAATAAAAGTTATCAGAAAGCCACAAACACACTGTCCCAAACTTGTGGATTTCCAAAGCTTTGGATTTACTGGTTGCAATAGTTAAAGTAGTAGTTTGGTTAAAAGAATTTGCAATGCAAGCCAGACTGCTGCAACCAAGCTGATTGTAACCGAGCCAAGCACATGCACCTGAGACTTTGCATCCGCCTGAATGTTTGTCTGTCTTCTCCCCTGTCTCTCCCACTGTCCCCTCTCCCCGTCTCCCCCACCTTGTCTTTTAGATTGTAAGCCACAGGCAGGGACCGCGTCTATTTCTATGTTCTGTACAGCGCCAGGTACATGGCTGGCGCTATATAAATGTTTATAATATAATAAAATAAAATAAAATAAAATAAGTAAAGTTTTTACAATGCAAGTTATATATGTTGTGTGTGTATACGCGCGCGCGCGCGCACACACACACACACACACACACACACACACACACACACACACACACACACACACACACTTAATCTGCTCTACAGGATTATTTTTCACTAGAAGCAGCTAGTAAAGATTCTTTTTTTTTCAGTTGTGTCCAATAAGCATCGGTATTGCAACTCAATGAGCAGCATTTTGCATACTATTGACCTGAAGCTCATTAAAGTCAATGTAATTATTCCATTTGATTTTAAACAGTCTTTAGAATAGGCACATAAACACAGAGACTATAGCTTCTTTCCCATAACATGGAATGCGCAGTCTCTGGCGCTGTGGGAGCCTGCGAGAGTCAAATGATGCGCAGCTCCCATCTTGTGGGAAAGGCGGGTCTTTCGCCAGCAAGCATACGCGCCGGACAGAGTAGGATTTCACCACTGTGCCCGGCGCGCATGTTTGCCGGCGAAAGACCCGTACTTCTGCCTTTCCCATGAGACAGGAGCTGCGCGTCACTTGACACACGCGGGCTCCTGTGGCGTCAAAGGCTGCGCATTCCATCTTGTGGGAAAGCAGCCTTAGAAAGGCAAAGCAAGACTCAAATGAGCAACAATCCATTCTGAAAGATGTGGTAAAGCAGCATTTAACCTAGATTCAAACAAACTGGCCTTCTACAGCACAGGTTGCTGAGCTTGGGTTGGGAATCTGACCTGGTTTCATGGTATCTGTTGTGGTCTGACTTCTATTTGATATACTCATATTTGCTGGTCTTTGTTGCCCTGTGGGGTCAGACTACTATATTTAAGCCTCAAAATGTAGTCACTTGGGCAAAAAGATTGGGAACCATTGTTCTATGTACGCTAGCTAAATTCCCTTTACAAAGTTACACAACAGCTTAAATCATCCTACCTGCCCCCACAAGAGTTTTCTTTAATTATAAGCTGTCTGAACAGTCTCCTTTACAGAATACCAGTGACAAAGTGGTACGAGTTATGATGAACAGTGTTTTTGTATTTTTGCAATGCATATAATGTGTGAACTGTAGGTGAACCATAAGAGTCCATTTAAGCCAGGGGGGAGAAACTTCCCTCCTCCCAGCAGCCACTTTGAAAATTAGTACAATTTGAGGGCTATATAGAAGTTGGGAGCTGGGGTGCTTAAGGGATACACTCAGGAAGAGGAAGGCCCAGATCATGGATCTCCCCTCCCTTCCCCCGAGCTCACTGCGGGGTGGGGAGGGCAGGATGGGACGGGACGACATAATCCAGAGGCCAGAACTATGAACTGGAAAGGGAGGGCCACATAGAAAAACTAGCCATGGACCGCATTTGGCCCCCAGACCCAAGTTACCTCATACATGATACCACAACCTACCTTGCCAGCATGAGAGAGCAAGGATTTTGCTCTCTAAACTCTAAGCCTGGCCTGGAATGGCCAAGAGAAGGACCATGAACTCTTTTTTTGTCTTTTAGGCTAATATGTAGATAGAATCATACTAAAAGACAAGCTAGCATTGCACGTTAATTTATTGTTGTTTTCTCATGTGCAAGTTCTATACAATTCTGATCCTATACTGAAGATTCTAAACCTTCTTATAAACTTTCTCTTTATAAAGCTGGTGTCTGTGTGTTACTGGAGCTGAATACCGAGTCTGGGAAAATTCTTGGTTTCTAAACAGAGACAAACCTGACCCACTTATAAATTTATGCAACAAAACAACCTCCAAGATACAGGTGACAGTGAGTTAGTGCTTGTGGACTGGCATGCTCTGGAATTTGGCAATGGCTATTGGAGCATACACGTGGATAAGCGGAATAATGGGTAGTCCAGAGGCAGAGGAAACTCCCCAGGCCTTTGTCACAATACTTTACCCGTGTCATTTATTTTAAGTAAGTCCCTGATCATGTAGATCAAGGGTTGGAAACTTCGGGCCCTGGGGCCAAATCATAGAATGTCAGGAGTTGGAAGGTACCTCAAGGGGCCGTCTAGTCTAATCCTCTGCTTTGGTGCAGGGTGACTACAGCTACATCATCTGATCCCCGACAGATGGCTATCCCACCTCTTGAAAACCCCCAGTGATGGGAGTGCCTACGACCTGCCTTGGCAACTTGTTTCATTGCTGAACAGCTCTCTGTTAGGAAAATTGCCCCAATATCTAACAAATATCTGTGACTGTAATTTGAACCCATAATTTCTAGCCCTGCCCTCTGTAGCAATGAAGAACAGTTTCTCGCCATCTTCTCGGTTGCAACTCGTTAGATATTACAAGACTGCTATCCAGCCTCCCCTTAATCTTCCTTTTGATAAACAAACAAACCAAAACCAAACAAACTGGTTGAAAAAAAGTTTAAAAATTTAAAATCTTGGACCAGTTTTGGTAATTTCACTTTGTAAAATAACGGATTGTCAGGACATGAAAACATACACTAAGCACTAAGGTTTATGTCTACACTAGGAGAAAAAGGTGTGGGTTTGTTTTGGTGTTTTTGTCTTTTTAAAAAACAGCCTAAAATTCTAGTGTACACAAGTTTAACACAGGTCTAAACTCACTTAAGCGAGACAAACTGAAGCCTTTACTTCATGCCATGGTTAGCCAACATGAGCTTAAGCCTGAGTTAAACTTGTCTGTGTTAGAATAAAAGCTATCATTCGAACCACTTTGTGTCTGTCATTTGGGACCAGCACTGGCCGCACTCCCATTCCCTGTGGATCCTACATGCTTGAAGTTTCTGCACAGCACAATGTGCCAATAATGTCGGTGCGTGCAGTTTCCACCTGGCGTCACTGCACACTGGATCCACGGGGAATGGGACTGAGTTCTCTATTGCAGAATCTTAAGCATGAGCCATCTAACAACTCAAGCTAAAAAAACAAAACCCAATAAGCTTACAAAGACTTTCATTTGTCAGTTAAAGGAACTCTGGGAGGTGCAAACTCCCAATCTTACAATATTGGTTTTGTAGTTTGAAGCGGTTTTAGTTTCCAGTAGACAACGAACATCTACAATAATTGTCATTTTCTTAACTGCCACTAGGTGGCAGCAGGAAATGCAGCTTGGAAAAGTTAAAGTGAAATGAGAGCAATGTTAGGTGAGACTGTGTAGGCAAGGAAACTGTACATAACCTTAATTTTTGGGACCTTCAGAGCCAGCTAATACAAACTTGCTATATGTTTTTCACTTCATTCCTCTGGCCTGTTGCAAGGAAATGGTAACTGTGTGTGTACGCACAGAGAGAATAGGACAGGACAGACAAAGCGTGTATAATCCAATTTCTAACAATATCACAAACCATGGCAGCATATCGAGCTGCTGCTCCCATTTTCTTAGGCTACATTCTGACAAGTTGAGGTAAACTGAAGTAACTACGCTGATTTAATGAAATCTAACTACTCCACTTCAGTTTGCATTCTTTGCCTGAATGCTACTGAAGCAGTACTGCATCAGTTTCCCCTCTAGCTGAGACATAATGATCATGAACCACGGTTACCACCTTCACACCGATAAGCGTTCACAGTTACTTCAAAATACAAACCGAAGGGGAGTACGTACTCCCGATTTTAAAAGAGTACACTCTTCTCTTCCGACTCCTAATCATCATCAGTTTAGCATTCTTTCCTTGTGAACACTACAAGAGTAAAACAGAAGGCCCAACAACACTGAATTAACTGCCGGCCTTAGGGAAAAAGGCGGTGTGATCCCTTTGTACTTTTGTTGGTGTACCATAAGAACTACCAGATTGTGTCTAACCGTCCATCTAGCCAAGTATCTTGTTTCTGAGAATCTAACAGCATCTCAGACACACACTCACTGCCCCAGTGCCACTGCCCCTAGCTCAGCCCACTCTTCACCCACAACTCATTATTCTCACTGCCATACACCTGCTGACACTGCTCACCGTCACCTCTCCTGCCTCCGCCACCCATCAGTACAGGATGCCAAGTGGTGGGTGCCCAGCTTTCCTGACTCTTTTGCATGTAAGCATGGGCTACTTAGCCACCACTGCCGGTCTGCAAGCACCCCCTGCTGACATGTGAAGGAAGCAGAAGAGCTGAGCTCCCAACATTAGGAGACATATGTGAATGAGGCAGAACTCAGAGAGCCTCATGGACACCCTAACTCCACATAACCATTTCTTCCAAGAGCTGCATTATTTATTTATTTATTTCTTAACATTTCTATGCCGCCCCCTCATGCCCACGGCATCTCGGGGTGGCTAACAATACAATAAAACAATAAAATACATTAAAACCAACATCAATTTAAAAATAATTTAAAAAAACCCAACCCTAACCCTACCCTCCATTTCCCCCNTACCCCTCCTTCCCCCCCTCCCCTCCAAAGACCTGGGCGAACAGCCAAGTCTTGCATGCCCGCCGAAAGGCGAGCAGACCTGGGGCCAGGCGGACCGGTAGGGAGTTCCACAACCGTGGCCCGATCACCGAGAACACCCTCTCAATGGTGGCCCCTCGCCTTACACAAGGGATCTCCAGATGGGCGCCCCCAGTGGATTGGAGGGTTCGTCCTGAGTCACAGAAGGTGAGGCGGTCCCTGAGATTAGAGGTGCCAGAGACACGCATGCTGCTCCCAAGCCACCATTTGCTGATCTCTGCTCTATCACATGCTCCTTAGTTGTCTCATAAATGAAGAGCCCCAGTCTTTTGAACCTCCCCTCATATGGACGCCAGTCAATACCAACTGTATTCTTTCTATGTAGTGCTTTTCCTCTCTGGCTGAGGCAGGAGGGAACAATGTGCCTAGTACTAAACAATCATAATTAGAAACGGGTTGCTTCCCAAAGCGGCTTGCTATCTAGGAAAGGCAAGAGAGATGAGAACATAAGAAGAGGCAGAATACATTTATAAAGTTACCAGAGGCAGGAGGGGGGTGGGATATAAATTTTAGTATAAATAAGTTGCAAATGCATGTGCTTAGTTCGGTGGTGCCCCACAAGCGCCCTGCCCTGGGTGCCACTGCCACCACACTCACCAGCTGGCCAGGCTCTGGTTTGGAGCCTCGGCTGCAGCCTGCAGATGCACGCGGTAGCAGCTCTGCTGCTGCTGCTCAAACTCTCAAAGTAAACTTGTAGGGCCCAGCGGTGCTACAGTGGCTGTGACCCCCACCCCATGCTGCTGTCATTCCTTTCCTCCCTGTTCTCCCTGAGCACTCATCCCCCTCTCTCCCCCCGCAGCTGCCTGCTGCTCTGCTATGAGCCTGTGCAATGCCGACAGGGGAATCCTCTGACTGCTGTGTCATAGGAGAGACTCACTCCGTGTTCCTCTGATGTCCACATTGTGTTTTCTGGCTTCTTTGCACATGTGCGACGCAGCAGCAGACTTTCATAGGGCCCCGCCCAGCTGCTTGTTGCTGGCTGCGCATGTGCGAGTGGCAAGACTGGCAGTCATTGCACATATGCAGGGCCAGGGCGGTGCACCTGCTCAGGCTGGCTGAGTGGGGCCCTAGGAGGGATGGGGGCTGGAGTGAGGAAAACTGAGCACGTGCGAGTGGGTGATGGTATTCTTGCCCGATTTCCCCCCTTTCACACATGATCATTTTTGTTTTGGGGCAAGCACAGAGGAGGGACTGGGGGAGGGGGCGGGGATTTCTATGAATGAATCCAGCACATAAAATTAATTCTGGGGCGATGGAGACACTGCCCTGGCCAATTAGGGCCAGAAAAAAGGTTAGGGGTGGGCACTGAGGGGGAGGAGGGAGCCAGGGCTCATTTAAGAGCAAAGCAGCAGGCTGCAGTGGGCTCCAGGCAGAACGTGACGTTCTCCTGGTTGAGGGAGGCTGGAGCTGAGCGGTTTCTTCATGCCCAAGTAAGAGAAGGGTTTCTTTTTTAAAAATTCCTTTTGGGTGAGGTGCTAATCCTATGTGATTAATCCTTCGGTGCTCCTCTACGCTTGACTAAAATGTAATGTTTAGTGGGAGAAAAGAACTGCATGGTTTGACTGATTTTTAATCCCAGTGGAGTGTTTTAGTGGAAGAAAACATGCCTGGTTTGCACTGATTTTAATCCTTGTTCGGCATGCAGTGGGTGGCATGCTGGGCTTTGCTTTTATGATGCTTGATGTAAAAAAATCCCTGGTTTGGGGTTTTAATCCCAGTGGTTTAGTGGGAGAAAACATGCATGGTTTGCATGGATTGTAATCTTACCTCCGCATGCAGTGGGGTGGCATGCTAGCTCGAGCTCTTTTTCATGCTTGATGTAAAAATCTGGTTTGGGATTTTAATCCCAGAGGTTTCGTGGGAGAAAACATGCATGGTTTGCATTGATTTTAATCCTCGCCGCTCAGCATACAGTGGCATGCTGGCTTTTGCTCTTTTTCAAACCTCATGTGAAAGAAATATGTGGTTTGGGGTTTTTAATCCCAGTGGTTTAAGTAGGAGAAATCACGTATGGTTTGCAGCACTCACTCAGTTGGTTTTGTTTTGCTGCCTTCTTGCTAAAACTTTTTTTTCCTTTTAAAGAGAGGTTGAGGGTTGCCTAGGATACATGTTCTGATCATGTAAGTGTGAAATTTTAATACTGTCAGTGCCCCTGCCCACCACTGACCCCACCCAGGTCCTACTAGCCTTGGAACCCACCAGCTGCCATTGTGCTTAGCTTCATTACAAATGGAAGCAGAGGATTCTGAAGGACAAGACAGTATTAGTAGTATCAGCGAGCAATGAGGGCCAGGAGCTAGTGAAAGCTTGGTTTTTAGGAGGAATCTGAAGTTGGGAGCAGGAGAGCAGAATATATGTTGAAGAAGGGAGATTCAGGCATAAGGAACAGCACAAGAAAAGGATCCAAGATGCTTTAGGAAGCAGGAGACTCTGGGACAGGTGAGGGTGGTGGCAGAGGAGAAGCAAGGTGGACTTGTGTGAGAGGAGCACTGTGAGAAGGCCAACACCAGCTGGTATTGGCGCTGGCTACTGCCCAGGCCCGTTTTTATAAGATAAGGGGTTTTTTCTGTGATTTTCTCTTGCTACTTTGCTTGTTTTCTCTTCTTATTGGATCAGCTGTGGCTTGTTAGAGCCTGGGAAGTACGGGCTTGTGCAGAGCACGTCCAGACGGGACATTTAAAGCAGGGCTGGTGTCTATGGCAGTGCCGTAGTGCAACGCACCTAAGGACTGCATGCGCAAGGGCACGCCCTTGTGCACGAGGCCTTGGGCGTCGGCTCAGGTGCCGAGGTCGGCGTTTTTGTTGTTGTTGCCCAGGGGTCAAGCATTGCCAGTTCCAGCTCCGTGAAGAGCCAGGCAGCTTCCAGGGGTCAGGTGTCGCCAGATCCGTGAAGAGCCAGGCACTAACTAGGGGCCTAGTGTAATTGCCCCCTACTAGAATTGGACTAAGCCCCAGGAGGGTGGGAGAGTTAGGAAAATCGGACTCATGATTTTTTGATGCTCTGAACCGTTGGACACACTGTGGGACTTTTTTGAATGTTCATGTGAGCTAGGGTGGAGTATTGGAAGCTACCCTGGGCCAGGAGAGCAGTTTGTATTATTTGCAGTCAAAATGATAACCCCCTGTGTTTTCCACTCCTAGAATTGTATTAGAACTCTGGAAGGTCAATAAGTGGGAAGAGATCGACAGGTGGAATAGGAAGTATTGACAGAGTGTATTATTGTTGGGATTTCATTAAAGCCTAGCCGTGCTTAGTGGCCGTGCTGTTTTACAACTTGGGATAAACTTGGATCTGAGTAAGTTTTATAGACCCAATTCTGACATGGCACATAAAAGAACATGGGCGACAGTGCAATCTTCTCCGTCCCGCCCCCCCTCCAATAAAGCAGAGGCGTATCAATATGTTTTTTCCAGACTTGGGAAAGGAGCAAAAGGAGGCCCTGGGGATCTTGAGCCCCCCTCCCCCCCCCAATCACCAGAATATGAGGTGAGGTACTACACATTCCTGAGGTAGAGGTCAGGAAAGATAAATATGAACAAACTGCTTTTTTGTCGTTTAAAGCCCCCAAGAAGAAATGTGATGTGATAAGTAAGAGGGAGAACTCTGTAAGCCTGCTCCCTGGTAGAAAGCACACTATTTTGGAACAGGAAGGCTTAAAGATATAAACGAATCTCATGAAGCGGGAGAAGATTTTCAAACTGCATTTCTGGCAGAACATCTCTCTCTTACAGCAAAAACTGTGAAATATATGTTCCAACAGTTAAATCTGTTAAATACTAAAATGGATGAGTTAGCATCTCCGGTAGTAGATGGACAATGAGGCTTACAGGGACAAAATAAAAAGTTGCAGGGGGATAAAGTAAATGTAAAGGTAATGAAGGGGGGCTCAACTAAAGCAGCCCAGGGCAGAGATGGAAATTGAAGGACTCAGCCTAGTAGACATTGATCAAGATCTTAATGAAAAGGGACAAGCAAAAGACTTGTATATGTATGATATGCAGGAAGGCTGTCAGGATGGAGAACTGCCCCTTTTTACAAGTGGTAATGGACAAGTTGGTTTTTATAATTTTTCCCTTGCCAACTGGCAGACTGCCTTTTTGGGATACTCCCAGAGAAATAGCACAACATTTAAGGCTGCTTTTGAAAATGCCAATAGTTAGTAAGGATATTAAAAATATTGAACATCTATATTATACGAGAGGGCATAAGGGGATAATTATACAATTTAGGACAGCAAAATTGACCTCTGAAATAATGTGGGGGGGGGGGGGGGGAGACTGCTTAGCTCTTATGGCAGTTTCTCTCTCTAGAGTTTACAATAAAAGACAAAAAAGGCTCCACATGTAAATCTTGGGGACACAGAGATATTGAACCAAAACAAAGATATTAGTCTCAAACAGAAGAAAAATAAAAGGATAGTTAATTTAGAAAATGGCAGGGAAGGAATAAAGGCTGAGGTAAAAGACAAGAATAAGGTTGTAAACGTTGCAGAACTGATAGATCAGTTCCATGGAGGAGATGGAAACTCAGATGAGATATACCAATAGTAGGAATACAGGTCAGTTAGGAGGTGATGAGGACACCCCAAAGGAGCATAACTCTCCCACAGAAGGTCAAAATAACATCCTAAATAGGATGTCAAATTTATAGGAGCAGTTAGTAGGTATGCAAGGTAATTCACGGATCTCCTCTCCAAAGTGGCAAAGGTACAGTTTACAAAAGATGGCACCCTTACAGAAAGAGATGGAAGGAGAAATTCTTTGAGGGTGTAAATAAGCATGTGGACAAGGGAGACTCAGTAGAGATATACTGTACCTGGATTTCCAGAAAGCATTTGATAAGGTCCCTCATGAGAGACTTTTGAGAAAATTTTAAAAAGTCATGGGATAGGAGAATGTCTTACCATGGATCGGAAACTGGTTAAAAGATAGGAAGCAAAGGGTAGGACTAAATGGTCAGTGTTTACAATGGAGAGATGTAAAAAGTGGTGTGCCTCAGGGATCTGTATTGGAACCGGTGCTGTTTAATGTATTCATTAATGATTTAGAAAAGGGTGTTAAGAGTGAAATGATCAAATTTTCAGACGACACCAAGTTATTCAAGGTAGTTAAAACATGAGCAGACTGTGAGGAACTGCAACATGATCTTATGACACTGGGTGCCTGAGCATCTAAATGGCAAATGAGATTTAATGTGGACAACTGCAAAGTGATGCACATAGGGGAAAGTAATTCAAACTATATGTATACAATGCTGGGTACTAATCTAGGAGTTACCACTCAGGAAAAGGATATCGGGGTGGTTGTGGACAATACAATGAAATCCACAGCGCAGTGCGCAGCAGCAGTCAAAAAAGCAAACAGAATGTTAGGAATTATTTGGAAGGGAATAGAAAATAAAACTGAAAAAATCATAATGCCTCTATACAAATCAATGGTGCGACCGCACCTCAAATATTGTGTGCAGTTCTGGTCACGCCATCTCAAAAAAGACATCGCTGAACTAGAAAAGGTACAGAGAAGGGCAACAAAAATGATCAAGCGCATGGAAGGGCTCCCATATGAGAGGCTTGGTAGGTTGGGGCTCTTCAGTTTGGAGAAGAGACGACTGAGAGGCAATATGATAGAGGTCCATAAAATCATGAGTGGTGTGGAACTAATAAACAAGGAGCAGTTATTTACCCTCTCAGCTAGTACTAGAACTAGGAGACACTCCATGAAACTCATGGGTGGCAAGTTTAAAACAAATAAATTAAAATATTTTTTCAGTCAGCATATAATTGGGTTGTGGAATCTACTGCCAGAGGCTGTGGTAAGGGCCAGTACTATAGCGGAGTTTAAAAAAGGTTTGGACAAGCTTCTGGAAGATAAGTCAGTTAGCAGCTATTATTAGCCAGACAGGATCAGGGATCATGACGGGAGCTGGGGGAAAACAACAGGGAATGGATCCCCCATTGTGACCTGTTGGGTGCTTCTCCCAAGCCACCGTGATTGGCCACTGTCAGAGACAGGATGCTGGCTAGATGGACCATTGGTCTGACCTAGTATGGTGGTACTTATGTTCTTATGAGGTAGATCAGTAATAGTTGATGACACAAGTTGTGATAAAGTAGAAATTGTAGAAGAAAATGTAGTAAGTCAGCAAGAGATTTTAGATGGACATCAGGAAGAGACTGAAACCTCAGCTTTGAGGGGGGAGGAGAGATCAACCACAGCAAGGAGTCTCCGAGATTTTAGCTCCAGTGGATGATGTGGTAGCCAGGCGAGGATGGGGAAATGGTTGAGAGTGAGGGTGATGGAGAATGTAAAGCAGTAGGGAGATAGGAGACTTTAGGTGGTCAGGTTTTAGTGGGGTCTGAGATGACTGTGGATAGGGATCAGGGTTTGGGTAACCTGGGAGAGTTAAGAGGATAAAGGAATGCACTGTCAGATATAGATTGATATCTTGGCGTGGGTCAAACTGGATAACCCCTGTGCAGGTTCCCTCAGAGGGCTATGCTCCAGTTGAAACTCACCATATTTGAAAATTCTCTCGTGGAATATTGCAGGATGGGCTTTTAAAAAAATGGGATAAGGACTTACTAGGGTTTTTACAACAATTTATATAGTTTGTTTACAGGAAATATGGATAGTGGCATCAGAGGAACTTGAAGTGGAAGGCTTTAGAATTTGGTGTAGCCCTGCCAAGAACCCCAGATCTAAAGGACATTCAAGTGGGGGCCTGGCAGTTTTAACTCCATTAGAAATGGAGATGGAAGTTGAAATTAATGCCCCCTTAAATGGGGACTTAATTGTTCTTAGATGAAGGTTTCCTCCTAGTAAGTAGGGAGTTTATTCAGTTTGTTAATGTTTATATTCCCCCAAAAGGTTACATAGATGATAACTGGAGGAATGTGGAGGCATTTATGAGTACTGCATTTGGAGAATTTCCTTATGGCCATTTTTTTTATTTTAGGCTATTTCAATGCAAGAATTGGAGCAAATAGCCAAGCCATTTTCAAAGCCATGAAAATGGGGAACTTAGATTGATTGGAACTGCACAAGGGAATCAAAAGATCAAGTGACAAATAAAGCAGGGAAGCTATTTTATACTTTTGTATTGGAAAATGTGCTTAAAATTCTGAACGGTAACACATCGGGGGACTATGAGGGGAGTTTGACCTTCACTAACACCAGAGGAGGTGGTGTTATTGATTATGGATTGGTTTCATCCTCATTCATTAACAAAGTTAGGACATTTAGGATAGGAGATGGGATTGAAAGTGATCACTTCCCTATTTATTTGGAGCTCTATCTGCCTTACTGGGAAAGAAGTAACAAATCTCTACCCGAAGGCCAGGTAGAACTAGATGGGCCGTGTAGAGTGAGATGGACTACGAAGGTTAGAGACCTGGCCCTAACCCTTCTGCTTTCAGAAAATTCCCATAAGATAAGGGTCAAAATGATGGAAACCAGTAATGTAAAAGAGGCCATCGGGGCATTGGATAATTTGATAGTTCTCTTAAATCCTGTACTCTCTAAAAAAGCTGGAGGCAAAACACCCACCAGTAATGACGGAGGAACTTGGTGGGATGTTGATTGCCTAAGAGCAAAATTAGAACTAAGGAGACTTGTAAGACAGTTGAAAAAGGACTGTAGTGAGGTGGGTATCATAAGGTACCAGGAACATAACAAATTGTATAAAAACATGTTATGTTTAAAGAAATACAATTTTAGCAAAAAACAGTGGAGTATTTTGTTTGATGCTTTGGTGGCAAAAGATTCAGTTATTCTGGAAAATCTTCAATGGTATGATGAAAGGAGGGTATAGGCTATGCGAACCTAAAATAGCGCAAAATATCCGGGTGCAGCATTTTACGGGGATATTTAATGCAAGTAGCCCAATAGGGTACCAGCCCCTGCCAGATGTTTTTGAAGATTTTCCATCATGGGATGCTGTGACAATTGAAGAGGTCTTGGCCGCTATAATATCTTTTAAAAAAGGGAAGCCTCCAGGCAATGATTTTCTCCCAGGCAAAATTTTGAAACTCCACCCAGATTGGTGGGCCCCAGCAAATTTGTTTACCATGATTAATGATAAAGGATGTATCCCGGATCTATGGAGAGCTGGAATTGTCATCCCAATATATAAAAAGGGAGACCATCTTGACCCCAAGAATTATAGGCTTATTAGCTTGCTTCCTGTAATATCGAAATTGTATACCAAATTGCTTCTCGAACGCCTGACTTGGTGGATTTATGATAACAATATCCTGGCGGGAAAGCAGGCAGGGTTTCGTGCGGATAAAAGAACAATGGGACAGGGACTGGTTCTGTCACATTTAATAGCAAAATATAGGGATAAGAAAATGAAGTTATATGTAGCCTTCATTGATTTTAGCTCAGCATTCGACTTGATAAATAGAGAACTGCTGTGGGGAAAGCTTGAATCTATGCAGATAGACAGAAGACTTTTAGGGTTAACGCGATCTCTCTATACTAACACAACCCTTCAAGTCAGAATTAATACAAAGGGGGCTCTTTCAAATGTAATCAAGACCTCACAGGGGGTACGGCAGGGGTGCTTGCTTGCACCAAGTTTGTTTAACCTGTATGTAAACGATCTATTAATTATTAATATTATAAGCATTTATATAGCACCAGCGATGTACCTGGAGCTTTACAGAGACTAAGATAGACACGGTCCCTGCCCGAGAGCTTACAATCTAAAGACAGGGGGAGCGGAGACAGGGAAGGGGGACCAGAGGGAGAGACAAGGGATGCAAGAATCATGAGGATGCGAGAACTCAGGTACATGTTCTTGGCTTGATTACAGTACATTGGGAGTTTGCAGATAACAGGTGGGGGATATAGGGAATTATATGGCTCCAAAGATTGGTGACCGGCATGTCACAATCTTGATGTATGTGGACAATACTGTACTATTGTCAACAAGCAGGATTGGCCTAATAAATAGTTTATTGAAGGACTTTGCTGAAGAATGTCATTATTAATTATTATTATTATTATAATAAACATTTATATAGTGCCAGCGATGTACCTAAGATAGACATGGTCCCTGCTCGAGAGCTTACAATCTAAAGACAGGAGGAGGGGAGACAGGGAAGGGGAAAACAGAGGGAGAGACAAGGGATGTGACATTCATGAGGATGCGAGAGCTCAGGTACACGTTCTTGGCTTGGTTACAGTAAATTGGGAGTTTGCAATTAACGCTTAGCAGGAGTTCAGAAGGGCGGAGCGGAAGAGGTAGGTTTTGAGGAGGGACTTGAAGGGGTAGACGGTGGCGGCAACGTGGACGAGGGCAAGGAGGGAGTTTCAGGCGTGCGGGGCAGCGAGGGAGAAGGGATGAAGGCAGTTGGGGGAGCAGGGGAGGCGTGGGAGGGTGAGGGAAGGGATGGAGGAGGAGCGGAATGCTCGAACAGGGGTTCAGAGGGAGATCAGGGCAGAGAGGTAGGGAGGAGCGAGGTTGTGAAGCGCTTTGTAGGTGAAGACAAGGAGCTTGTGCAGAATACGCTCAGGAAGGGGGAGTCAGTGGAGAGAGGAGAGGAGAGTTTTCACGTGGTCAAAGCGACGGGCTAGGTGGATGACCCTGACAGCAGAGTTTTGAACAGAGATGAGGGAAGAAAGGTGAGAGCAGGGAAGGCCAGCGAGGAGGTGGTTACAATAGTTGAGGCGTGAGATGACTAGGGCGTGGATGAGAGTTTGGGCAGAGGAGACAAACAGAAAAAAACAAATCTTGGTAATGTTGTGGAGGGAGAAGCAGCAGGATTTGGCAACGGAGTCAATGTAGGGTTTGAAGGTAAGGTGGTGCGAGTCGAAGATGAAGCCCAAGCTGCAAGCTTGGGGAACAGGGAGGATGGAGACCCCGTCAATGACAACTGACAGGGAAGAGGGAGAGGAAGGACTGGGAGGGAAGATAAGGAGTTCAGTTTTCGTCATGTTCGGTTTGAGTTGGCGTTGAGACATCCAGGCGGAGATATTGGAGAGACAGTTGGTGAGACGAGCTTGAACAGAGGGGGAGAGGGAAGGAGTGAAGAGATAGAGTTGAGTGTCATCAGCATATAGGTGGTATTGGAAGCCGTGGGAGGCAATGAGTTTGCCTAGAGATTGGGTGTAGATAGAGAAGAGGAGCGGGCCAAGGACGGAGTCTTGGGGAACCCCGACCAAGAGGGGTAGGGAGGACAGGTAGGGAAGAGTTAGGAAGAGATACATTGAAGGAGTGGTCAGAAAGGTAGGAGGAGAACCAGTCAAGGACAGAGTCCCGGAATCCAAGGGAGTGGAGAGATTCAAGCAGGAGCAAGTGGTCAACAGTGTCAAAGGCA
Source organism: Sphenodon punctatus (assembly GCA_003113815.1). Taxonomy (NCBI): domain Eukaryota; kingdom Metazoa; phylum Chordata; class Lepidosauria; order Sphenodontia; family Sphenodontidae; genus Sphenodon; species Sphenodon punctatus. Next base: position 8,071,359 of record QEPC01003194.1, read on the forward strand.
GCAGAGAGATCAAGGAGGACCAGAATAGAGTAAAGGCGGTTGGATTTAGCCACAAGAAGATCGTTGGTGATCTTAGCAAGAACGATTTCAGTGGAGTGAAGGGGGCGGAAGCCAGATTGGAGTGAGTCAAGGGAGAAGTTGGCAGAGAGGAGGTCGAGGCAACAGGAGTAGACAATCCATTCAAGGAGCTTGGAAGCAAAAGGGAGGAGGGAGACAGGATGGTAATTAGAGGGTTCAAAGGGATCCAGAGACAGAGGAGAAGGAGCCGGTAGAGAGGGAGAGGTTGATGATGTGCAGGAGGGGAGGGGTGACGGTGGAGGCAATGGACGTCAGGAGGCGGGAAGAAATGGGGTCTCAGGGGCAAGTGGAGGGGTTGGAGGAGGAGAGCAGGGAGGAGATTTCCTCAAGGGAAGCAGGAGGGAAGGAGGACAGGAGAGAGGTGGGGGACAGGAGAGAGATGGCATGCACAAGAACTGGTCTTAAATTATAAGATGACCAAAATAATGACCTTTCCCCCTAGATTCAAACAAGAAAATTGGTGGCTTGGTGAGCATAAATTGGAACAAGTAATATCCTTTAAATACTTAGGAGTAATGTTTGCCTATAATGCCACCTGGTCTTCTAATTTTTGGGCAGTAAAGCAGGCTGCCAATGCTACTAGCTCAGTCTCTCTTAAATTTTATACATAAAGTGGTGGATATCAAGTGAAACGTGCCCTGAAAAGATATGAAACCTAATTAGTAGCGGAGCCGAAATTTGGGGCCATGATCCACTTACTGAAAAGTACCTGGAATCATGGCAAAATAAATTCATGAGGGAATGCCTGGGTGCACCACGGGTTACCACTCTGGCCATTATGAGATTGGAAATGGGTTTGAAATCAATGTTGGCTAGATTAGCAAGTCTTATGATCTGCTTTTTACTGAAATCATTTTTTCCCCCCCACTGACTTTCCAATGGCAAAATTCTTGGAAGAAAAGATGAGAAAAGCTGGGCGTGGAAAAGACAGGTAGTGGAAAGGGCTGAACCAAAAACTAAACTGAGTTTTTCTTTTATGTTTTTGAGATCTTTCCCTTTTAAGGAATCTTGCAAAATGGTAAAACAAACAATCAAAGATACAGATAGGCAACATCTAAGAATGACAGCTTCAACCTCTTGTATTTCACTGAAATACAAGTATTGGATCCCAGGGTGAACCGGAGACGCAAGAAAATTCCTTATATAGGAAGGCCTTTACCTCTCAGTTTCCAGACCATGGTAACAGCAGTTATAGAGGGGAAATATAAAGGAACCCCATATCAGGAGAGGAAATGTATATGTGGGGGAGAGAGTATGGAAGACCTTTCTGGGTATTTGTTTGTTTGTCCAATCTATGCCATTCCTAGGGAAAGATTCTTGAAAAAGGCTAAACTTGATCCACACTGGCCAAGCCTGAAGAAATTTATATATCTTTTCGGAGACAAAAAAAGAGGTTATCACAAATGAAGTAGCTTTCTTTGTGTTTAGGGCAGCTAGACTAAGGGCACAGGTGGTAACTGCTAACACAACATATTGAAAGATGCATTAGAAATTGACCCCATTGTAAATGAGTGTAAAAGCAACCTATGGCAAGGGATTGAAAAATTTGGAGGGATGATTATGTTGATCTAGGGTGTCTTTAGTAAAGACAATAGTAAATTCTGTGTGAAGGATGTAGATGTATAAATCATATAAGCTTGTTATGTTTTTCTTGTTCTCTTTTGTTTGTCATGGCTAAGGCCAGTATCAGGACTCACTGCGTCCTGGTTACCTGTGATACTGCCTCAAGCCTCGGGTCATTTCGTGGCCCCTGCGGTCGGCCAGGGGCGCCCAACTCGAGGTCCCCCAGGTACACCGAGTGGCGACGGCAGGGAGGGTGTTCTTGGTGGCCGCGACTTGGCTGTGGAACGCTCTCCAGTTGGAGGCCAATCTTTCCCCTGAACTCCCTTCTTTCCGTAGGTGTTGTAAGACCTGGTTGTTCCACCGGGCCTTTGAGGAGGAGGGTGGGTAGGGCAGGGTGGGTATTTATTAGCTGCTATTTTATATATTTTTACCTTATATGTGCCCATTTTGTGTGCGTGCGTGCGTGCGGCCAATGTGCAGGAGGGTGCGGGATAGAAATCTTTTGTAAAATAAAATAAATAATAAAAATAAATATTGATTGATTGATTGAGAAGCAAAGTTTCTGGTTGGGAATGTAGTGAGAAATGAGGGCAGAGAGATAGGGGGAAGTTAAGTCATGACAAGATTTGAAGAGGAGAACAAGAATTTTGTGCTGCTGTGAAGGGGAGCAGGAGTCAAGGAAGAGTTGAACATGGTCAACGTGATTTCAGCAGCTGGCAGTAGCAGTGAACAAGGACTTTAATTACATTACTGACAGGCCCATAGCTAAAGGTGGGAGGGGGAACACACATGGGGGCAATGCCCTCCTGTTTTTTTGTGCCCTGTAGAAATTTGAATGGTTAAATATTGAAGAAAAATAGTTTTGTTTTGTGGTTTTTTTAAAAAGGCTTGCGAGAATGCATTTTTAACCAAGAACATGAATTTTTGAAGGCAAACGTAATTGCTTCCCTCGTCATGCAGTTTGCCTGCACTGTAGGTACAGGCCTGATCTTTGGGCACGCAGATTATTGGGCTGCCTGATTATACAGGCAGCCAATAAAGCTGCAGTCACGCTCTCTTTAAAGGGGAGTGCTCCTCTTCACTTCTGAGACCAGTTGCTGAGGTGTCCACCCTAGAACTGGGAGCCAGCCGGAGGGGGCCCGATCCATCTGAGGGCTGATGTCTGAATCAAGTGGACTGTGTACACTTTGAGGGATGCTCCCCTTTCTTCATCCCTCAAAGTGCTAGCTAGCTGAATCTCTACTGAAAGCTCTTCCTTCACATACTATTCCTTTGTGGGGGAAGTAACTGTATTTCAGGAACACAAGGTTTTCCTGAAAGAGTTTCCAAGAAGGATTTTGACATTCTACAGAAACTAACAAAGAGAAGCCAACCATGGAGATATAATTAAATCTTGTGATAAAAAGGGTTGTTGTCTGCAACACTTGCATTGAAACATCAATGCACAGCCAGTGTTAACCAGTGCCATGCTTTTAGCAAGCTTCATTTATTCATTAGACATACAAGCACAACAGGACAAAGGCATTCACTTCCATTTCAACATGGAACTGAGAACCCATTTAAGCAAACAACACTGCACTTCTCCCTTAGATAGTTCTGGCAGGCATATGGGTCAATCCACGAAACGTCATTTCACAGAACTCTTCGTTACTTCCTCATTTCATAAATGTAAATTGGTTTAATCACTGGGGAAACTGGCTCTAATTTTAGAAATGGCATGCTAAATTTCTTTTTGAAAGAGCTTCAAATCCCCTTCCGCCCAACCCCTCATCAGTAAATAAAGCAGCTGCACTGAAGAGGATACATACAGAAAAATCCAACCCCAATAAAAAGACCAGTCCATTAACATTCAGTTAGGGAGTGAACCAGGTCTGTAAACATCCTGGTAAGCAGGTGAATGGATTTTTTGTACAGTCCTTTATCTTGGCCTTGTAGCTAAGACTCAAGGAAAACATTGCAGCCAGCCTCTACATTTATAAATGAAATTTGGAGAGAAATTTAGGTTTTACCAATGACAAACTTAGCTGCTTAGAAGAAGTACATTACTGCCAACAGGGATTTCCATGAAAGTAGGAACACTGTCCAAGTGGTGCCATCTGACAATGTTCCACACCTTCTCACCTAACCTGGAAGACTATAATAAAAAAACATGCTTATTCATTGACCTCTCCTGTACTCCTTGCATAAAGTTGTAAGTAGGGTTGTGTATCCATGTTTCGATAAAACATAAACACAAAAAAGCTCTTTTCAGCTTTCATATTCAAAACACAAATCCTAGGTATTCGAGTTCCGAGTGAGTCCTGAGAAAAGCCGAAGTTTCCTGAAAAACATGGTATCTGAGGTCTCAAACTAGACTCGAGAAACTGTAGCACATATCCAGCTCAGAACCGGGCTGCTCTCCGACTCTTAACTTGCCGCCCGCTTGGGGCACCTGTAGTGAGCCTTCCCCACCTGCAAGGGCCACCACTATCTCAGAACTTCAGTCTCCGGCACTGCAGCCAGGTTCAGTAGAGCCCAGCCCAGGAGAAATAGTAAGTCCCCAGTGACCTCATTCCCAAGCCAACAACCCCTCCCCACAAGCCAGTGAATCCTCTGAGTGTAGCCCCCATGCCCCAAGTCAGTTATCCCTTCTCGACACCCTTGAGCCAAACCATGCCCCACTCCCTACCAAGCCAGCGACTCCCCACAGAGCCAGCTGAATGCCTCACTCTCCCTCAACCCAGTCACCCCCTCGAGCTAGACCCATGTTCCATCCTCCGCAAACTAATCTCCCCACCAAGCCAGTCATGTTCTACCTTGTCTTCAAACCAGTGTAAACTTTTTAAAACTGGTAGCAGACTTAGCAGCAGTTTTAACACATTTTTCTTTCCTTGTAGGCCTGTCAAACTGGCAGAGCCTCACTGGGTTTTCCAAACTGGTGGCAATCTCAAAAATGCAGTGGACAAGGGTAAAGATACAAACACACACAAATATGAAATACACAAATACGGATACAAATCCTTAACCCTGTTCACAGCCTAGTTGTAGGGAAAACCCCAGACCAATACCTATGCCATTATTTATATGATTTTCTTTTATACATATATTGATACAGAGTTCTTTCACTCCGTACTGCCTGCATACACATACACACATATATTGTAGCAGAAAATACACTGACGTGAGGCAGAGTATGAAGAGTCACTTTCTAAAGCAGCTATATTTATCGTTTAAAAATACCTTCCCACACTCCACATCACCTAAAATTGTCTCCTTAAACAGGATTGTGAAGAATTACTTAAATCAAGCAGTGCACATGAGTAAGTGTGTCATTGGAACAACTGAGTTAAACTTGACAGGCCATAGATGTTTTCAGGTGTCAAAATAAACCCATTAGGCTATTTTTCATCTCTCCATAGAATATCCCACAACTCCAAGCCAAGAAGATACCCCGAGGGTCAGCTAGCCCAACCCCCTACTCCAAGGCAGGATATCCTCTGCCTACAGCAGGAATGGGGAGCTTCAGACCTAGAGGCCAAACGTGACCCACCGATAGTTTTTAATTGGCCCCAAGATCCAATTCTTACCCCACAAATGCTGAAAGACCAAGCTCAGGGCTTGGGAACAGAGAGGACTACATACACACAGGGATAAGGGACAGATCCATGATATGGACCCTCCTCTTCCCAAGCATCCCCATAAGCGCCCCCGCCCCAACTTCTGTGTGGTCCTTGGGCTTGTACTAATTTTCAAAGCGGCCTCTGTGAGAGAAAAGGTTCCCCAAACCCTGGCCTACAGCATTACAGACAGAAACTTGTCCAGTGGGTTTTGAAGCACCAATCTCAAAAAGTAGTGATAAAACTAACAGCAAGTTTTCTACTACCAAATATTATTTGCATATTCAAATAGCTTGTAAAATACCTTAATAAATATTTGTCACTAAAAAAATAATTTGCATTTCTGTTGATTCAGATATTTTATTCTGAATACTTAATTTTGGTTATTTTGTTTGGGACTGTTTAGTGCTAGTTTGGTAGTATTTCATACTGAAACAGTACCAAAAGGTGACAAATAACCAAACCACGAAAATAACCAAAACATATCCAAATCAAATAAACAATGCAAAAACAAAATAGTTCTTCGTATCTGCTTTGTTGGAAGTGATTTGAAGTGGCTGGATTTGGATACAATACTGGGCTGGGATTAGGGCTCCAGTGCATCCCTACAACCTGACTCTCATAAGTGTCCTCTAAAATTTGCGTATCTGGCCACTCTAGCTCTGATACTGGTTTCAGTGCTAACAACATGCCAACTGTGATACTGGATTTAGAAGAGTTTGCAAAAGGTAATGGGGTTGAACAGTCCTGAAGCTCAATATATGAAAGGGCAGGTATGATACAGTAAAATTTCCTGGGATACTTGCATGGTAAAGCTTCCCTGGGACAATGTACCACAGAGCTATGGCACAACTCTTAATGCTGCAGGGGTAATGCTAACTTTTAATCTCCTTGTACGGAATATTTCATATGTACTTTCCCCCTGAGGCAGCCAAGGAATAAAAAACCCTGATCCAACTTTTAACAAACTGTATAGTGGAAGATACCATGGTTTATGGGGCTGAAGAGAGAGAACCTCTCTCATCTTAGTTTAACCAGATCATGCAACCATACCCCTTGTGTCAAATTTAGAGTTGGTTAATTATGGAAGTCAAAACTTTGATATTGTCAAAGAAAAGGTTTAACAGCTCCAGTCAAATTTTGCATGGTTTACTCAGTCACAGTAACATCTTAGGGCCTTTTTAAACGAGCGGGATTTCTCCCGCAGTTTAAATCTGCGGCTCTGGGAAACCCCCACGGGGGGGCTTTCGACGCTCTTCTGTGAACCAGAAGTCACCCGGACACCATTAGAAAAAGCTGCGCTGTGCAACTCACAGGTTTTTTGAGATGCAGCATAGATATGACCTCAGGTCTTATCTACTCCGTGTCTCAAAAAACCCAGGAGTTCCACGGCACCGCTGTTTCTAATGGCGCCTGGGTGACTTCTGGTTCACGGAAGAGCATATAAAGCCCCCCTGCGGGGGTTTCCCATGCCACAGATTTAAACTGTGGGAGAAATCCCGCTCGTTTAAAAAAGGCCCTCAGACCAGCACCTTGTAGCTGTATTCAACAGATGCGTGGTGTTTTTATTATAATACCAGGTCGCGAAATTTCTGGTCGCCAAGTCGCCATTGGCGACCAGAAAATGAGGGCTGGCGACCTGCCCTTAATGCGGCTGTATTTTATTTTATTATTTATTTATTGCGGCGAGATTTCCCCTTTAATCCGCGCACTGCCATCTGTGGGCCGAGGGGGAGGGGAGGAGGGAGAGCATACGGAGCCCCACACCCACTGCTGACGCATGCGTGTTGTGACGGAGCGAGGCAGCAAGCGGAGCTGAAGGAGGCGAAGCAAAGCAAGGCAGGTTGCTCCTGTGGCTGGGGGTCTTTGCTGGACATCTATGGAGAGGAGGGGAACAGGTGAAGGGGATTTGGATGGTCTTCTTGCCCCTCCCCCCCCCCTGCTCACCGGAAGTGCCGAGGGGCACTTAAAGCACAGACCAGCGGCTGCGCCACAGGCCGCCAGCCGGCGGCTGCAACAAAGGGTGCAGCCCTTTGGGGCCTGGAGGGGGGGTTCTCTTTGAGGGAGGAAGAGCGGAGGGAGGGGGGGGGAAATTGTGTACAAGCAGTTTTTTGTGGCAATGAGACCAGGGGAGTTGTGGAGAGGGATTGTAGGATATTTATGGAAGAGAGTAGGGGAGAGTTGTGTGTTGGGGGGGGTGCCCTGGGTGCGATTGGGGAAAGAGATAGGAGGATGGGAGGAGGAAGGGGAATTATTTAGGATTGTGGACGTAGGGTTGGTGTGGCCACCTCCCCCTGGTGAGAGGAGGGTGGAGGTGGTCAGGTTTCCCCCGGTGATAGCGGGGGATGATCTGGAGGATTTGGTTGTTGGTGGGACCTACCCTGTTTTTACGGGTGAGGTTACAGAGTGGTTTATTGGTTGAGCTAAGGGGATGTGATTGGGGAAAAAAAATCTTTTTTGTTTTTCTTGTTTAAATTGTATATCATGTTAGATGCTGTTTAATGTTTTTGGGCCCCTGTGTGGAAAACCCAGAATATGTTATATATTTTGTATGCCGCCTCGAGTCCTGCGGGAGAGAGTGCGGGGTAGAAATAAATATGGAATGGAATGGAAAGGTTTGTGGGTTAGGCTGGAGGGGGTGTGGAGGTTAGACGGCTGGGGGGCTAGGCTATTTTTTATTGTTGGGAGGAAGGAAGGGCTTGCATGATGGGAATGCAGTGGTTCCCCCTGCCTTGAATGTTCTCGGGAGTTTTTGGAAGGCGGGACAGGAGACCCATTTCAGTTCCCTTCCCACTCTCTGCCCGGGGTGTCATGCCTTCCCACCCACCTGCCTTCCTGCCCGCTTCCCTCTCCCACCCCACCCCACTCTGGCACCTTTTCACAGGGGAAGGTCGGGTTGCGCTGCACCAACCAGGGGAGCACTGCCGCTTCCCAGAGGGTTCCCCCCGAGGCCCTGGGGGTACCGTGAGCTAGGCGAAGTTTCCCGGAGCGTGGGCGCCTGGGAGCCGGCTTGGAGCACATGGGCTGCTCGAGCGGAGGTCTGGGGTTGCCACCGGCGGGGGGGTTCAACGTGTTCGCAGCGGAGCTGGGGGGAGCCTTTGGGTAGTCCCCTGTTCCCTCCCTATGTGGGTTTATCCCCAGCGCGTGCAGCCAGGAGGGGGGGCATTTTGCCAGTATTATGCTCCCTCCCTACATTGGTTTCTGAGCTGGGGGGGCCTTTTGCCAGTCCCATCCCCCCCCCCACTCCATCATGGAGTCGTTCATGCCCCTTGTCCCCCTCTCAGGCAACTAGCACTGTTATCGCCTGCCTCTACTGATGATCGGAAAGGGAGATAAAGCTGTTAGTCAAACGTCTCCTCCCCATGTACTGATCAGAAGGTTGCAGCTTTCTACAACTGTGGTTTCAGTTACTTCAACAGAATAAAAACTGCTTATAGACATTCCTTGAAGACTGACACAATAGATGACCTTCTAACAATTGTGCATATCTGACCACCCTAAGGGCCACATAAAAGTATGGGACAGGGATGATTAAAGCGTGTACTTGGGATGGGGGAAGGAAAGAAAGAATCCAGGGTCATGGATCTAAGCTCTGGATCCATCTCTGCTCCTTTCCTCCAAGCTCACTTTTTAAATGCTTGGGGGTAGGAACTGGATCTAAGGGCAAGATCCAAAAAAGGGAAAGGGACCCGATAAAAACTAGCCATAGGCTGCATTTGGCTCCCCAGGACAGAGGTTAACCACCCCTGTCCTAGAAAAACTCAGCGAGATCTGTAGCAACTTGTTTTCTCAGGAACGTGGATTTAATACAAAAACAAGGAGCCTTTTCTAGAATTCCCATCCATTTGGGTCCAGCACAGCAACCACATTCTCTCTCTAGACATCATGTTTGTTATACTGTAAACCAGTATTATGCCTCCCTGCACCTACTATAGCTGTGCTTGATATTTCATGAGAAATATTTGAAATGTTACTACAGGAGCTGGTTTCTAAAAGGGTAAATTGTATTTACTGAGGAGTGCAAATGTCATTATTATGGCCCCTTTTACACGAGATGCATCCACTCATGCCTACGCAGGTCTACTGTGTGGGCATGAGTGGGTGCCGCCTGTATGACTGCCGTAGCAGGTGGGTTGGTGGGTGGGCGTGCTCCCGCAAAGCAAGCATGCACACGCCCACCTCTACCCCTCACCCACTCACGGAGCAATTGGCCAAAATGGTAATTGCTCAGTGAGTGGGGATGCGTTTGGTCTTGGTGTATGCTCATTTACACCATCCCCTACACTGCCTATGCTGTGCGCATCCCCGTGCCCCCCCCCCCCCAAAGCCGCAGCCCATTTTAAAAGGGCCTATGTCAACCAAACCTGAAGATTACCCTATGTAGATGATAAGTAGAGTCAGAAACTTGGAACAAATTAGCTAAAGATTTGTTCTTGGAAAAATAGTTAAATGTAACAAGTTTTTAAAAATATATATATTTTAAAATCCTGCATGCTATAAACTGATACATTTAGCTGGAGATTGAAGTGAAAAAAACCTCAAGTTTCCCATTAGTTAGCTAATATTAGCTCAATTGATCAAGAACTCTTTACTCTGCCAACTTTAAATACAGTATGCAAAAGGCTTGGCGCTTTCTATAGGCCTCTTTGCATTCTCTCTTTGACCAACAAAAACCCCTCCTTTTTAATACCACCTGCAAGTTTCATTCTGTTCGGTTTATGTTCTCTACCTTTTCTAGCACACTAGTTCTGACACTGTCCTGGTGGCACTACATGGACTCCTAACCTCACTTGACAAATTGCTTCTATCACTGTTTGTTCATTCAGATTTCAATGTATTTTTTCTTCTTTGAAATACCACACTGCACTCTTTTAAATGTTGCAAGTCTTTTTTTTTTTTTAAAGATAAATACTTCAGGTCTGACTAGATTTGTTTTTTCCTGCACTCTTGCTTAGCTTTGCTATAGTCTATATTGTTAGCAAAATGTTTTGCTCTTAATACTTTCCACGTTTATTTCCCACCCCCCATTTAAATGCTATCAACTTCAGAATACTATTTTTATATTTTATATATATGTACGCATACGCTCTTAGCGCCCCTACCCCACTCCAATTTTGCAGGGAACCAATTCATTTCTAATCTTGACTGCCCAAACTAGGTTGTCAATGTCTAGATACTGTACTTTAGAGTACCTAGACAACCTGTCAGAAGAGAAGAAATGTAGAGTAATAGCAGGACACCTCGGCTTGAAGACAGGTTTTACTTACACAGTTCATTAACTTCTTCAGGTTGAACTGGCTCTCACTCGGGGAAGACTACATCCTCTTTATCTACCACTAAATGGGATCGAGTATCTATCTATCATATTAAAGATCTCGTAAAAATGTTTTCCCCATCAATTTTCAGTTCTACATATGAAGATCCTCCTCTCTGCAAGTAAGTTAGCCTTCTCCAGAACTCTCTGTTGTCATGGTTCAACAGTGCCTGCCTCAAGGCATTCCACTGGCACCTATAAAAATCCTGCTTCTTCTTCTTCAGCAGTAACTTATACTTAATACATTTGTCCCTATATATCATCAAAGCATTCCCTTCCGAGTTCTCCCTAAGCACTCTGGCCAGATGTTGTTGTTTTTTCCCTGTCTACAATCCACATCCCACCAGCCTTTATCATATACACTGTTCTGTTGAGGGGAGCCTGTCTTCACAAGAGATGGTCTTAGTATAGTAAATAAACTCTCAAGTACCTTCATCGCCTCATGGATATCCTGGGCAGACAAAAGTCTGTCCTGTAAATTGATAGCCAAAGGCGATATAAGTACCTGGAGCACGTTGTCATCGACTTCCTTAGACCACCGGATCCTACAAGATCCAGCATATTCTATCTCCTTAGGGACGTGAGTCATGGACGATGTTATACATATACCTGGAATCTCAAGAAGAATTGAAAGAGGGAAATGGTTACTCTCTATCCTATGTATTACCTGGAAGTCGATAATCCCACTACAAAGAGCCGGACTTGCCACCCCAAAGTCCACCACACTACCTCTACCTGCATATGGAAAGGTAATCTGTCCAGGGAAGTTACCCACAGTTTCCATTAAGGATACACAGTTCATTTTCACTAATAAAAGAACTTTCCTGCTTTATTTATAATCAGATCTTTTGATTGTCTGTCCCTATTCCAAACAATCTCTTCATCCAGTAAATTGGATAAATTCATGGCCTTCCATATCGAATGGCTATTCTTCCCTATCCTTGCGTTGAAATCCCCAAGGAGCAATAGATAGTCATCCTGAAATTGACCCCTTAATTCCAGAAAAAACTCCCCCAAACTATCCCAAATATCCCTAGTTGGGCTCAGGGGAGGTATGTAAACATTAAAAATTAGAACCCCCGCAATTGCTCCAGGTAAAGAGCAACGTAATACCACCGCATTATTGTCAAATTCCCCAATCTGTTCGATCTTTAATCGTAATGCTAATGTAACAAAGGTAACTAATCCCCCTGCCGGTCTACCTTTATTTTCACTTTTTTTAGCTGGCACAACCCGTTTTCTGAAACCTTCCAATTCTATTTGATCATTATTCACTACCCAAGTTTCCTGCAAACAAATAATATTATATGATTGAAGGTGGGCAATAAAATCCCTATCTGTTTTCTCACTATCCCAACCTGCAATGTTCCAAAAGAGACATCTTAAGTTATTTGTAAGGACACACTTCCTTTGTAGATAGGTCTTCTGTGTTGCCCTCCATGGTCACCATCAAGTAGGGGTGGTCAAGCCTACACCTAACCTGTTTTGTTCCAAACTATTATTACAGGCAGGCGTATCCACTACATATTCTGCCAGATCTTCCGATGCCCCAAGGTTTCCACTCTGTGACAGCTGATTTTCTATGGCTAAATCCTCCTTACACAACTTTGCCCTGACAAAGTTATTGCCTTTTGTTCATATTCTTCCGCTTTCCTCCTTCCTAGATCAAATAGGGAGTCAAATCCAAAATCCTCCAGCTCTCCTTCATCTAGTACCTCCCTTTGACCCTCTTCCATAGGGAGATTAGATTTAGAAGCCACAACGGTCTCCTGTGTAGTTACAACAACATTGGGCAAAGGCTGAGTTACCCCATTATCCTCCACCAGCATCACATGTATAGCTTGTTTTATTGGTACACTATTATCCATTTCACCCAATAACTTTTCCGTTGTCGTTTTCTTCTTTATAATACTAGACCTCTTCTTGACTGATTTGACCAAATTATAGGTCCTCATCCTCTCCATATCACCCTCCTCCGATCTTTTTTGTTCATCTTTAATATATTCATAGAGGTTCTCCATCTTAGCTAGAAAATCCTGAGGTCTTCGTGAGACTCTAGTTCTTCTGAATCACAGTCTTTCCCCTGAAATCCAGAGTGTGTAGCATCTACAACTTCCATTTCTTCACAACCAATCAAATCTATTAATGACTCCTTATATACTAACTAAGGCCTCAAACTCAATACTTCTGCCTGGTTGGTACCTAAGAGGTTACAGTCCATAGGAGGAACCCCACAACTCCTATTCTCCATATAAACCTCTGTCACAAAGATTGCTTTCCCTTTAAAAAAAGTCCCTTTTTTGTAACACCCCCACACAGGTATGTTTCTGTGGTTTGGACACCAAACCACTAGAGGCCACAAAGAAACTACCAAATCAATCCCAGGAATGTCAAAACTTAACATTCATGTCCAGGCTACCCCAATTATCATTATATAGTAGAGATGGCCAAAGTTCTGGCATACCAAAATCTTCATATGGCCAAGAGCCACAAGACACACACACAAACTTCTCCTGCTTCTTGACTGACTGCCAGAACCGTACTCTGCAAAAAAAAGGTGCAACGAAGCAAGACATTGGACCATTAAAGCAGCCTGGAACCCAGGACCAGCCCTGGTCAAGAGCCACACGAACTGCTCAAGAGCCGCATGTGGCTCCCAAGGCACAATTTAGCCACTCCTGCTATGTAGAATGGGCACAGAATTGCTGACGAGGACGCACCAGATAAAAGTAGATGTCTAAATGAATTAGCAACATCTACTTTACATATTCCATTTTTGTGTGCTCTCTCTCAGAAAAACAAATCTGTTGTATTACCGAGTTCATTTAATCCTTAAATATTACTGACTAAAGAAGCACTTTTGCAAAATGGGTGACCCAAACTCCACTGAAGTCAATGGGAATTTTGTCATTGACTTCAGTGGGGTTAGATTTCACCCTATTTACCAGAGTTTTGAGAGCATGACTAACCTGCAGAGAATGACACAGCTGCAAACTACTGTTCAGCTATGGTTACTTTATGTACTGAATCATGAGTGTAATAAGCTTCTCGCTGCTAGCACAAGGTCCACTAAAAATATGGGTTGGAAACAAAAGGCCCCAATTCTGTAAGCTGCTCCTTGTAGACAGATACATCAGTAAAGTTCCACATGGGTGGGAAAAGTCCATTTGTATGGAGCAGCTTACAGAGTCAGGACACAACGTAGTATTTTAAAGCAAAAATTAATAATAAAGACGACTAAAAATGGGTCAAAAGTTACTTGCTTTTCCTCAAAAAGGTAGTCCTGCAGAATGCCAAAGACCTGATCCAAAGCATCAAAAACTACCTCAAACTGCACTAAAGTTGCCAGCAAACAGCAGGTAAAAGCCCCATGGGGTAAGTTACTTTCCTTTTTCGGTAAGCCTTCCGCAATAGCGTCTGCCAAGTCTCGTACAGCAGAACATTTCCAGCTGGTGAGAGGTTTGGCCAGTCCAGCCTGTCTCCACCTGGACCTAGAATATTCCAGTGTCTGCTGTGACAAGTTTATACAATACTTTGTGGACAAGATCGCTCGCATTCACCCAATTTTGTCAAGACAGTTCATGCGGGGGGGGGGGGGGGGGGGGGGNGGGGGGGGGGGGGGGGGAAGGAGGAGCCAGAGGCAGTGGATGCCTCATCTGGTCCAGTTTTGTGAGAACAGTTTCGGATGGTGGAACCCATCGATGCTGGAGATTTGCTCGGGGCTGTTAGGGCCACCATGTGTGAATTAGATCCATGCCTGTCCTGGCTGGTGAAATCTTATCTGGCGGCTGCGGTCTTATGTGTCAAGTTCTGATCTTGCCACCCTCATCCATGCCTTCATTACCTCTAGACTAGATGATTGCAACGTGCTCTACATGGGGCTGCCCAGGATGATGGTCCGGAGACTGCAGCTTGTGCAGAATGTGGAGGTCTGCTTGCTCAGGGGAGTGGGCTGACATGAGCACATTAAACCAGTGCTCTGGGAGCTGCACTGGCTGCCTATAGTCTACCGGGCTAGATTCAAGGTGCTGGTATTGACCTATAAAGCCTTATACGACCTGGGCCCACTTATCTATGAGACTGCCTCATCCCCCAGATCTTGGATCGACCCCTATGGTCGTCCAGGGTGGTGGTTTTGGAGCTACCCCGGACGCGTTGGGTGGTCACCGATAATTGAGCTTTTTTGGTGGTCGTCCCCTAGGCTGTGGAATGCCCTCCCAATGGGGATCCGAGTGTCATCTTCCTTAGCCCCTTCTGCTGGGGTTGTAAGACCTGGCTTTTCTGTCAGGCTTTTGGCAAGGGAGAGGAGTAGAGTGGGTTTGGGGTGGGTGGGTAGGGGGATTGTGTTTTTCTTCTGTTAGGGTTTTTCATGTTTTATGGTTTTAACAGTTTTATTGATGTTTTTATGATGTTGTGAGCCACCCCAAGATGCGTAAGCAGGAGGGGACAGCATAGAAATGTGACAAAACAAAAAACAAACAAAAAAACAAATAAGCTTGCACCTGGCCCCTTAGTCACATAACACACTCTTAGCTTCAGGTATGTTTGCCAGCTGAATCTCAAACAAGGGAGTGTTAGAAAGGAGCCGGTTGTCGTGATCCATGTCAGTATGAACAACATAGTATGATGCAGGAAGGCAGTTCTGAAGGCTGAATTTAGGCTTCTAGGAAGGAGATAGAAATCCAGAACCTCCAGGTTAGCATTCTCTAAAATGCTTCCTGTTACATACCCATGACCCCAGAGGGAGGCTGAGCTCTGGAGTCTTAATGATGGTGCAGGGAAGAGGAATTTATATTTATTAGGAACTGGGGAATCTTTTGGGGAAGAAGGAGCCTATAGCAGAAGGATGGGCTCCACCTTAACCAAAATAGAACCAGACTGCTGGCACTAAAAATCAAAAAGTTGGTAGAGGGGTTTTTAAACCAAGATCTGGGGGAAAGCCAACAACTGCTGTGGAGTACGCAGTTTGGATGGAGACAACTCAAGGGAATGCCGTCATTATAGTGCGTCAGAGGCCGTGGACGGGGCTGCCCTCACCAGAGCCATGCCTAGGCGGTCCACTGAACGCTTCCCCACTCCACTCGCGCTGAACCAGCAAAGGGGGGGGGAGGCGGGGACCTCCCCTGAGAGTACAATCAGGGCGTCAGGTGCTCCCCAGGAACCAGGGTTGCCCAGGGATTCCCTCAGGCCGCGCCACCAACCGGAAGAGCAGTGCGCCCTGGATTAAAGCAGGTTGCCAAGGCATCCACAAATGAGGCTGCCGCCCCTGCTGTGCAGCGGGGGCGGGGCCCTGAAACCAGTGAAGGACATGCAGAGCTGCAGCGTCGGTCAGCGCAGCTGCAGGCTAAACAGGAAGGCGGGGATAGGGGCATAAAAGCCAGCACCAGCTGTAGCTGAGTGCTGGTGATCAGAGCTACTGAGAGACTGGCCTCCTGAGAAAGCTAAGTGTTGTCTTATTGTCTGGACTATTGTGTCTGTTGTTGGATCAGTGGATATCCTTGTGACCCTTCCCTCCTTGTCCTCCCTACTGTGTGATTGGAAAGTGATTATGGAGTGAGCTGTGGGAGCAGTTCCCCCCAGCCCTGGGCTCCTGATCTCCCTTCCCCCATCCTTGTAGTGTATGCCCTTCCCTTACCCTCCAGTCCTTGGGATCCCTGCCCCCCTTTACTCCCCACTCCTCAACTCACGACCCCCCTAAAGCCCCGTGCACCCTGCATGAGAGAGAGAGTGAAAGAGAGAGAGTAGGGATATCTCAGGTCTTGTTTGGCTCTGCGCCCAATGATGATAGTGGCCTGATTCCTGTGGAGTCTAAGGGCCAACATACTATCCTGACGGGCCTTTTTCCCACGAGTCTTCTTGCAAGCCTCAAGACCAGAGTGTGTGCTAGAACCCCTGTTAGTTCCCTCTCGTTCCCCCTACCCCGTGACATAGTGATACAGCATATTCCAGTAAAGAAGATATGGAAGAAATCAGAGAGAGGTCAGGCAGGCATTAGTATGGAACAGATAAACATGAATACTTCCAAAACAAACAAAATATGCAATCACAAGCACCAGGGTATTAAAATGCTTAGATTTTTGTATATACCAATGCCAGAAGTCTCATAAGTAAAAAGGGGAGTATTAGAGTACTTAGCTTTAAGTGAGGACATTGATATCATAGGCATCTCAGAAATATGGTGGAATGAGGACAATCAATGGGACACTATGATACAAAATATATAATGACCCGCTGACCAGGATGCCGACAGTGATTGTGAAATACTAAAGGAGATTAGGGAGGCTAGAAAAGTAGGCAGTGCAATAATAATGGGAGATTTTAACTACTCCCACATTGACTGGGAAAACGTCTCCTCGAGATCTGTTGCAGAAACCAAGTTCCTCAACACCATAAACGACTGCTTCCTGGAGCAGCTTTCCTTGAAACTCACAAGAGATTATGCTATTTTAGATCTTATCCTAACCGGAGAAGAGGGTCTAGTGGAAGGAGTAACAGTGGCAGAGCCACTTGCTAATAGCGATCACAATATAATTAGGTTCAACATGCTATTAGGAGAGCAATTACCTAGTAAGTGTGCCACAAGGATATTTAACTTCAATGGGGAACTATGCAAAGATGAGGAAGTTAGTTATGGGAATAAAAATGTATACCATAAATCAAAAAGGCAAAAGAACCAAACAAATGCCTGCATGGCTGAATGGTAACATTAAGAAGGCCATAAGAGTCAAAAAGTTGTATTTCCAAAAATGGAAAAGTATTCCATAGGAAATAAATAGGAATGAACATAGACATTGGCAGAGGAAGTGTAAAACCATTACAAGGCAAGCCAAGATGGAGTTTGAGGAACAACTTGCTAAGGATGCAAAATCCAATGTCAATTCCTCCCCCCCAATACATCAGAGTCAGGAAACCTGCTAGAGACAGTGGGTCCACTAGATGGATCAGAGAATAAAGGTGGCGCTCAAAGACGACAAGGCCATTGCTGAGAAACGAAGTCAGTTCTTTGTATCAGTTTTTACTGCGGGGGATGTTGGAGAGATACCTACACCAGAACTATTTTTTGTTGATGAAGAATGTGAGGAATTATCTGAAATTAACGTCATACCAAAAAGGGTCTTATTGCATATCGACAATTTAAAACAGTAGCAAGCCACGTGGGCCTGATGGTATTCATCCAAGGGTACTGAAGGAACACAAATTTGAAATTGCTGAACTACTATTAGTAATATGTAACTTATCACTAAAATCCTCCTCTGTGCCAGAAGATTGGAAGCTAGCAAATGTAACACCAATTTTTAAGAAGGACTCCAGAGGTGACCCTGAAAATTACAGACTAGAAAGCCTGACATCAGTACCGGGCAAACTGGTGGAGACCACTGTTAAAAACAGAATTACTAGGCATATTGACAAGCATGATTTGATGGGTAAAAACCAGAATGGGATGGCTTTAGTAAAGAGAAGTCGTGCCTCACTAATCTATTCGAGTTTTATGAGAATATCAACAAGCACATGGACAGGGGTGATTCAGTTGATATAGTATATTTGGATTTTCAAAAAGCATTTGACAAGGTCCCTCACCAGAGACTCTTGATCAAACTAAGTAGTCATCGGATAAGAGGAAGAGTCTTGTCATGGATTGGTAGCAGGTTAAAAGATAAGCAACAAAGGGGTAGGAATAAATGGTCATTTTTCAAGTTGGAGAGAGGTTGATAGTGGGGTGCCTCAAGGGTCAGTTTTGGGACCAGTATTGTTTAACATATTCATTAATGATCTGCTAAAGAGCAAGGTAGCTAAATTTGCAGATGACACAAAATTACTCAAGATAGTAAAGGTCCAGGCATGCTATGGGTAAAAACAAATGTGGAGACGGTAGGGCGGCTCCATGGCTCAGCCTGGAAAACCATGACAGCCACTCTCTGGGTCAGCAAGCAGCATGAAAAAACGTGCCTGCAACCCAGGCAGCTGGAGAGCTGTCCTACTGTGCTTCCCACCCCACCCCCCCGGGTAGGACAGGGGAATGCTACAAATGAGTGGGCAGCTGGCCCTGCCCATCCAGCCCGCCATGACAACCAGCCATGAAGCATGGCCATGGCAGCCCCTGTGCTGAGGTGTGGAGAGCGGGGCCGAATGAACATGCTGCCCCTTTGTGGCCTGCGTAGGCAGCCCTTGGAACAGGATGAGGGGCTCAGATCGGGTCCAGGGCACATCCCAAGGCAGCCACCTACCCACCCTGGGGCGGTAGCAGGCCCACACGTGCGGGCGCGTCCCCAGCCCCAGTGGGCCAACGCAGGTCATAGCAGGCCAGCATCACGTTTGTTTTTACATTATGAGGGACTAAAGGGATCTTGTATAACTAGGTGGATGGGCATTAAAATGGCAAATGAAATTCAGTGTTGATAAATGCAAGGTGATGCACAAGGAGAAAAATAATCCTCACTATACCTACATGATGCTAGGTCCTAATCTGGGTGTAACCACGCAGGAGAACGATCTTGGAGTCATCGTGAATAGTTCCTTGAAGACATCAGCTCAGTGTGCGGAAGCAGTCAAAAAGAAACCAAACGCTAGGCATTATTGCAAAAGGAATAGAGAATAAAAGGGAAAGTCTCATAATGCCACTGTATAAATCTCTGGTACAACCCCACTCTGAATACTGTGTGCAGTTCTGGTCACCCCATCTCAAGAAAGATATACTAGAACTGGAAAAGGTTCAGAGAAGGGCAACAAGGATAACTTCACAAGAATGATTACTTCACAAGTTGAAAACCTCGAGGGTAGCTTGACTCTGAGAATACAGTCCAAGTTTTACTTCCAAGTCTTGGATTTGAACACACACAGGTTTTTCCTGTAATGGGGATATGTCCCATCAACAATAGCCAGGTAATCCTTTCAGCTGCCACAGAGCAAACTCCTAGTACAGATGGAAAGGAGCAGCTTTTGGGTTATGATTTCTAAACAATTTACTTTCAGATTAAGAGACTTTGGATGCCAATGGAAGCTGCATTTTCAGGACTAACTTACAGTTGTCGACGCATCCCCCAAGGAAGACACGACACCATAAGTGGGTTTAAAAATGGCCGCACTCTTTATTTCAGATTGAACAAATTCTGATATCCGAATCGTAATGGTGGGGGCAATTCGCTCCGTTGAATTGGGTCCAGCACCCATAATTAACATAAACTCTAACTCAAGGATTGGCCCAATATCCCATTGGGTGCCAATCCCTCTTAACATTAAACGTCTCCCCTTCCCGCTACAAAATTCATGGAAAGGGGACAAGAGCCCATGTGGGCCCAGGAAGGAGGATAGTGCCCTCAAGCCGGGAACAGTACATGTCCCTACGGCCTTCGCGGTCACTTCTCCCAAGGGGTTGACTCCGCCGCTTGCCCTACCCTGCTATTGCGGCTGGGCTCCCCTCATCTCTTATGGAGATGCCCAATCAAATATTTACCCTACCTAACTTTGGTGCTGGACCCCTGCCACATAGGGATTGCCAATCCTCATTGGACAATCCCGACCCCCCACCACCTATACCAAACCTACTAAGATCTCTCTCAACTTTTCCCTTAACGCTGCCAAGTACCATTCGTTCCCAATGGGGGACAAATGGACACCGTCAGCTCTAAACAAATCTACCCTCCTATGTGTGATGGCTCGATGCGTAATCGTTACTCCTCCCACCAGGCCCAGCCATCTTCCTATCTCCCTGTTTACCGTCTTCCTTGTCTTATCAATCTTACGTGGCGGCACACCGTGCCCCCAGGATATCCTCTCTACCCACTCATTCCATAAGATGATCACCCCAGGAAACATGTCCTTAATTGTCCAAATGTCATTTCTTATGTCCTTCAACATTTGGACCCCTTTTTCCCTTACTAAATCGTTCTCCCCAAGATGAATGACTAGTATATCCGGCCTAGACTCTACCTCCCGATTCAGTGTGGGAATCAACTGCCTCCAACGCATGCCTCCGCGGCCCATCCACTTGATCTGCGCGTAAGCTGACAAGCCTAGTTGGGTTCCCCAATGCGAGTTCTCTGCCGCCTTGCCGGCCCATCGAACCAGGCTATGACCCACGATCCAGACCTTGTGTTTTTTCTGGCACCTAGGACCTACGGAAACAAAATTCATTGTTGATGTTACATAGGCAGTGGGGACCTGACATATGCCCTGTACGCCCTACTACGCCACCTGCCTATGGCTTGAACGTCTCGGCCACTCAAACCTGCTGCCGTGGCAAAACTGGCCGCCCCTATCCTAAATGAATGGGTCCCATACAGCCCCGCTGGTAAGCCAAGGGCTGTGAGGGAGGCCCGCATAACAGACATCAGCTGATATCTTGTCAGCGGTTTGCCATCCCCGTGCCGAAACAATGCTCCAGAAATAGAGGGCCTCACGGCCAAGTAGCGAGACAGGGCCCGAACAGGGCAAAACTCCACATTCCCTGCTTGGGATAAACACACAGAGACTCCTCTTCCCCGTTGATCGGTCTTAGAGCGGCGCAGTCGTAAGACTACCCCATTTTGCTTGATACTGACATCTTCTATGGCAATGGCCCTATTAGTCCTATCCCTGGCGGAATCCGCCACCAGCTCACTCACCCTGAAGGCTCCGAAAAATGCCACTGTGAAAACGGCTGTGAACAGCCTGATTTCCATGTCTGATGAGCAGATGCGGGGCAAAAT
This sequence comes from Sphenodon punctatus, assembly GCA_003113815.1. Lineage (NCBI taxonomy): Eukaryota > Metazoa > Chordata > Lepidosauria > Sphenodontia > Sphenodontidae > Sphenodon > Sphenodon punctatus. The sequence continues at coordinate 8,092,595 of QEPC01003194.1, forward strand.
CCCACACATGCTCACCAACAATTGTGGTGTAATGGGCGGCCTAGCGTCTTGTGGAGTACCCCGCTCCCTTGCCCACGATTCCAACATACGCCGTGCGAAAAAACCACGGTCAGGCGAGGGGTAGCCTGCCAATCTGCTCATAAAAACTACCGCCGCCAACTTTACACCAATAGTGCCCGCCGCCGCACCTTGTCGCCTAGCGACTAGCATGAACTGGAGGACCTGCTGTTCAGGAATAGGGAAACCCGTATGCCAACCCTGAGATAAACGATAGCCCTGAAATTCGTTGAAGGCCCTTTGGTACATGGCCCTGGTGCGCGGCGCCAAGGATCCCTGGACGGTGTTATAGAGGTCTACGATCCAAGGTTCCACGCCCACTGAGGTAAGGGCTCCGGGTCCTGCCTGGCTCCAGGTGCGAGCGAGCGAAACCGCTCCATCTGGAAGCGAGATATGGCATCAGCCACCCCGTTATTCACCCCAGGCACATGCCGAGCCTTGAACAGAATGTTGTTGTGTAAGCATACCAGCACAAACCTCCTAATTAACCCCATGACCCGCGGTGACCGGGACGACTGGGCGTTAATTATATAGACTACCGCTTGGTTATCACACCAAAAGGTCACTGTATGATTAGCGAACTCCCCCGTCCACAGGTGGACAGCTAGCACTATCGGGAAGAGCTCTAAAAATGTCAAGTCCCTGGTCACCCCCTGCTCCACCCATTCAGGTGGCCAAGGGGCTCCACACCATCTATCCCTGAAAATCAAGCAGAATCCCATCCCCCCAGCTGAATCTGAGTGCACCTGTAACTCTGCTTCTACCAAGAGTTCCTCCCTCCACAGTGCCACCCCATTAAATTCCGCCAGGAATGATGACCAGACAACCAAATCGTCCTTCATCTCCCGGGTAACCCGTATATGGTAATGGGGCTGTGGAGAGCCGGCTAACCTGCCATACAGTCGGGACAGAAAAGCTCTTCCCGGGGCCACCACCCTGCATGCAAAATTCAGGCTACCTATTTAGGGCTGGAGCTGCCTCACTGTGACCTTGCGGGCCAACCTACACGTGGCGATTTTTGATCGTAAATCGTCTAATTTGTCATCTGGTAGCCTGGAGAGGCCGTCGATCGTATCAATCTCGATCCCCAAATACTGGAGTGAGGTAGTCGGATCAACTGACATTTTCAGGACTAACTTACAGTTTTGGAGAAGATAGTGCTTTTATGATCTACTGTGGTCCACAAACTTTTTACTCAGGATCCCATTGAAATCCTGAAGAGTTAAGTGGTTTCTAGTTCACTGTCTGAGTCTGTGCGGAATGGATTAGTTATTTCCTTTAATAAATTTATATTTTAAAGAAGCTAATTTGCCTTTTACTTATGTTCAAAATATGAACTAGTAGTAACTACTAGAGGAATATATTGTACTGTTTCAACAAGCACCCTGTGAGAGTTTCTTTGTTATGTGCTTTATGAATAAGAACAGGAAGGAATTGGCCAAAGATCACTCTCCCACTACAGTAGCCTCTATAAATAGTTTAAGATTTACTGAAGACCTTATTCATTGACATGTTTCCTATAATAGTCAATGTAAATGGCTATAAATGATCATTTTGATTTATATTTGTTTGCTGCACAACATTAAATATAGAGCTTCTTGTTATAGAAAATCATGGGTGAAGCAGCTACAAAACTGAGCCATAATGAAGGAATTCAGTCCTAAGTTGTTGTGAAGTTTTAGCAGAGAAATCCTCGTTAATTTGTATCAGTCTGTCTCCTTCTAACAAACAGGAAAGGAGACTCTACTGCTGGGGGGTGGGAAACCTTTTCCCTCCCAGGGGCCACCTTGAAAATTAGTACAAGCTCTGAGAGCCACACACACAAATTGGGGGTGGGAGGGTTGCACTCAGGAAGCGATCATAGATCTGAACCATGGATCTGTCCCCTATCCTTGTGTGCCCTCATCTCTGCTTTCTTATCCTGAGCTCAGTCTACCAGGGTTTGGGAGGTAGGAACCGGATCCAGGGGCCAGATCCAGGAACTGGGAAGGGGTGACATAAAAACTATCTGCGGCCACGTTTGGCCCTGGGCCTGGGTTCCCCTTCCCTGTTTTACTGGTTTACAGCACAGCTTGTCAGGTAATAGCAATTCATTTAAAGAGTTTGACTAGTCAATCCAACCGTTAGCTTTTATACATTTTAAAAAAGAGAACAGTCTGCAAATTTCAAGTCCAACAGTCTTGGTCACGAACTTGTCACAGAAATTTGCACAGATCAAAAAAGCTGCACCAAATCCTCAGAGTTTCCTAATATTTCTGTATATCTGTTGCTCGTATCTAAAGCATGCCACGTAGTAAGTTTCCATTTTAACAACAAACTCAAGTAACATATGGTAATGCAAATGGGATAAGCCAACGATTACTGGGTTTTGCACATAAAAAGGTGTAATATAGAGTCTAGTTTAAGTGAATGCTTTTTATCCAAAATTATCTAATTTAGATCATCTTAATATCCACTGACAACAAATTACATGTAACTCATGGAGCAGGTTTATATAAACAACCGAGGAATCTTTCTTCATTAGACAAAACAAAATATATGATATTCAGCATGTCCAGCAAATTTTCAGATACACGTAAATTCAAAATATTTTTCAGTTCATTTCTATCTCCAGTTTCTGCCTCCTCCTTCTCCCATGTGTAAGAAAAAAGCCCCTTTGCATTACAGGAACTGAAATTTGGCAGCCCTACCTAGTACTACATTACTTTTGTTCTCTGGAAAAATAGCACATTTCACTACAGTTTCTTGCCAAATGGAGATAGGGGAGAATCTAACTGAAATATCTGGGGAATTAGAAGGTTCAATGCCTTCTAAATGAGAACAACATTATTATGTTCATCCACTTTATTACGTTCATCCACCTTATTTGACAGCAATTCCCTTCAGGAGAAAATGGAAAGTTGCATCAATGGCTATTGCTAAAAGTCTGGAATCGGTCTTGGGCAGCATATTGTTTTAGTGAACCTGTGGAAACTCTGGATGACAATTCCCAATGCTAGTGAAAATCTCACTTACTGCAGTTTTCTTCTAAGCTTATAATTGTGACTAGACAAAGCCAGCACTAATTCAGTTCAATTCAAAGTCTATCGTTAGGTTAAAGTGTCTAAGTTCTCTGTCACAAGAACACTGATCATGCCCCTCACAGAACAAGAGCAACTCTGCTTAGTGCTTACAGAGATATTTTATAGATCTGACGTACAGATGAACATTTCCATTCTAAAGGTCCTCCTGCCCAGTCACAATGTTTTTATCATATTTCCTCCTTTTCCACTCCAAGTAAAGCCAACCATTTGACATTTCGAGCAGGATAGTTTTAAAACAAAGTACAAACAAACAAAAACCATACACACACCAGAAAAATAAAACAAAAATCACTGATGAATACTAAATCAGTTATGAATACTAAGTAGACTGTATCCGTTAAACATGTAGGTGTATCTGGAACCTGATCAGTAAGGATTTGCACTACTTAAGACTGAAGAAGGGACTTAATTTCCTTCAGTACAGTCTATGAATATACTAATGGCCCTTTTCACGTGAGATGCACCAACTCATCTCCACGCAGTTTCGCTGTGTGGAGGTGCCCATGAGAATGCCGTGGGGGCTGGGTGGGGGTGCGTGCGCGCTCCCGCGCTACACCCACCTCCACCAATGGAGCCATAGGCTCCAATGCCTAATTCTGCATGGCTGGAGATGGGTGTGCGCCCGCCCACCCACCGCGGCCGCACCCCTACACCCCCCCCCCACTGCAGTCCGTTTAAAAAGGGCCAATGCCCTTATACCACCTGCACAAGGCAGGTGGTATAATAATATTTTGTATAGTGCTCCTGAGCCTTTAAATGGCACTCGGAGCGCTTTACAACAACAACACTATAACACAGTCATCACCTGTGCCATTGGCATCTCTGAAAGGAAAGTGACAGCGGGAAGTTGATTGTAAAGAATACGTGCTGGCCAGAGAGAGCAGTGATCCCCTCACCCTCGGCCCTGTGGTGCCAACAAGAACCAGAGTCTGCTTTGCTGTAGCTGTGGCCAACATGACAAGGCAAAGCAGGGGGCTGGGAGGCTAGTACCCCACACCCTTTCCCCCTCTCTACAGGTTCCAGGTTGGAAACCACGCTGCACTGTAAACCTGCATAGTGATGCAGATTTCTACGGCAAGCCATTACTTCACCTTCACTTTATTGTTTTCTCTTTCCTTTCCTCCATTCGTGAGAGTTAAACTGTCTAAATTAAAAGCCCATTTCCTTGTATCACTTTCACTTCTGACAATGCACCTGTGCTCATACCTATAATTCCCAAGCAGCATTTAGCCAAACTGTGACAACTTCACAAGATCTTAAAAGAACATACACAGGAGTGTGATTAACACTTAGGAGGAATTCACATGCTTTTTTTTTTAGCCTATTTCATACAACACAATCTCTTTGCTGCCGCCACCATCACCAACTCCCAGTTCCAGCTCATCCTCTACTTCCCACAGGTGGTGCAGCTCTGACAACATGCAGCTGCAGGGATCCCACTCCCCACGTGACACGGGCGGGCACCATGTGCTGGCCCTGTTCCGCAGCCAGAGAGTGCCCCAATTTCCAGACACTGGAAGTCCTGAGATGGACACAGATCCTCCCCCCCACCCCAAGTTCCCAAATGGTCGAGGCGAAAGCTATGGAGCTGATAGAAATGGTCTTTTTCCATTAGGTTCTCTAGGACCAATGAGGAGTATTGTTTAAGCAGTATACATGCCTTTAATTTGGGCCACTATTATGGATCTTGCAAAGACATATTGCATACACTTAATTTGCAGACAGTGTATTCCCACTGAATTTACCTTTAGACACCATGCTAAGCTAAAGTGAGGGTAGTTCAATTGTGAAAAATTCACACGGTCCCATTTTCAAATTGTTTAAATTTAAATATTTAAATATTTTTAAATTATTTTAAAAACAAATTGTATTGTTTTATTGATTGTTGTTCACCGCCCCGGACTGCCCTGTGAGCAGGAGGGGCGGGATATACATTTTAAATAAATAAATACATAAATAAAAAATTCATCATAACAATGTGTGTGTTGAATATTGTTCCAGGGTGACAGGTTGCAGTCTCAGCTGCTGATTCACAGTGGGATCGTTTCAAAAGGCAAAACGTGGGGAATCACAAGTATGATAGTCTGACAGAAAGATGAGCCTCAATGGAGGAGGTTCCATAGTGAAGGTGTTTGCTGTGACAAAAGTCTATGGCACAGCACCAATCCTGACAGCAGTCATCAATAGCTCAGGTGCAGCACGCAGCCCAAAATTAACTGAAGCTGTATATACTCAGACTCTCCCAGTTCCTATGAAAATGTGTTGGTGAGTTGCAGTCATTGCTGCTTCCCTAAGTAAGAAAGCATAGGAGAGTGCACGGGAGAAAAGTTGCATTTCAAATTACTGAGGAAGGAACAATCAGGGTGACTTCCCTAGGGGTTTGTAAACCTTCATCTAGAAAGCCTGAGGAGGACTGCCGGCCAGTTTGACATTCAGCTGAAAAAAACAGGAGATAAAAAAGAAAAATGGTCTGTAGTTATATGAAGTGGATAGTGTATCCTGAAACAGTGACACTATTCAGCCTTGTGGCCACAAGATCTTCAAGGCCACAAGATCTCATCTGAACTACTTTGTCTCCATCTCCTACAAATGGGACCAACGTGGTAACCTTTCCCCGTCTCTAAAAACTACAATCAATGGAAACAGAGGGAGAGAGGAATTCCTTAGCAATGACTATGTACATTTTATAAGTTTATCAACTTTTTAAAATAACCTTTATCAAAAGTAAAGTATTTGGCTTGTGTTATCCAACCTTTTTTGCTTGTTTTATGTAAAACAGGTTCTGTACAATCTACTTTTATTTCCATATTTCTCCCAGTGGATATCTGGCCTTGTGAACTGAGCTTTGAATAAAAAGCCATGGCTCAGACAGCATTATAAGGAATTTTATACATAAGGCACAATCCTCTACCCATTGAAATCATATCTGAGATAGAGAGATTCCCGATTACCACAATCTGTCCATTTCTGGAATATAAATTGTGACTGGTGGCCAGAGCACAAATCAAAACTCATGTTATAGAAGTGGGCAGCCCACCCCCATTTTTGGAAACCATGCCTCCTCCTATAGTTCTTCTAGAGTAGAGTTAGGTGTTTGACAGCCGCCCCTTATGCCCCCTAGGATACATCTTGTGCACCACCTTCCGGTTTGAGAGCCATTGGCCTGAATGACACAATTTAAAAAGGTGTGTTAGAGAGGCAGATGGACAGTGCAGGCTAATCTGGAAAGACGGTATATTTAAAAGTAAGTAAATTTATTCCGAAAATTAGCTCTTGCCATAGCCATAAAATAAGATAAAAAACAGGACCAAAATAACTATACTAAGAAGCATAAATAGGAATATCCACTATAAAATATACAAATTTACAACCTCATTCATTGCTAAATGTAAACATAAAATATGAGGAAATTTTTTAAATGGCATTAAAATACTTATCAGAGCAAAAATTTGGAAGCCCTTACTCTTCCATGGACCTCAGGCATGGGGGCAGTCCGGCTCCTGGGCGACCCATGACAAAAACATTCTTTTATAAGCTCTCACTCTTCTACGGAGCATAGGTGTGAGCAACCTAATTCCTGGGTGACCCCCTATAAATATAAATAAGCTTATTATGCTAACAGCAAAGCCTTAACAGATGTACATTTGCAAAAACAGCAGCAATATAGCAATGAAATACACAAACAGCCATAAAACACCGGACAAAAAGGATATCAACAATGCCCTTGGCTCTCAGCCAGCCATACTCTCAATCTAGTTGCTGCTACTGCAAAAACTGCAAAGGCCTCCGTTACATCTTCCCTTTTACCTGACAGCAAAAATGACAATTTCTGGAGTCTAGACTTATTCAGGTCCAGCCTTACTGTCCTAAATAATTTTTCTCTAGGTTTTGCATATGTAGGGCAATAGAACATATAATGCATTAGATCTTCGATCTCATCTGCCTCGCATATACACAAACACTCCAAATAGGCTATGCCCTTGTACTGCCCCAGTATAACTTCTGTCTGCATTTGTTGAATTCTCAAGATGGTAAAGGCCTTCCTAAAAGTCACATTAGATAACCATTCCAAATATTTAGGGCCTCCATGGTCAGGGACCCAATATTTATACCAAGGGGAAACCCTTGAGTTTAGAAGCCTGAGACCGGGCGGTCTGAGATTCAATGTCAGCGATTCTACGCTTAATCACTCTGCTTGCACCCTTAAAGGGCAGAGGCATTAAATATTCAGGTGAAAAATTTCGATACTTAAGTTTAGTCACCACCCCACGCAACCAAGGGCCTACATTTTGCCAAGCCGAACTAATTTTCTCTTCCAGACATAGCCTTGGAAGTGACTGCAATGAAGAGTGATAGATTTCCAACCAATAAGTCAAGATTGTCCCATTATTCCGAAGGCCAAAACTTGCAACCCTGTCTCAAGTCTTATATTTAATATTTTTCTAAATGTAGAGTACATTATATATTTAGATCTCCTTTCCTTAGCTTCCAACATAGATCCACTGAACAGCAATGAAGTAACTTTAGAAATATTTGTATGTTCTGCTAATGCAGAACACTGTCACTCACTTCCACAGCAGACTCAAGAGCCCTCATGGTACAATGGAGAAGTGCTACTCATTATTTCCTTCTATTTAGGGTGGGGTAGCCACTCAAAACCAGTCAAACAAGCTTAGGCATCAGTTGCAGAATGCATTTGCAGTGCGGTTTAATGAAATGAATGCACTGCTATGTTGAACTATTGTGCACTTTTGTCTAACCAGAAGTAAAATACAACCCCTACAGCTAGCTGAAAAGGGAAGGAACAACTGCCTAGTAGTAGTCGAACTGACTAGGAGTACGTTATAGCATTATGGATGATCAATTACTGCTTGAATGTAGTTCTGTGATTCAGGTTAAACATCTGTTGATCACAATACATGAAGCAGAACATAAAGTTTGAAATTCTGGTGTTCATATTCTCTCTCCTGAAACAGAACAATTTATTTGCCTTTCATAAAATGTGTTAACAAACAAGATGGTAGCCCACACCAGTTGGCTGTCCATTTGCCCATTTATTAGGTGTTCGCCGCCACAGGTCACATGGCCACCACTCACCGGCCACACAGCCCCCGCTCATGGCAGTGTCCTGAAGTATACGGAGCCCACCTCTAGGTGAATGAGGGCTAATGTGTGCCCACATCCCATCAATTAGGTTGCGTGCCTCTACACATACAGGCCTGCCAGCACCATAGAGTCGCAGGCAAAAAGCCTAAGAGTTGTGAGAAGCGACCACTTCTGGCCCCTCTTTCCACTCTCCCTCTCAATGGCACACACGTAATGTCTGCCTTAAAACCCCACCATAAACCTCACCACACCATTTTCAAACATGTGCTCTCCCAGCTCATCCTGGTTGGCAGTACAGACTTAACGCTTGCTCTTTCCCGGCCACTGCATTCTCAGGAATGACTTGCAGAGGATTATCATCACTGGGACCATGGCTCAAACTGGACAGCCAGGCAACAACCAGCACCACTGCCCAATCTCAGTTGCTCTCTGCCTACTGAGCCGCCTGACAACGCTGCATTCCCTGGACCAAGGAAGAGACTAAGACCTTCCTCGCTCTATGGGGGGAAAACAGAAGGTCCAATATACCATGGTGAAGTGTTACAGGAATGAGGCAATGTTCCAAGAGATCTAGGCCCAAACGGCACAGCAGGGCTACATCTGGGACGTGAACCAGTGCCAGCAGTGGGTCAACGTGCGTATATAAATAGATCCAAGACAATAACTTTGTCTCTGGCTGCCATAGAGATGTGATCCATCTCCTGCTCACTGCTCCCAACTACTGGGGGGGGGGGGGGGGGAAGGGGCAGTGGCACGACTCAGCCACAGCAAGCCATGGGAACAAGAAGCTGCCAGCTGTTCGTTTCTTCCAGATTATTATAACTCTGGGAGGCGGTCCAGCACTTGCTATCCCCACCCACCCCCATCAGTTCATACCTGGGTTTATACTTGCCAACACTGGTAACTAATTAACCTTTTGTTTTGCACAGAATACTGAGTTTATTGAGCATATCACATACTTTATTGAACACCTATAGTGAAAAGAAGAAACAAAAGTAAAAATGCACCTACATTTGGAATCCATTTTGCTTTGTGTAGCAATCAATCTGCTGCAATGAATTTCTGTGGTGTTACGACCCCTCATGGGGAGGAAAGAGCTGCTTCCCAGAGAGACCAAACAAGTCAACACAGAGGGCAATTTGAGAACACAGAGAACGGAGACTGGGTGTTGGAACAGGCATGAGTGAAACCCAAGGCAGGCAAAAGAGGAACCAGGTGAGGGTGGCCCGTTAAAGTACCAAGTGAACCAAGTACTGAATACTGAAACAAACCAAGTACTAAATATCGAAATACCAAAGCGATTAAAATATGGGATACGAAATAGATGAATAAGCAAAACTGTAAATTTTGCAACAGGGGAGAAGACGGATTTGGATAGTTGTCTGTGGGAACTAATATGTGAATTATCTTTGTGAATATGAAATACATCTGCTTCAGCTTTAATTTCCTCGCACTTACAGTGACACTTGTCCAAAGTCCATAATTAATGTAGAGATAAGTTTTACACTTAAAGACCCAAGCTAACTTCTACTTTTTAGGGGTTCTTTACATGAAGTGTAATAGGCCTTATGCAGAGGTCGCATCCATATGTGCACCTATTATGTCTGTGACCCTGTATCATCTCTGGAAATACACGAGCCAGCCAGACATGTGATACCTCGTTTTAAAGGTCTCACCGAGACACGGCCAAAATGCCCACACCCATGTTTGTGTGTGGAAGGGTTCTAGAGATATGAGGGTGTACAAGCCCCTACTGGCTGCATGGTACAGCCATTACTGGTCCCTGCCTGGTCATGTCACAATGGGTGTGACGTCACAGTGCCTAGTGATCAAGGGCCTTAGTGCTATGTGACAGGGTGACTGGTAGGGAGGGGGCCAGAGAGTGGAGGGAATAGACAAGCAAGGAACAAGGGTGGAGGGAATAGGCCTGCGGAGGAGAATAGGCCAGTTGCTTCAAGGAAGGGCTGAAATAAATAGTAAAAAAAATATTTGAGAGTATTTCTGAGAACTGGCTCCAAGTGTTTGGCTGGTCCTCAGAACTCTGATGAATACTTGCTAATCGATAAAATAAAACCAAGTACTGAGTATTTTCAGAATACAAAGTACCGAGTCACCTTATATATGGGCAGGAAAACCTCAGTATGTTGGTCCAAGTACTGTCTGGACCAAGGACTGAATACCGAGTACCAGGCCAATTCCTTGGTTACTTAGTAAAACCAAGTCAAATACCGAGATACTTGGTAAAAATTGAGTAATTCTGAATACCAAATTTCAGCACTACTTCAAAGTGTTGCATACTGCAACTCCTACAAAATAATGGGCAACCAAAGATCAGTCAGTGTCACTTCAGCTGTAATTGGTGACACTCTCACTGTCAGCCTTTAAAATCAACTCAGAAATATCTCCGAATGTTTTAGACTCACAATTCGAACTGAGTTACTACTGATGCCAATACCACAATCAACTTGTTTTTTTCTAATTTAAATTCTAATTTAAAATTGTCGTGTTGAGTTTACACCTCCATGACTCGTTTTCATTAAACAATTTGGGTAAGAATTTGACTACCAATTATGCTGTGAATTACCCGATTTCAGTAAATTACACAGCGTAAAGAACACCTATGCTTTACATGTATGGACGCCTCAGGTGTGCATCTTTCCACACTTGTTTTACCCAAGACAAATTACCACAGATGTCACTTTCTTCTACCACTTAACAAGGAACTTTGTTAGAATGAGAAAAGTAAAGCTACTGTGTCCAATCACTGAAAAGCTTTTTCGTGCTTTCCTTGGACCACCATCCTGTCTGGCATTTTAGTACCGATTTAAAGGAACAGTACACATGCCCACACGGTTTCATCTAACAAACCTGAGACATAACCTCCTCATTTCCAGGGAGGCATGGTCATGGTTATGTAGCTCACCACCAAGAATCAAACAATGTAATTGAATGGAACCACCAGAATCACTCTCCTTTACAAGTTCTTCTTGGAAGGTTTGCAGACAAGAGCAAGCATGTGAAGACACAAAGGGGTGGATTACAAGAAAGCAGGTAACTGAGCAGTCACGTTAAAGCATGCAACTTGTTAGTACCACTTTCCTCAAGGATTCTAATAATTAGAATGAACAAACAACATAGCACAGAGTTGACACTTGAAACATTGCTGTACTCTGTTGCCGCTGAAGTATGCAAGTAATGCACAACAGCCATTTGTCTTGAAGAGTACTATTTTGTACATCATTCCCCTCCAGATAAACTACAGTAATGGATAAGATGCTGGACCTGGAAAGCCAGGGTTTGAATCTTGCCCTAGTCATGAATTTACTGGGTGACCTTGGGCAAGTCACAACCTCTTGTCAGTTCCCCATCTGTAATGTGTGTCTTTCTCTCCATGCGTTCCCCTCACCCATGTACATCTTAGATTGTAAACCCACTGAGGGATCTGTCTAATAACAACAACAATTGTAAAGCGCCAGGTACGCTGCTGGTGCTATATAAATGCTTAATAATAAAAACTAACAATAATAATACAGAATCCTGTCGCTTCTCCCTCCATAACATTGCAAAGATTCGCCCTTTTCTCTCTGTCTTCTCTGCCCCTGTTCATGCCCTGGTCATCTCTCACCTCGATTACTGTAACCTCCTTCTCACTGGCCTCCGCCACTCTCACCTTTCTCCCCTTATCTCTGTCCAAAACTCTGCTGCCAGGGTCATCCACCTCGCCTGTCACTTCAACCACGTACAGCCCCTCCTCTCCTCTCTTCACTGGCTCCCCCTTCCTGAACGAATCCTGCACAAGCTCCTAGTCTTCACCTATAAAGCTCCTCACAACCTTGCTTCCCCCTACCTCTCTGCGCTAATTTCTATCCATACTCCAGTCCGTGAACTCCGCTCCTCCTCTGTCCCCTCTCTCGCCCTCCCACGCCTCCCCTAACCGCCTTCGTCCTTTCTCCCTAGCTGTCCCCCACATCTGGAACTTCCTCCCTGCCCACATCTGCCTCACCCCCTCCTATCGTACCTTCAAATCCATCCTCAACACCCATCTCTTCCGATCTGCCCTCCCCGACTTCTTGCTCCCCTCACCTAACTCCTGCTGATACCCTCCATCCAGTACAATCTGTTACCTAAGGTCTGTGTACTCTTATCCTTACCACATGGACCAACCAGCCATCATTCTTGATGCAACTAAGCCAAGCGCGTGCACATGGGACCTCGCATCCTCGTGAATGTTACACTCCTTGTCTCTCCCTCTGTTCCCCTTCCTTCGTCTC
>QEPC01003194.1:8105188-8124920 GCA_003113815.1 Sphenodon punctatus
TAATAATAATAATAATAATAATAGGTCAGATTTGTTTTAAAAAACAGCAGTCTAGATCAGATCCCACTGATTTCAATTCAGTGGAAGCATGACAATTTCTCCCCAATAAGTACAATTCTTAATGTTTTACTAAAAAAAATAAAAATTAAAAATAAAACAACATCCATAGGTGGGTTGTCAGCAGCAGTTATCAAATTCCAGACCTCTGATTTTTTCCTGGAAGCTTAAAAATGGCAATTGAACATTTGTTAGCCCCAGGCAGTAGTAGACTTGAACCTGCACATAGTCAAGCCACCACAGGGGGGGACAAAAGAGCCACACTGTTGGAGTGGCGAATTCTAGTACAAGAGAAAAATACAGCCTGCTGCCCCAGTCAAGTTCACTGCATGCTAGGGGAAGCAGGACTTGCCCCCACAACAACAAGAAAGAATTGGCAGCAGCAGCTGAGGGTAGTGGGAGAGGGTATCTATTTCCCACTGAGTTTCAACAGGAACTCAGCCAGCAGGGTTTCTGGGGAAAGGTTACCATATCAGCAGCGCTACTAACCTAACCACCCTGCCGATTCCCTCGTTAGATCAGCAGTTGGCACATGTAGGGTTGGACTAGTTCCTTATACTGTTCTCCTCCAAGTCCACTGTCCACCATAATCTGCCTAGCTCCCATTTAGCAAGCAGTGTCAATTTCAGTGTTCACCGTAACGTGAACTATTGGTAAGAGCTTTATGCTTCATTTTAAGCAGCTTGGATTTCCATTCATTTTCTTTGACTTCAAACACATGCTGGAATCCTTAGGAAGCTAAAGTTCGGTATCATTACTAAAGCTGATAACTTCTACGTAAACTCTACATGCCTGTCTGTCTCAAGTCTTTGAAGTATGCTCTTTGAAGTAGGCCAGGAGCCTTTCTGAACTGGAGGGAGAAACTGGCAGTTAATTTTATTCAAAATAGTAGAAGTCTAAATTTGGCAGCAAGTAAAATAAGAACATTCAAAGAGAGTCTCTCATTTCTCTTTTCAGTTCAGACCACTCTGAGTTAAACCCTCACTCCTACAGTGTCCTGGGCTGAAACTATAAGCTTTAGCTTTGTGATTGTGAGACACTTTTGAAGTCCATGATGAGCCACAAGTTTGTTTTGAAAGTTAAGTCATGCAAGTTGTGTATGTGTGTGTGCGCGCGTGCATGTGAAATGCGCACATATGTCTTTAAGAAGCACTAGCCAAAATAGTTACACACACTACTTTTTTGCATTTTAACCTTTTCCTTGCTGGTTCTGAGGCAGGCACACAATTACTGTTGTTGTCCTCCTCCTCCCTCTCAATATTTTTCATTTGCTTACAGGCTGTCATGAGCAACATGAAAGGATATTGCAAGCAACAGGTTTCATGTAAACCACTGGTAGCGGCTTAGCCCCCAGCACAAGTAGCGTCGCCACTGCTTTAGAGCTCCCACTACCACAAATCCTTACCCAAAGGCTGTGCCTGGGAACAGAAATCACAGATGGCCACCACCGCCACCACACCCAAGACATGCATGGCTGGGGCCAGCCAACTCAAACTACTTCCTCCTGTACATACTGAGGGTTTGTATTTTATGGGTTTTTTACACTAGGGAAAAGAAGATTTTTTTTGTTTACAGTCAGCTGGAACTTATGAACAGCTCACTCACCAGCCTAAGAAGCCAGGGTTTATTATTGAACTTCTCCACCTCTCTAAGGGTGCTTTTAGACAAGCGCCTCCCCACCCACCTCCCACCCATTATACATGTTGTAGGGCACCCATAGGATACCACTGCAGCCCTGCAACATGGATGGTGGGTGGGGAGGTGATTGTCTGTAAAAGCACCCTAAATCTCTCTCCTTCAGTTGCTATACACCTTTTCTGCAGTTGTGCACACCTCTCAGAGACAGTGGCGTGTACATGGAAAGCAAGGAAAACATTACATCTGCAGTGAACCAGATTGGCCCAGATGTAAAATGCTCTGGGGTCCCTGAGGAGGAGCTGGCTCCACGCTTACAAGGGCTTGTACCTGGCCATTACCCTTAGGGAATGCAGTAGTAATGGGGCTCTCTTCTAGTGTGAGATCTTTTGACAAATTGTGAATGTGCCTTTCCTGTGCAAATTAAGGGGACTCCTATGTACAAAGAATTGTCTTTTCTGGAGTTTCCTCTAAAAGGCCTCTTCATCACTTTCATTATTGTCTCTTCTCATTTTGAAAAAATGCCATGCCACCAAGATTAGCAAGGTCTTGAGTCTAGAAGACAGAAATGTAAGGTTACTATTCCAAGTAGCCTTCACCATACTGTCTCAAACAATCCTGGAACCTTAAGGCTCTGGAGAAACAGCATCATAAAAGCCTGGTTGAAAAGGAACTGTAATCTTTAATGTACTGGTGTTTTAATTTTTATTTTTGAAATGGAAATACAAGCTTCTTAAAATAAAGCATATAGACTCTCTAGCTCCCATTTAGTTAGCTCCCATTTAACAAGCAGTGTCCATTTCAGAGTTTACCGTAGCTTGAACTATTGGTAAAATCTATATGTTTGAAGTATACATACACTGGCCTATGAAGCATTTGTGCAAAACCATGGCAAACAGAGTTCATTCCACTGAAATCTCTAAGACAGTCTAGTAGTAACAGCGCACAAAAAACTTCACGGAATCTACACTGCTGGGAATCCAACAATTTTTTGGTTGACAAAAAAAGTCTTTATAATCCCCTCCCCCCCCATATAAAAAAACCCCCCAACCGTTTAATTAAGAAAAGTTAATCATAAGGATACATGAAATATATATGCGCCAGCGTAGCCCAGCGAATAAAGTGTTGGATTTGGACCTGGGAGACAAGGGTTCAAATCCAATCTTAGCCACAAACTCACAAAATGGCCTAGATAAGGACTGTAAAGCACTCTGAACACAAAATTACCAGTAATATGGGAAACAATCTGCCTGAACTCTGGGTGCATGAAGATAACTGGAATGCAAAACTTTCCACATTTGTTTCAAACTGGATTCCTTTTTCCTCACCCAAAATGGCCTCTGAAACTATACAGCTTACTAGGTAAGCCCTCACCTAAACACACTGACAGTACTGTGAGCTCTTGCAACTGAGGTGCCCTCATGCAAACCCTTTCCAGCTATTTTTCTACAAGAAGGATATATTAAAATGGTTTCATTGCTCAGTTTGCTGTGTTCTGCAGCCATCATTTTAAAGCAGTGGTTCCCAAAACCTTGCCTCCAAGGCTCCAGTGAGAGACCTAAATAGATTCCCGTGACACCAGACATGGAGAGTATCAATCAGGAACGCGACCCCAATCTGCAGATGACAACCCCACGAAGGGTCCCCAATCTCAATTTGGGAACCTCTATTTTAGAGGCTCTTTTGTAAACATAGCGTTCTTAATAATAATATTTTTAAAGGAAAAGGGGAACATCTGAGCAACACTTCCTCTTTATTTGTTCCACTGACTTTGTGGTTTTCTGCTAGTCTAAATTTGAGACTGTTCAACTCAGGGACCCAAAAATAAGACACAAATGTTTTCCTTTAGGTCCAAACTAAGAGAGAAGGGTTATATTTTAAAATGTTGTATGTAATACATCATTCATTCATAGCATTTTATTCATTTAAAATAAAGCACAGTCAATTTTCAATATTGCTAAAGAAAATTGCCAGAGATGAAGCGTAAATTTGTATGCTAAAAGGATATATTGCCCTCAGGCAACAGACTGCCTACAGTGCTTTTAAAATATAGTTAAATTTTGAACAGCGATTAAAACGGCATCACAAGGTTTGATATTTTATTTGGTCTAAATCAGAGGGGGTCACATGGTGGCTGAGTCACAGGGACCTGCACCGGCTCTCACCAGAAGCCGCTGCCTAGGGGTATGTCCATGTGGTTGCTGCCCAAACCCACCAGACTGCCAGAGCTTTGATGTAAGAGAGGAGGATGGGAGAAGCAGCTCTGCCCCATTCCTGGGATTGGGCGAAGCCATGATTGATGGAATGCATACTGTGGCTCTCAGCAATATGAAAATGTTGGACTTGGGAACTTTGCCCATCCCTGGTCTGTCATCTACATACGTTTGGTTCCATATATATTGAAAATGGTAGTTGCTGGGGGCTTATTTATTAAGTTGTAAATGCTGCACCCTTTCTGCGGAATTCAAAAGCCAAATTAAATTATCTTCGGTTTGTTAAATCAACCTCCACTGACAACTGATAAAGGACTCAGAAAAGAAAAGTCAGTTCCTTCTCCTATAGCTGCAGTGGTACATTTGGAACAAAGAATATAGAACCACCATTTCATTAACTACATAGGACAAAAGCAAGGATATAAAAATACATATACTTAAATTCACTAGCCAGGCACAGAATTCTACTCAATAGACTATGACTTACAGAGAGGAAAGGGGACAAAGGTGGTAAAAATCCACTTGCCAGTTCAAAAAGTTTCCTCCTCAAAGGCAAGCAAATTTCAACAGCCCTGGGCAAGAGATTTCACAAAAAAAGAGAACAGGAGTTACCACTGTTGAGAAGGTATTTTACTAGTGGTTGGTTTGATAAACTTTAAGTGCAAGGCAAGGAACTCAGAGCAATGTGCAAGGTAACATCAATACAATACCACATTAAAAAAATCAATTTCTATTATTAAGCTGCTTGCAATTTTGGCAAAGCAAAGGATTTTTATTGCCTAAAGCAATGAAATGCTATTAAAAACATTTCAATTAAAGAGATTTTTGAATGCATTTTTTTGATTATGTTCTTCAGCTAATGGTATTCATTTCTGAATACAGTAAGATTCCATATACAAAAAACCTTCGGTTTAAAAACCTAGTTAAGGCAGCATTCCACTTCAATCAAACATCAACACACCTGCAAATTTTATGTTAAAACAAATTAGCTCTCCTAATCCAATCCTCCATATTAAACACACACAGCTCCATCCAACAAACAACTAACAAACCTCCTCATTCTAACACTGTTACCTTACTGTGGTTGGACCATTGCCTCCTTTGGGCTTGCATCAGTTCGACATGCCTGCCTGACTGTGGGGGCAGGGGACCGATTAGGACGGTCCACCCCCGGAGACTTATGGAACCAGCTGGTTTCCTGAATACATGTCTGTTGACCTCGATGGCTGCTCCATTGTTGACCTCGTGGCCTTTTGGAACACCTGACTAGAGGAGGCCATTGTTCAGGTGGCTCCTAGATGTGCGCTTCTGGTGCATCACTACCACAGGTCCCCGTGGTTCATAGAGGATCTGGGGCAGTTAAAGTGTGAGGGGACACGGCTGGAGTATTATTATTATTATTATTATTATTATTAACAAACATTTATATGGCGCCAGCAGTGTACCTGGCACTTTACAAAGTAATAAAATAGACACGGTCCCTGCCCCTAGGGCTTACAATCTGAGAGACAGGAGCTGGGGGAGAGACTTAGGAAGGGGAACAGAGGGAGAGACAAGGGGTCTAACATTCATGAAGATGCGAGGTCTCAAGTGCACGTACTTGGCTTNCTCCAAGTCCACTGTCCACCATAATCTGCCTAGCTCCCATTTAGCAAGCAGTGTCAATTTCAGTGTTCACCGTAACGTGAACTATTGGTAAGAGCTATATGCTTCATTTTAAGCAGCTTGGATTTCCATTCATTTTCTTTGACTTCAAACACATGCTGGAATCCTTAGGAAGCTAAAGTTCGGTATCATTACTAAAGCTGATAACTTCTACGTAAACTCTACATGCCTGTCTGTCTCAAGTCTTTGAAGTATGCTCTTTGAAGTCTGTCTCTTATACACATCTAGATGTGTATAAGAGACAGGTGTACCTGAGGTTATTAATGCCCTGTCTGGTCTGTGTTTATGGGATGATTTTCAATTGCTTATTCTTGACCAATGGAGCTGTTCTGGGTGGAAAGGGGTCTGGGTCAGTCCAGCCTCTCTCTGCCTGGAACCAGATTTGTCCAAGGCCTGCTGTGACGTGCTTTTAACATACTTTGCAGATAAAATCGCTTGCATTGAGCACGACTTCAGCTCTCCCATTTTGGAAGCCGTGGCAAAGCCAGGGGTTATTAATGCCCTGTCTGGTCTGTGTTTATGGGATGATTTTCAATTGGTAATGGCCACTGAGGTGGTGGATGCGCTTGGATCTGTCCGGGTGAATTAGATCCTTGCTTGTCCTGGTTGGTGAAAGCCAACCTTGGGTCTGGTGTTAGCAGGGATTATCAATGCCTTCCTTCAGGTGGGGAGGGTGCCAGGCTGTCTCCGGGGAGCAGTAGTCCGGCCCCTCAAAAAAACATCACTTGACGTTGGTGTGCCGGCAAGCTACTGGCCTGTCTTGAACCTTCCCTTTCTAGGTAAGATTATTAAAAGGGGAGTGGCCAGCCAATTACAGGCGCATCTAGACCGCACCCGTTTCTTTGACCCGAGACAGTCTGGCTTTCGCCCAGGATACAGCACAGAGACCATGCTTGTGGCCTTGGTTAACAACCTACTCATTCAGCAGGACCAGGGCCATATGACCCTGTTAGTCCTGCTGGATCTATCTGCGGCCTTCAACACTGCGAATCCTGAGATGTTGGTGACCCACCTGTGGGACCTGCCAGGGTGGATGGTGCAGTCTTATGATGGTTCCGCTCACACCTGACAGATAGGTGACAGTGGATAATACTAGGGGACTTTACACCGTGGACCATGGGCTGCTGCTGAGACGGCTGCGTGACCTGGGGGGTCTGGGCGGGACCGTTCTTGAATGGTTCCGCTCATTCCTCTCGGGGAGGAGCCAACGGGTGGTGCTGGGGGAGGAAACATCGAGCCCCCGCGCTTTACCGTGTGGCGTTCCGCAGGGATCGATCTTGTCTCCGCTGTTGTTTAATATCTATATGCAGCCCTTGGGGGAGGTCGTGAGAGGGTTCGGGGTGCGTTGTCACCAGTATGCTGATGATACTCAGCTGTACCTCTCCTTTTCTACTGACCCAGACCCTGCTATCTCGTTGCTATCCCAATGTTTGGAGGCCGTGGCGGATTGGATGCGGCTGAGCAGACTGAAGCTCAACCCAGATAAGACGGAGGTGATGGTGGTGGGGAGGGCGAAGGGGGTGGTGGCCCCCCTAGTTGGGGGGGTTTGCCCTCCTGTAGCTCAGCAGGTCCGGAGTCTGGGGGTCGTATTGGACGCAGACCTGCGTCTGGAGCGGCAGGTGGAGGCAGTCGCTAAGGCTGCCTTCCGCCAGCTTTATCTGGTGCGTAGGCTGCGTCCGTATGTCTCTGGCCCGGACCTGGCCTCCCTCATCCATGCCTTTGTCACCTCGAGGCTCGACTACTGCAACGCGCTCTACGTGGGGCTTCCCTTGTTCTTGGCCCGGAGGCTGCAGCTGGTGCAGAATGCGGCGGCTCGTCTTCTTACGGGGACGGGTCGCCGGGAGCACATTACACCGGTGCTCCGAACTCTGCACTGGCTGCCGATAGTGTGCCGGGCCAAGTTCAAGGTCCTAGTGATGATCTATAAAGCCCTATACGGTCTTGGCCCCTCATACCTTAGGGACCGCCTCGCCTTTCGCGCTCCAGGACGGCTCCTGCGGTCTGCCGGGGGTGCCCTCTTGGAGGTCCCCCGTGTTAAACGGGGGGCCACGATGGAGAGGGCATTCTCGGTGGTGGGGCCGCGGCTGTGGAACTCCCTTCCGGAGGAAGCTCGCCTGGCCCCAAGCCTTTTAACATTTCGGCGGAACTGTAAGACCTGGCTGTTTGCCCAGGCCTTTGGGGGAGGGTAGGGAGGGTTTTTTAATCCCCTACCCATTTGTTTTGTCTAGCCCTGTTAATATTTATATTGAATATTTGATTGTTTTTATTGGAATTTTAATGTATTTTATTGTTTTAATTGTTTTGTGTTGTGAGCCGCCCCGGGCTGCGTTGCAGGAGGGGCGGGATATAAATGTGTTTAAATAAATTTAAATAAAAAATAAATACATCGTCCCCTGGAGGTTTCCTGTGTGGGGTCCTGCAGGATTCCATTCTGTCCCCTCTTATTCAATGTGTATATGAAGCCGCTGGGGAAGGTTGTGTGCAGCTGGAGAGACCGCCGTCATCAATATGCGGATGATACTCTGCTGTACTTATCATTTTCAACCGACCCAGGCCCTGCGGTCTCATTGCTGTCCCAATGCCTGGCTGCTGTGGGTGATTGGATGAGGTCTAGCCGATTGAGGCTGAATCCCAACAAGACAGAGGTGATGCTAAGGAAACCCCCTGAATTGGAGGGGGGTCCATCCTCCATTGGTTCCATCTGTGCGAAACCTGGGGGTGTTTTTGGGTTCGCAACTATGCCTGAATTTGCAGGTGTCAGCTTTGGCTGGGAGTGCCTACCACCAATTGCATCTGGTGAAGAGGCTCCGCCCATATGTCGTCTCAGACTCTGATCTTGCCACTGTCATCCATGCATTTGTCACCTCGAGGCTAGACTACTGCAATGCGCTCTACGTGGGGCTGCCCTTGGTGACGGTCCGGAGGCTGCAGTTAGTGCAAAATGCAGCAGCACGCCTGCTTATTTGAACAAGCTGCATATAACACCTGTGCTCCAGGCATTGCACTGGCTGCCTATTGTCTTCCAGACCCTATTAAAGGTGTTAGTTTTGACTTATAAAGTCCTATGTGGCCTGGGCCCTGCCTATCTGAGGGGATCACCTCACTCTTGGGCCCCTCCCTGTGATCGTCTGGGAGCACCCTCCTGGAGACCCCACGTTATCGCCGGGTCCACAAAGATAGGTGGGCGTTCTCGGCGCCCACTCCATCGCTGTGGAACGCCCTCCCGGCGGAGATCCATCTCAGCCCAAATCTTCTTGCCTTTCACAGAATGTAAAAGTTGTTGGGATGGGATACTCTTTTCTTTTTTTTAGCATAGAAATGGTTTTATATATTTTATAACAGTCATATACTCACCTACTTCATCTGCCAACTATACTTCAAAATAACATAATCTTAACATTCACACGTTAAATCAAGATATAAATATACTTCATTCTTTTATTTACTATACAAATAGAATTTTCAACATGTACATTTTAATTTCAGTTAAGGCACAGACACACACAGGCACAAGCACAAACACGCAAATTCATTCTCTCACACACACACATTCATTCTCACACACACACACACACACACAGGCATTCTCAAGCCCTTTCTATATGGGTTGCAGTAGGTGGGGGGGATGTGTGTGTGCCCGTGGTGGGTGTGTGCCCGTTCCCATCGGTGCACATCCATCTCCATCCATTGTGCAACCGGAACTGGAGCCCATTGCTCCGTTCGTAGGTCATGGGTGGAGATGGGTGCAGCAGGAGTGCGCGCATGCACCCCCACCCATCCTCTGCGGCATTCCCGTGGGCACCTCCACCCATCTCCAAACAGCAAAATTGCGTGGAGATGGGTGGGGGCGTCTCGTGTGAAAAGGGCCTCAGACATACACACACGCAGTCATTCTCACAAACAAACACATACATGCGCATTCTCAAAGAGAGACACACATTCTCAAAGAAACATGGACACATACATTGTCACAAACATGCACAAAGACACACACAGAGCCTTGAAGGGTGGGGGTGCTACCCAGGGGAGGCCTAGCCTGGGGGTCAGTGGGGGGAATCCTTAGGGTCAAAGTCGGGGCGGGGGGCAGGCTGGGTTGGTTGCCTTCCACTCTCTCCAACCTGCTTTGGACCAGTTGGTGGCAGCAGCAGCAGCAGCAGCAGGAGGATTCCCCAGTGCTGCTGCTACCCTCCCCCTCTCTCAGCCCAGTCGGTGGCCATGCTGGGGGAGAGGGAGGGAAGTGGCAGTGCTCAGGGCCAGGCTGCGTTGAGTGGGGAGAGCTGCCGGGGTACATTAAGTGGGGTGCCAACACTGCCAGCGCCATTTTGGAAAAGGACTGCACAAGCTCTGGGGATGGGAGTTTTAGGAACATGGCTCCCCCACCCCCTGAGGCTGGGAGTGGGCCCTAGGCAATGGGGATGGGGAGGTTTCTCCTTCTCACTGATGTCAATGGAAAGATTTCCCATCAACTTCAATGGGAACGTACAGACCTGAAAATCGAGAACCAAGACAGCCCTATTTTTGGATCTTCCGGTTTTAATTGTGGGTCATTTTCAGGCTGTTTCATTTAAAACCCAAACTCCCACCCCTAATAAGACTGGTGTATCAGGAAGCCTTCAAGGGGCTATGTCCCATTAAGGTTCCTTGGCTGCTGGTGCTAAAG
This sequence comes from Sphenodon punctatus, assembly GCA_003113815.1. Lineage (NCBI taxonomy): Eukaryota > Metazoa > Chordata > Lepidosauria > Sphenodontia > Sphenodontidae > Sphenodon > Sphenodon punctatus. The sequence continues at coordinate 8,115,419 of QEPC01003194.1, forward strand.
GACACCTAAAATGGTTGCCAGACCTAAGATGGCTGCCTGGGTAGGGCTTGAAATGGACAGCCACCCAGGAGCTAATTAGAGTCAGTGCCCTGAGACACTCTGGGACTATTTAAGCCAAGACCGCATTTGGAGCTGTGTAGCCACCGGAGAACCAGCTTTCCAAGGGAAGGATCCAGAAGCCTTCAGGGTCTGGGACCTGGCCTGCCCCCTGCTATGAGTCCTGTCCTTGCACCGGAGAGATTGCCAAAGGACTCAGACTGCGTAGGAACCCAAGGTGGGAATTTCCTCATTTGGCTGTAAAGGGCAATAGAGACTTGCACATGGCTAGTACAGCACAAGGACGTTTTTAAACGTGCGCTCTCCCAAGCGTGTTTTGGAGAAGACGGCTCCAAAGCGGGTTTGGGAGAAAGCCGGGTTTGGGAGAAAGCCGTCTTCTCTGCCTCAGCCAGTGATTAAAATTAATCACTGGCTGGGGGCTTTAGAGGGGCAAGGGGGTTTGTCAGCACTGCCTGGAGGAGACCGTTTTCGCCGGCTTTCCCCCGCCTCCCCCTGCTTGCAAACCAGGGAACGCGGCGGTTCCCAGGGATGCAAGTGAGGGGGCAGGAATCCTCAGCCGGTTTGATGCAGGAAAGATCCGGCATCAAACCGGGCCAAACATTTAAACGAGCACAAAGAAAGGCAGCTGATTAAAGGATCAGCTGCCTTTTTTGTATAGTTTAAAAGTGCCCCAAGGCTGGACAAGCCTGTCTGCACTACTGGTGGCATTGGCCTGGGTATAGGAACTCTCACCCCTCTTCATGTTGAGAGTTATATCAACACCACTTACCCTGTGCAGGATCAGTACCCTACACATTTAAGGACTGTACAATGTGCATGTACCAGGGTCAAGCTAATTCCCCTGGTGACTCAAGTGCTCCCTGGCATCCAGAGGGGCCCCAGTGACAATTGGAAATGGTCAATAGCAGACTAATCTCTCTCCCCAACCCTGCCCCCACCTGTGCATAGAAAAAACAAAAGGTTTTTGCTCCACTATTGCTGCTCATAAGCCTGAAGTTGGCTTTACACATTTCTACATACTGCATGACAAATAATCAAGGCTTTAAAATGTTTTGCTAACTAGTTACATTTCATTGGCAAGAAAGCCATCAGAAACGCATTGTCAAGTCTTTCTTTCAAAACCCACCACCTTTGAAGGTGTAAGCTCTAGGAGGTAATATACATAAATAGACCTCTATGAGATATGAAGCAGTGTTTGTTAGGAACAACAGTTGGGGAAAAGATGCTTTAAACCATCGTTCCCGATTAGGACCGTATGCTTCATATTTCTAATTGGCCACTGTAATGTATTTGAAGCCAACAAGCATTAAAAACTTAATTGGCCATCTAAAATCTTTTCTCTGGTAACAAGAATACATTCTGTGTACTCTTATAATCAATCAGGAAATCAATTTTTCATAGAAAATTCTAACAAGCTATATGGATGACAAACATTTTAAGCCTTAAAAAGCCAAATTCTTTCTTGTTTGGGAGAAAGATAAGAGCCTTTTGGTAAAATAAACAGAATACAGGGAAAAGTAATTCCTTAATGTAAACTGAAGGAGGCGGGGGACCACTTCCTGCAGTTATCCCATGTTCTGACCTTTTTATGAACTCCGAATAACCAGCTCATGATTCCACAGAGCAGCAGAAATGGAAAGCATGAACAACGATACCAAAGAATCTTAGGCCCCAACTCTTTTGTTAGGCTGCCAAATATCCGTTAAAACAGAAGCCAATTTCAAAAACTTGCACTTATTTTGCACAGAGTTGCGGTTTCTGTCACAAAACAGTATGGAACAGTAAGCATCACCTAAGTCCTAATGAAAGTCTGGGAAAGTCAGCTGCTGTCTGATATGTGCACCCATGATCTGGACCCTCCTCTTCTTGAGAATATTCCTTATGCACCCCCGCCCCAATTTCTATGCAGCCCTTGGAGCTTGTACTAACTTTCAAGGTGACTGCCTGGAGGAAAAGGTTCCCCACCCCCAAGAGAACAAAATGAGCAAGTGACAAATCATTCAAAATAATGATTTAAGTGCAAACAGAACAGGGCCCGATCCTGCTCCTGCTGAAATCTATAGGATTTATAAGATGTAGTTTTGTTATAAAAGGCATGTTCACATGCAACATTGCTTATGCAGACCTAGTATACTACAGGGTAAATCTATTCCAAGTTTAGCTTACCCATGCTACAGCTGTTCACAGGACTGCTCCGACCAGGGGGTGCACGTTATGCCTACAACTGCTCATATGAAACTCTCAAGTAGGAGCAATCGCACAAAGCAGTACTGCTGGGTAAACTAAACCTTGTAGACTTGCCCCATGGCATGATTCCCTTTGTGAAAGCACTTCCAATGTTAACACACCCCACTTAATCCAATGGAACATAATACTCCAGAAAATAAAGATAATACAATTACCAAAGCCAATTGTCTCTCGCAAGTTTTGAGCTACAAGGTCCAATTCTCTGATTAACGTAACTGAAGATAAAATGTGGAGTCCTTGGTGACTCCACCCCTTTTTCCATGGCCCCACCCCCTCAGGAGCACCCTCTATGGGGCCCTAGAGATGGGTGTTTGGGGCCCTACTGGGAGAGAGTGGGGCCCCTAAACCCTGCCCTGGTGAAATCAGGGGGCACTGTGGGGCCCCTAGAAGAGTGCAGGCCAGGGCAGTCACCCTGGCTCACCCTCTGGTAAGGCTGACTCTGATCCTAATTATGTGAAGCTTGGTCTTTACCTGCTCTTTTTCCAGAAGAGATGCAAGACTTTTTTGTTTGGCCAGGCATTTGGCAGGCAGAGATAAGGTTGGGAGGAGGGGTTAGGAAAAAGATTTTTTTTGGGGGGGGGGGCTGGAGAATTTTTTGTTTAAAGTTGTTTTAGGTTTTTATATTTTGTTTGCCACTCTGAACCTAACTGGGAAGGGTGGGACAAAAAATTAGAATAAATAATTATTTATCCCGAAATCCTGATTATATAAACTCTCGCCCAGGTAAAGAAACTGTGAAACAACCCAAAATGTTTCCAAAAGAGTTTATAAGCAACACCAATGTTTGCCATTCTCCTAAACCAAAAGTGGGGGGAAAACCAACCCCACTTTTCCTGTAACTTCTTAAAGCCTTTTCAGGTAGCCCCACATCCACATTGGTCTGTGCCAGCTTTACCCCAGAATTTTGTGATGACAAGCACATGATGCCCATCCCTTTGGCAGTGTTCAAATCAGAGCTCTTCTCCCCTCAGCATCCGCCAAGACCTAAAGTTTCAGTTTCCTCGAACAACTACACACTCGAACTTTTAGCATTATGTGTCCTCACTAACTTTCAACACAAGCAAAGATTTTATTGGGGGTGGGGAGGGGTAAAGAATAGGGGGTGGGGGGAAAAGTGAAAAAACGTATATGTACCTCAGATTATCATCATCAAAGTGTTTCAAAAAGGCAAATGCCTTCTGTCACAGAGTATTATCGAAAGCTAAACTCTCAAACTATAGGTAATGAACCATCCCCGAATGGGCTCACGGTGTTTGCAGAGTGGGTCTGCAATTCTTATGGATATTAAAAATACACTGCATATCTTTGCTGGTTTGGGATCATTGATTGCATTGCAGTTGCAAATTGGGATTCACAGACAAAAGAAATTGGAAACCTCTGATACAGAGCATGAGATATAAATCCACTTTTCTCTTGGCAAGTCAAAGTTACGTCCCTTAACATTTAATTGTCTGTTAGCTGTGGTCCATGCATCACAAGCCCAGTGCAACTTTCTCACCTTGTTTCTACTACACAATGCAAGAAACAAAGTTCCTGTTGTTGCTACCAATGATCAAAATCTACTGGGGGTAACCATAGTGGAAGCACTTAGAAAGACAGACATGGTTCTTGCAGCTACTGGCTTTTAATAAGAAACAACCAACTATTATCAGTCTTTTTCTGCCAAAGTGTTATCTCTGGTCCAGATTTGAAATATTTTGGAATGCCAGGCCTCTAAGAGCTGCAACTGAAGATTAAAATCAGACCATTGTCATATGAACAGAGGACCATATTTGACTTTAATTGGTTTTGCTACAGAAATGTTTTCACACAACAACTGACGTTGGGTATCACCTGCATTTAGGTATCCCCTTGGTGCTGCCTTGTTGAATGTTCTTTTTCTTAGGTGCAAAGTTTTGAGCTTATTGATCCATTAACTCACTCATGAGAAAGCATGCGTCTTTTGAGAGAATATACTTAGCTTGTTTTCTGCCTATAGCAGAACCATTCATGTGGCTTAGCAAAAGGTTGTGGGGCACAAGTTGAGAAAAGGTAGTTAGTAAAGCTTCCAACAAACTGCTTATGCTCATGTTCTAGAACCGAAGTGGGGAATCTTTTCTGTCCCCAAGGCCACTTTGAAAAATAGTACAAGATCCAAGGGCCACATAGAAGTTGGGGGCCAGGGTGCTTAAGGGGTGTGCTCAGGAAAAGGAGAGTCCGTATCATAGATTTGTCCCCTAACTTTGGACACATGCCCTCACTGCTTTGCTCAGTCTCAAGTTCCAATTTCTGACTTGCCCGACGAAGGACCCTGAGAGGTCCAAAAACTTACATACCTCCACCAACTGTAGTTGGTCCAATAAAAGATATCGTTGTACTGTCACCATTACCTATATTTACGACCAACATGGCAACCTCACTTTCTCTACCCTTACCCTGAGTGCAGTCTTTCAGTTCCTTGGGGTTAGGAGTTGGATCCGGGAAAGGAGCCAAATAGAACTATATATGGGCTGCATTTGCACTCTGGGCCTGAGGTTCCCCACCCCTGTTCTAGAATGGCTGATGGACCAATTTTTATAACTCCAAAATTCTCTCTTCCCTCCCTACATGCCTCAGAAGGGGAGGAGAAGTCTTCTCTATGCCACAAAGTGAACAAATAGTTCAGCCTCAATGTGAATCCAGGTACCACGTGTCTTCCTTCTCCGCAACCAACAGAAATTATGTTTTGATGGTGCAAACTTGCATATGGGCTTCATCTTTATACACAGTTGAAAAAAATAAATCAGCAAATCAGATCCTGGGTTATTGTCACTGTAGTCTAGAGAGAATGTGGTTGGATGCTGGTCTCAAGCATAAGAGATGGAGTCAATATAGTTTAGCGGATATCTTCTATTAACTTCTGTTGGTGAGATTATGCAAACTCTTGGCCCAAAAAGGGCCCTTCCTCAAGTCATGTAGAGGCAATTCTGGCTTTTTATCCAAGTACCCTCACCAACAAAAGTTGATCTAATAAAAGATATCATCTAAACTACTTTGTTGCCACAAACATTACATTTCTAGAACCATTATAGTCTGCATACATTTTTTCTGGGAAAGAGTAGTATTTTATAACAGGAACTACTAGCCAACCTTCAAACCGGTATCAACAGAAAAGAAAATGGATCAAGTCATGTGTGATGCAAAATATTTGAGCAAATGATCAATGCTAAGAAATAGTAAAGCTACCTTGTTTCTATTAAAAACAAAACAGGAAAGAAAGACACATCATGTTCTTCAAATAATAGATAAATACACGAGGCATAGATTAACCATCACAAATCATTTGTTTTTAAATAAACTGTCCACCTCGACCTGCAAAAGACTATTTGACAGGCGGGGACAAATATTAGCTGACAATAGCAAAGACTGAAGTCTACAGGTGGAAATTCAGCATCTCAATATCACCTGCTTGTGAAGGAGAATTCACAACAGAGCCTTTCTTGAAGTGGAAGTTTTACCAAGGACCCACTTTCTCTGTAGAAAAAAAATTAAGTTTTATTTGTTGTGATAAATTCTTGTCTGAAAGACACAGCACTTTCAGAATCAGCATGGTTTAAACAAACAAAAGGAAGATCCCTGTGTGGGACTGCCCCCACGAGTGGTGGGGAGGAGGTGGAAAGTCCTAAAAACAAAAGAAAGTGCTAAGTGGGCAGATAATGCATCTTCCTTACAATTCCTAAAAAAGCACACTACTGAGAATTTTATTCTGCTTCAAAAATGAAGAATCTGAGAAGTGGTGCCTCAAGACTAGAGCAAAACCAAATAGGACATTCCCTATCTGGCAGCTAATCCAACAAGCATTGGATAACTCCATGGTTAGCTGTGGGGCTATCTGGCACCTGCTGATTAACCAACAGATAGAAAACAGAAGGCAGCAGAAAGGGGAGAGTTGGGGTGGGGTGTTAAGAGGGGGGGGGGGCCTTACCTCATCTGAAAACTCCTTGGGGTGGGCAGCAGCAGCATCTGTCCCAACCGACCTGGGCCTGTTGGAGCCTAGACCAGCATCCCCAGCACATGCTTGGGCTTCTGGAGGAGCCAAGCAGGACCCAAACAAACTCAAGTGGCCCTTTTGGTCACTTCTGGTTCAGGTCTGGGGCCTGTTTGGCTCCCCAGAAGCCCCAATACATGGCTGGGGAAGTTGACCTGGGCCCCAACATGCCCAGACTTAACAGCCACAGCCATCCCCCAAGGAACTAGAAGGTAAGTCTCCCTCATCTATCTCCTACTGTAAGGTCCTGGGTGTAGGCCGGCGCGTGCGCAGGGGAAGACCCCCCGGCGGGCCCAGACTAAGCCCCAGGACGAGCGGCCCCTGCCGCCATCGGGGCCGCAGGGACGAGAAGCCGCGGAGGCCCCACCGACAGAGGAAACGGAGCGGCGCTCACTAGCCACGCCCCCGACGTGCATACGGGGGATTCCCCCGCCCCTGGTGCGACGCTCCGAACGGCTGAGAGCACGCACAGGGGCGGGGCTTGCAGCATATTAACCAGCGCCGCCGAGACAGCGGCGCTGGTGATTCTTGAAAGACCGGCCCCCCTTGTTGTTGCCTGGTGTGCGTTGCCTGACTACGTGGATTGCATTCTTGGATATTGGTGTGCGTGGACTCCCCTCCCTTGGCTACCTGACGACTGCTAGAGCGAGAGACTGTGGTGCAAGATAAGTGTGTGCTCCCTGGGGGCTCTTCCCCCTTCCTGGGGTTGTTCCCTCCCCCTCGGTGTGAGTACCCTCTTTTCCCCTTCCCCTGCTGGGGTCCCCCATCCTATTCCCCTGGCACAAGGCCCCACCGTGTCCCTTCCCCGACGTTTGGATTGCGTGTGTGTGCTGGAGTGTCAGGGTGTACCTCGGCTTCCCAGTTTCACTCAGCCCTATGATGATAGGGGTCTGTTCTCTTTAATTAGAGGTTGTGACCCACACACTATCCTGACGGGCATTTTTCCTGTAGGGCGCGTGCCCCTTACTCTGGGAACAGGCCGTGGTCGCGACTGTCTTAGTGTGAGTGTTGTCCCAAAACCCCCCTCCCCGGTCACACCTACCCACCTTCGACTACTCTGATATTCAGGCAGATGCTGCACAGGATCTACATATCTGCTCAACTAACTGTTTCTGCTCTAATCAGGCCTGCTTTTAGGGGCTTGAAAACCACCAAATTGAGGAAATATAGCAGGGGACAGGAGAGAATACTGAGAAAGTGACTTCAGCCCTACAGTACCACATATGTAGGAAGGGGTATTTTGAATTTATTTGTGATAAGGTTGAAATAATCAAACCGCTTACACTGGAGTAGACTCACTGGCTTCAATCGGCTGAATTTAGTATAAGACATTCAGGGACTGCAGTCATAACACAAAAAGACTACCAATACACATTTGAGCTGATGAGGGAAAGGCTTAGGCTGCGTTCCCACCTGCAGCAGCAGTGGCGGCAGTGGGAGGGGCAAGGGAAGACGTGGCAGCACTGCGCAGAGGAGCTAGCAGATGAGAAATGAGCTGGTGCGAACAGGGATCTGCTACAACTTCTCTCGCACATGCCAGGGCGCAAAATCCTGCCCTGACATGCGCGAGAGAAGCTGCGGCAGATCCCCCGTTCGCACCGGTTCTTTTCCTGTCATTCGGCTCCTCTGTGCTGCCGCATCTTCCCTCGCCTCTCCCGCTGCCGCCATAGGTGGGAACGCAGTCCAAGAAAGACCAGCACAAAATTCAACTAGTTTGAATCTTGCAAGAGAATGTGCATTAAAAAAAAAAAAGAATTAGAATGCAATGAAAAAAGGCCCTGCCAATTTCAAATCTAGTCAAATGAAAAAGTCTTGCTGAAAGCAATTGCAGGTACCATGCTCTCCCCCCTTGAGTGTCTGCCAATATTGCAGCTTTATAAACCTGTCTTGCTATTTGCCAACATGTTTCTCTCCCGGTTCTGAGAAACAAAACAAAAAAGGACAAACAGCCACTCAAACAAAAATCTATGGTCAACCAGAGTTAAAACTGCTTGCCCACCCAATCTTTCCAGTTTCAGAGACAAACCAACCAATTAAGATGGAAGTTTCTTGATGTCCTTTGCTTTGAAATCCTTTCATAGTACATTTTCCCTTCACCTTCCACAGACAGTCCAATTTTTTATTTATAAAAAAAAAAACCTTAACTCCATCTATAAATTTTTATATTTATTTATTTTAACACTTGGTATCTCGCAACCCATCCTGCCTCAGGTGGCTCAGGACAGCGTGCAAAAAATAATAAATCATGAATATAAACATAAATATAAATAAGGCAAATATAAAATTCTTACAAACTATACATCATAAAACTACAGTGGAGCCAAAACAAAATACAAAGGACCGCCCCCTTTCCCGTCTCCCCCACCAATAGCCTGACGGAACAGCCAGGTCTTGCATTGTTGGCGGAAGGAGGGAAGATTTATTTATTTATTTTTATTTATTTTCTAGATTTTTACCCCGCCCCTGCTGAGAACAGCTCGGGGCGGCTTCCAACAATAAAAATACATATAAAATATATAAAAAACAATTTAAAACACGTCAAAGATACAATTCAAGTATTAAAACAGGGCCTGGGAAACATTAAAACAATAAATAGGGTAGGGGAGATAAAAACCCTCTAACCCCCCCTCCCCCCCTCCCCAAAGGCCTGGGCAAAGGTTTTACAACTTCGCCGGAATGTCAACAGGCTTGGGGCCAGCTGAGCTTCCTCCGGAAGGGAGTTCCAGAGGCGTGGCCCGGTCACCGAGAATGCCCTCTCCATTGTGGGCCCCCCGCTTAATGCGGGGGACTTCCAGGAAGGCACCTCCGGCAGACCGAAGGAGCCGCCCTGGGGCGCAGAGGGCGAGGCGGTCCCTGAGGTACGAGGTGCCCAGACCGTGAAGGGCCTTGTAGATCAACACCAAAACCTTGAACCTAGCTCGGCACACTATTGGCAACCAGTGCAGAGTCCGGAGCACAGGTGTAATGTGCTCCTGACGACCCATCCTCGAAAGGAGACGGGCCGCCGCATTCTGCACTAGCTGCAGCCTCCGAACCAGGAACAAGGGAAGTCCCACGTAGAGCGCGTTGCAGTAGTCCAGCCTTGAGGTGACAAAGGCATGGATGAGGGAGGCCAGGTCCAGGCCGGAGACGAAAGGACGCAGCCTCCGCACCAGATGCAATTGGCAGAAAGCAGCCTTTGCGACTGCCTCC
>QEPC01003194.1:8125258-8147613 GCA_003113815.1 Sphenodon punctatus
CCTCCCCCAGCACCACCCGCTGGCTTCTCCCCGAGAGGAATGAACGGAACCATTCAAGAACAGTCCCATCCAGACCCCCCAGGTCACGCAGCCATCTCAACAGCAGCCCATGGTCCACAGTATCAAAAGCGGCCAAGAGATCTAGCAGGATGAGAAATGTTGAACATCCTGCATCCATCTCCCAGCGGAGGTCGTCGACCAAGGCCACCAACGCCGTCTCAGTGCCATAGCCGGGGCGGAACCCAGATTGAAACGAGTCCAGGAAACCGATGCTATCTAGATGCACCTGGAGCTGGAGTGCCACCGCCCACTCAATAACTTTCCCTAAAAAGGGAAGGTTAGAGACAGGTCAGTAACTGGCGAGTTCATCCACGTCCAAAGATGGTTTCTTCAGCAGGGGGCGCACCACAGCCTCCTTGAGGCTAGGCGACAACCTCCTCTGCTGCAAGGATGCATTCTCTACCCTCGCCAGCACCGTCCCCAACATCTCCCTGGAGGCTTTCACCAGCCAGGACAGGCATGGATCGAGTTCACAACAGGTGGCCCTCACAGACCCCAAGACATCCACCACATCGGCCGGCGTCACTTCCTGAAACTCCCCCAACAAAGCTGGACCGGACGGGACCTCCATCACCTCGCGCTCTCTCCCTACTGCCCCTAATCCAGCGTCAAAGTCGCTCTGAATCCGAGCGATCTTGTCTGCGAAGTAGCTAACGAACTCCTCACAGCAGGCCTGGGACAAGTCCCCATCCAGGAGGTGGGAGGCTGGACTGACCAGCCCCTGCACCACCCGAAACAGCTCCGCCGGGCGTGACTTCGCAGACGCTATGAGGACAGCAAGAAACTCCTTCCTTGCTGTCCTCACAGTCTCAACATAGGACCGCAAATGGGCCCTACGGAGAAGTCGGTTGGAGTCAGATCGAGTCCGACGCCAGCGTCGCTCCAGCCTCCTCGTTTCATACACCGCAGCCCCTCAGTAGACCAAGGGGCCCTGCGGTGACGAGACCAAGGCAGAGGGCGTCTCGGAGTCACCCTGTCAATGGCCTCCTCCAGCAAGCTGTTCCAATGCTGGACCAGCTCATCGACAGAGTGACCATCCAGGTCCAAGGTTAACTCCCTCAGAACCTCTTGGAACCACTGGGGTTCCATCAGCCTCCGAGGGCGGACCATCCTAACTGGTCCCTTCCCCTTCTGGAGGGGGTGTTCTGAGACTGGCCTGAAGGAGGTAATGGTCCGTCCATGACAAGGGCACTGTCCTAACCTCCCCCACAACCTGACCCCCCGCCTCAAGGCCAGAACCAAAGATCAGGTCGAGGGTGTGCCTCCCCATGTGGGTTGGGCAGATAACCTCCTGCGACAAATCCATGGTTGCCATGGCGGCCATGAATTCTCGCTCTGCCCCGACAAGGCCGGCATTGGCCAATCCTCACAAGAAAGAACAGTTCAATAATTTCACGGCAAGTTTCTTCTCTTGTATGAACCGTTCTTTTCTCCAGTGGGTCTTTTAGCTTTGAGGGTTTCATTAAAGTAAACTTTGTACATACAGCCTCTCCCTCCTTGGTACATAGGCCTCTCCCTCTATGTCCCATCGCGGCCTCTAAGGTCGGTCGGGGACACCCTCTTGTGAGTGCCAACTGCCCATGAATTTCTTACAACGAGGGAACACCGGGGGGGGGGGGCAGCTTTTTCGGTTGCTGCCCCACAATTATGGAACTCCCTCCCCTTGGAGGTCCGCCTAAGCCCGAACCTGTCTGTCTTCCTTCTGGCAGGCAGGAATAGAGTTGGGTGGGATTAGGTGAGGGGTCTGGGGACAAGGATTGATGGGCGGTAGGTGGGGATAAAGGATGGGGTGAGTGGGTTGTTGGGGTTTTAAGAGATTTTAACGTGTGTTATAGTATTTTATATTTTTTATGTTGTAAGCTGCCCTAAGTCTCTGGAGAAGGGTGGGGGTAAAAATATGAAAATAAAATAAATAAAAATTGCAATGCTTGCTTTTTCAGCAGCTATCATGTTGAAACTGGTACGGTTCTACGTATATGAGTGCCATCCATTTAAGTCTTGTTTACATACAAACAGGAACTCTCAGGATAATCTTAGGACAATAAATAAATAAATTATTCTGGAGTAACCCTCCATCTAATACCTTCCATAGCAGGTTCAGAAGGCATACAGGCACTTGGAGTGGGGGGAGGGCAATGTAAATACTCAATTTCAGAGTAAAATTCCCAATTTTGTGTTATGCAACTCTATTATAAAGGTTCCCAACCTTTTTGGGGCTCGGGCACACCTATAGTTCAGCAAGCAACCCTATACAATCAAACTAAAAACAAAGAAAATGAACATCTGGTATAAATGGACAGAATAATATTTTAAATACAGTTAATTTGACATTATGTTCAAATCATCTTCAGTATTATAGGGCAAGTAATATTCAATGCTCTTGAAGGAAAAAAAACCCCAACAGAACACATAACATTTGTTTTCAAAACAATAATCTTCAAGTGTAAATCATCCAGTCACAGTCACCATTTCCAATGGCAAGAACTCTTTAATGAGCAAATATCACAAATGCAAAATACCACAGTCCTCAACACCAAGTACAGGATCTTTTCCTTGTACGAGATGATTTTTAAGAATCTTGCTGCCAGAGCATTTTGAAGTCCAGTCTGTGAATGTACAGTTTTTTAGCCAAAACCAGTTAGTAGTAACTACCTTTGTAGCTGTACAGAATTATTTTCCAAGGCCCAAAATGGGGTCATGCAAGCAAGAAGATTGGGTAGCACCGTGTTGAGAGAGTGTGAAGACTATTTTTTCATTACACACATTCCAAAATACATTTTATAATAATAAAAAACCCCACCCACAATCCTCAACACCAAATGCAAGTTCTTTTCCTTGTACAAGATGATTTTTAAGACTATTGTTGCCATACCTAGGCACTGGAAGGGAAGGTGTTTGGGCTTTTGCTTTGAGCAGTGGTTTTTGTTTTTGAATTGGTAAATTTTTAAAATATGTATGTAATAAGAAAAGAAATCCTAAAAAGCCTAGTGAAGCAAGGTAAGAGAAAGGAAAGGGGCTGGGGACTTTTTCCATCGCAACTGCTACATTCTCAGTTTTGCTGGTAATAAAGCTGCTTTCACATTTACTTTAATTTAGGATCAGGGGCTCAGGGTGACTTACAACACATTAAAAACTAATAAAAAAACCTAACTCCCCCCCCCCCCCCCCTATACCCAATACCACCTCGCCACTCAACTGCCTCTCACATCCCTACCCCAAAACCACCCACCATCTCACCCCAATCCCCTATCCCCACCTGCTGAATGCCTTTTCAAATAAAAAGTTCTTACACCACCTCTGGAAGATGCTTAGGCCCGGACTCAAACGAACCTCCAGGGGAAGGGAGTTCCAGAGCACCGGAGCAGCAACCAAGAATGCCTTCCTGCAAGCCCTTGCCGTACAAGCAAAGCTAACAGACAGTACTCCCGGTCGATCGCAAGGGCCTCAATGGAAGGACAGGCAGTCTTTCAGATATGTGGGGCTCAGACCATTTAGGACTTTAAAAGGTCAAAGCCAGCACCCTGAATTGTGCCTGGAAAACTAGAGAGCGCCAGTGCAGACTTCAGAGCACCAGTGTAACGTGCTCCCAGCGACTCGTCCCCAACAGGAGGTGAACCACCATATTCTGCACCAGCTGCAGCTTCTGAACAGTCATCAAGGTCAGCCCCGCATGCTAATTGCAGGATTGTAATTTGCTCCCACACGTTAACTGCACATGCGAGTGCACTATTCCGTGTTCATCCCGTGAGTTATGCCTTGAATAATGGCTCACACATTACTGGGCTCTGAAATCCTACTCTTTACAGTGATGGGTGTTATGCTTGCACAAAATTGGGAATGTGGGAATACCCATCGGTATTACAATCGCGGGAGAGCAGGTGTGGAAACCAGCAGGACAAAGCCATGATTCAGTCCCAGCTAGTTAATTTCAGCCAGTTTGTTAGTATCGCCCAGCTCTGATGCTGGCTTGTTAACTTCATTCCGCTACCAGCTTGTTGATTTCAGCCCTGCTCGGAGGTCAGTGGGGTAGCAGGTACAGGGGAGATGGGGAGGGGCAAAAATGGCACAAAATCTGCTTTTGAGAATGGTAGATTCACAATTAGTGAAACGGATGAAGAAAAAAATTGCAGGAGACACGTCTCGTGAGAAGGGTGCCCAGGAAATAAATGGTGCAATTTTAAGACTGCGGGAAGATCGCGGGAACAAGAAAAACATGGGAGACGCTGTCTCATATGAAAGCAAGCTAAGTTGGGGAAGCAGCCTTCACTCACACATTGGATTTTGGGTATGAATTTATACATAACTTATGCCAGTGCATCTTTTCTGTCCACGCTGCCCAGAGCACTCATTGTACTGCAAGTTAATAATTACATATTCTAAATCACCACCCTAAGCACTTTTTTTAAAACAAAAAAAAATAATCTTTCCAACCATTTTTGTATAATCCGATTTTGAAGTAGAGTGCAGGGCAGATTTTAAAGAGTTGGGATGTTTCTCTTTTGTTTTGGCAATTTTCTTTTTACCATTTGAAACAGTTTGAAAAGTGGAAACAAGTACACAGTAAGAAAGGTCAGTGAATTAGCACTCTGATTACTTCCAGGTATTTATTAACATCCATACGCATTAACTAACCTGTAAACAGGGAACAGGCTGGTATTCCGCAGAATGTCTCTTAAGAAGAGTCAGAATTTCCTATCTCTACCAGAAATCCAATCAATCAAGCATACAGTGTACTTTAAGTGTAAGTTACCATTGTTTAGGAGGAGAGACTATATACATGTACCTTTTAAACCCTTAAAATAAGGCATTAGAAGATGAAGCCTGGCTCTTCACACAAGGTTGAATATTCACTCTATATACACAAGCCTATTTTATCTTTGGGACTACCCTTTTGCACTTTGCACCATCAAAGGAATGCCAAGGTGGACATTGCTAGAGCACGCAAAAAAGATTGTGTTACTCCGCATCTTGCACACGCACATCAACAAAAGTTGGTCCAATAAAAGACACCATCTGAACTACTGTGTCTCCATTTCTTATTGGGTGACCAACTGTCCCAGAACTCCCAGGACTGCCCCAAAAATGGGGTGTCTTTCTCACAGTCCCGCCAGCATAAAAAAATGTCCTTGAAACCCTGCTGAGCTGGCAGGTGCAACACCTCATTCCTGCAGTGCTTGCAGGAAGGAAAGAGACTGGGGGGGCACAAGCAGGCAGTGGCATGCCCACAATGGCATACATTCACATTCACATTCTGGCCAGGGGCAAGAAGTCCTGGAGATGACTTGAGGTGAGCAAGTGGGAGCAAGCAGCTTGGGGGGGGGGGCAGTGTTCGCAGCAGAAGCAGGGGGGTGGATTCTGGAGCTCAGCAGCAGGCTGGAGCTCTTATTCTAAATAATGGCTATTAAACAGTCTCCTGCATGCTTTGTTTCAGGGCTGGGGGGCAGCACATATAACTCCATGCGAATATAACATTACCCTAAGAATACCTGTGGTGGAAAGGAACTGGTAAATATACACACTGCTTATAGCAAATAGCAACTTGAGACCAAACTTTGTTTAAGCTTTGTTTAATTTACTTACATTTAAGTAAAGTACTGGTGCTCGTTAAAAGCACCCCAAGCTCACTCCTTGGTTGTTTTGCATTACCCTTTGTGATTTAGGATGTTGAAAGCTTGTGCCCATTCTCCAATGTTCAATCCCTTTCCTTGTGTGCAAGATGGTATTGCTTAGTTTTGGTAGACTCATGGTACCTGTTTAGTTTTCCAGGGACTGGGGAGAGTGAGGGAGGGAGGGAGGGAACAGAAGGTGTAACAGTTGGGAAGGGCTTGTTTTCATACCAATGTAAAAAACAAACCCCTAATTTTGTGTGTGTGTGTTCAACTTCTTTCCCTTTTTTTCTCCTGTTCTTTTAAATAAAAGTTAAATAAAAGAAATAAAATGTTTCTGGTTTCACCGGTGTGTTCATTTTAAGTGTGTCCCTCAAATGTCCCTCAGATGCACCCTCAATGTCAATCAAATGGAAAGTATACTTCCTGCAACATACTATCTGAGTTGGTCACCCTAATTTCTTACCCTGAAGGAACTCCTGGGGAGAGGAGGAGGAGGGACTGTGAAGCTGCACAAAGACTGCTCTAGATCTTTCAGGATAAGAAATGCCTCTCAAGTTTATTTTTGCTGAAAGGGCAGCTGTTGCCCTAATGCACATCACTACTTTACGATATCCTCAGATTATTTACACTTTTGCAGAAAAAGGAAAGGTCTACAGTTCAAGATGCAGGAGTATATTAAGAAAACCTGTACTGCAGTTGATGCATTGCTTTCCTATAACTAAAGGTCACTGACAGCGACCTGTGTTCACTGTCATTTCCCCATTGGCCGCAATGGAAAAAATGTAGTGAACATGGATCCCTGGTCACCGGGGCCTAGAAGACTGAGCCTGGGCTGCAATTGGAGTCAAAGCAAAGCCTCCACCCACCACAACGAAGAACAATTACAGTAAAACTCAAGAGAACTGGAGAGGATGTGTTTGATTCAAATGCTTTTGAAAAAACTCCCTCCTCCCACTCTTGCCATGCCTCAAATAAAAATAAAAATAAACCAGCAGTAAAGGATGGTCAGAATTAGAGCTAAGATATACAAGCATCCTTTTGTGAACCCTAATGCAATTAAGTGTTTAAGATGGGCAAAACTGACTGATCAATGGGTCTTTACTCCCCTCAACTAAATTCCATGTCTTAATTCAAACCAGTGTCATTATCTGAGCAATGAGATTCTCAACACTGAATTTTTAAAGTCTGCTGCTAAAATCATTTAGTAACCAGCCATCTCCAATAATAGCAATATCAAAACAATGGACACTATTGAAGCATTTAATCAGGGCAGATAGTCATTTACATAGAACATTTTCTGTGACTCTCTGTAATGCAACTTCACAAAGACTCAATTCAGACACAATTCTGGTTTCCCACAGACATTAAATTTTTTTTTAGAAAAAATAAAGATTTCTTTTGATGGCAAGTAATGACTTCCAACTCAAGGGCTTGTTAACTGTAAAAAAATAAAAATAAAACAGGCCTTTCTTACCAGTTGAGGACACTATATATTTATCTTTCAGACAGGGAACGTTTTCATTATGTGAGGGAAGATTTTCAAAAAGTGCTTAGCTTTCCATGGAAGTTAAGCATCTAAGTGCTAGTTACACTTTTGAAAATCTTCCCTACCATCTTTAATTTAATTAAAAATGGGCCTTCTAAAATTTATAATTAAGTTTTTGTTATTAAGAGCCTTGGTACTGATGGAGACTGAAACTGAGGAAATTTGGCCACTGCCCTATGAAAGTTCCTCCTAAATTCGGGTAGTGATCTTTTACTAGAACTCCCTCAAAACCCCAGAATAGAGAGTTTTTCAAAGCACTTCCTATGAAATGCTGTTGCCTTGTTCTGGTGACAGTTACCTTCAGTATAGCAGATTAATGTGTTAGTCAATTTTGTGAGCCAGAAAAGATGTGGTCAAATACAAGACAGACCTGGTCTTGACCAGCGATAAAGGAAACTCCAGTGGTAAAGGTAACTGCTCTTTGCTTTGGCCGAGACAAAATTTTAGAACCTCATGTCTGTGCCTTCTGTTGTTACAAGAAGGTACATCATTTCTGAATAAAAGTTATAGGTGCACCTTTATTATGGTTACAACTATTGCATGTTTGGAAACTTACTCTGCAGATCTGAAAGGCAAAAATACTACAGGACTTGAATGGAACCAGCATATTCTATCACCAACACTTAGCATAACACTTAGGCAAATCCTCTTAGGTTGAAATTTTATTCCTAGCATACGTGATATTCTCTGCATCTTGTCTACATACACCCCACCTGCGTGGCATACTGAATTGCTCTTTGTTTTTTTTGTCATGGGAAGCAGAGTGGCCCAGCAGTCATGAAGCTGGGAAGGAATCAGGATACCTTGAATCTATTACATACTAGCCCTGACACTCCTGTTGTGCGACCTTGGTCATGCCACCTGTCTTGCTCCACCTGTCTTCCCTTCCTGCCCTTTGTCATCTTTATTTGATTGTAAATTCTTAGGAACAAGAATGGACTTTTACTATGTGCATCACACTGAAGGTCTATTATTAGCTGCGGCTGCAGACAGCACTTTTAATACAGTTACATTAACGTTGTCCTTCCCTCTTTTTTACTTTTATTTCATCCTTCCCCACAAATACTAACATCCACCCCAAAATATTAAGTAGATAGATTATTGACAGCATCTGCACTACCTTCTCATGAGGAATGGGCTAATAATAGGCCACTCCTTACAAATATTTTGCTGTAAATTCTAAAGGGCTGTTCAATTGGCAGCTTGTGAACTGGATCCAGCCTGCAGCCTTAAAACTATATATTATATTAAACTATATTTTGTGCAATCAGTCCTGACAGCAAGTTGTTATGAGACAATCTTGCTCATGGTGGGCAAAACGTTGGACAGCCCTGTTCTAAGGCAACATAGCGTTTAAACCCCATTTTTTGCTATAATTACCAACAGATTTTCAGGAAATTCACCAGAACGTACAAAATAAACCAGGTACTGTAACAACTACTTGTAACATGAGATCCAGAAAGAGAGCGTGCTTGTTGTGTTGGTCCACAAAGTAGTTCAAGTAATATCTTTTATTGGACCAACTGCTGTTGGTGAAAATGAGCAAGCTTTCAGGCCACACAGGGCCTTACATGCCTGAGGAAGGGCCCTGTGTGGCCGGAAAGTTTGCTCATTTCACCAACAGCAGTTGGTCCAATAAAAGAAATCATTTGAACCACCTTGTCTTCTCTTATGTTTGCTCATGTTATAAGGAGAGAGTCAGGACTGCCTGAGTGAATCTTAGTAGAATTTATATATTTTACACACACAATACACAGTAATTATTTTTAACATTATCCTCTTCCACTGATAAAAAGAATTTTTTTGTAAACGCACACACACCACACAACAATGGCAGAATTCCCATTGGCTCCAATAAAGACGACTTGTCATTTTCACTACAGTTGGTGATCCACTAACAGAATTCAAAATATGCTTATTCCAGGGATGGGCATAGTTCTCATGCTTAGCTGCCACATATGAAAGTTTTCATATTGCTGAGAGCCACAAGATGCATTACGCTGATCCTGGCCTCCCCCCGATTCTGGAGATGAGCAGCACAACTTCTTCCTAATTCCAGCCCCTCAAATCAAAGTTCTGACCCCCAGTCCGGTGAGTTCAGGCAGTAGCAATAGCAGCACAGGGCATGTTCCCCCTGATGCTATGGCCCCCATGAGGCTCCGACAGCTGAAATAGTGGCTTGGCTTCTCTTGATCCTGAGGGAGCCACATGGACACGCTTCCCTGCAGGCAAGAGCCGCAATACAGGTGCTCAAGAACCTCATGCGGCTCCCGAGCTGCCATTTACCCACCTCTGACTTATTCCATGATGAAGAGAGCATGCACTTTTGTTTACGTATCTAAGACTGAAATATTTTGATTAGACTTTGTTCCTGAAGTAAATGAGTTAGAACAGCTGACAGACTCGAGGTTACTAATCACTACATTATGTGTCTATCGCCCTTTTCTAACAGACGTGGGTGCATGGGGAGGATGGGGGGGGCGCCGCAGTGGGTGGTCGGTGCGTTCCCATGGATCCCGACCCATCTCTACCCATCTCCACGCACGGAGCATTGGCGCCTGTTGCTCTGTGCGTGGGTGATGGGTAGAGGTGGATGGAGCGTGGATGCACTCCCACCCATGGCATTCCCACGGGTGCCCACCAATACCCACCACCACCACCGTGGCATTTGCACGAGCACCCCCTTCCCCCACACACATGTGCGAGGGTGGGGGGGTCCATGTGAAAACGGTCTATGAAAGAAAATGCAAGATCTGGCTGTTTCACCAGGCAGTTGGTGAGGGGAACGGGTAGGGGTTTTTGTTTTTGTAAGGAGATTGGGCCTGGACCTCTTTTACTGGGGATTTTAATGTAATTTTTATTATGCGTTTTATATATGAGATATGTACACCGCCCCAGGCTGCCACTGGGCGGGGCAGGGGGGTTAAAAAATATTATAAACCAATACAAAAATAAAATAAAACAAACGCAACGTAGAGCTACCAGGATGATCAGAGAGATGGAGGATTTACCCTGTGAGATGAGGCTGAAGGAGCTTGACTTATTTAGCCTATCAAAAAGAAGGCTGAGGGGAGTTGTGATTACATTGTATAAATATATTCAATTAATTATTATTATTATTATTATTATTATTATTATTATTATAAAAGCTTCTACCCCACCCCTCTCACTCAAGGCAACTCACAACCAAGTTAAACATCAATATATAAATACATTAAAATTACAAAAAATAAATACAAGAATAAAACCACTACCACCACCACAGCAGCAGCAGCATAAAACAAAGCATCCGTACACAGGAAGACTCCCTTAACCCATCCCACCCGCCCCGCCAAACGCCTGGCATAAGAGCCAGGTCTTACAGCTTCGTCAGAACGCGAAGAGATTCGGGCTGAGGCAAACCTCCGCCAGGAGGGTATTCCAAAGTGACTGTGCCTGCCAAAAACGTCCTCCTATCTGTCTGGACTCACCAAAAACACAGAATCTCCAGGAGGGCGGCCTTGAGGTGGGTGCTCCGTTAGTGGGGGATCAGATGTACCCTTGTCATGGATGGACCATTACCTCCTGGAGGCCTCATTGCTGGCGCATGTCTGCCCCCAGAAAGGTGCAGAATGGAGGCTGATGGAACCTGATCGGTTCCAGAAGGCTCTAGGTGAGTTTCCCTCTGAACTTGACGACTGTTTCATCAATGACCTCGTCATGTTATGGAATACATTGCTGACGGAGGCCACTGACTGGACAGCTCCTAGGCGTCTGCTGCCCAGGCGACAGCTCTGCATGCCTCCTTGGTTCCCTGAGGAACTGCGGGGGCTGAAGCAAGAAGGGCAGCGGTTGGAGCGACGGTGGCGTCATTCGCATGCTGAAACTGACAGACTGCATCATAGAGCCAGTTTACAGGCCAATGCCATAGCTATGCGGGCAGCAAAAAAGGAGTTTTTTGCTTCCCTCATAGCATCTGCAAAATCCCATCCAGCTGAGCTTTTCCAGGTAGTGCAGGGGCTGGTCAATCCGGCCTCCCTCCGCCTTAAAGTGGAGTCATCTATTGCTCGCTGTGACATGTGTGTGGATAAAATTGCTCGGATTCAACACGACTTTGATGCCACAATTAATACATATGGGGAACTGGAGATTATGGAAGCCTCGTCTTGTCCGGTTTTGTGGGATCAATTTCAGTCGGTGACACCCACGGTTGGTGTTGGTGTTCTTGGGGCTGTTAGGGCCACATCTTGTGAATTAGATCCTTGCCCGTCCTGGTTGATTAAATCTTGCCGGGAGACAATGGGGCCGTTGCTGGCTGGGGTGGTCAATGCCTCCCTTCGAGAGGGCAGAATGCCGGGCTGTCTCAAAGAGGCAGTGGTTCGGCCTCTGCACAAGAAACCATCGCTTGACATTGGCTCCCTTGCCAGCTATTGGCCTGTCTCTAACCTTCCCTTTTTAGGGAAGGTTATTGAACGGGTAGTGGCTCAGCAGCTGCAGGGACATCTTGACTGCATCGGTTATCTGGACTCCTCAGTCGGGATTTCGTCCGGGGTATAGCACCGAGACTGTGCTTGTGGCTTTGGTGGACAATCTGTGCTGGGAAATGGACCGGGATCATTCGACCCTGTTAGTTCTATTAGATCTTTCGGCTGTATTTGATACAGTTGATCACGAGATGTTGGTGATGCGCCTACGGGACTGTGCAGGGGTGGACGGGACTGTTCTTGAATGGTTCTGCTCTTTCCTGACTGGTAGAATGCAGCGAGTGGTTCTTGGGGAGTTTTTTTCATCATACCGAGACCTCTAATGTGAAGTCCTGCAGGGTTCAGATATGTCCCCTCTCATGTTCAACGTATACATGCAGCCACTCGGTGATGTGATCAGGAGGTTAGGCGTGCGGTGTCATCAATATGCTGATGACACCCAGCTGTCTCTCTCTTTTTCAACAGACCCAGACCCTGCAGTCTTGGTGCTTACACAGTGTTTGACAGCTGTGGGGGACTGGATGAGGACTAACCAACTGAAGCTGAATCCTGGACAAGATGGAGGTGATGTTGGTGGGTAAGGCACTGGAGATGGTGGCCCCCATTATTGGCGGGGTCTGCCCTCCATTGGTATCCCAGGTACAGAGTCTGGGGGTGCTCCTCGACACGCAGCTCCACCTGGATGTCCAGGTGGAGGCTGTGGTGAGAAGTGCCTTTCGCCAATTACATCTGGTGTGACGGCTTCAGCCGTTCATTTTAGGTTCTGACCTGGCCACCATCATCCATGCTTTCATCACCTCTAGATTGGACTATTGCAATGCACTCTACGTGGTGCTACCCATGGTGACAGCTAGGAAACTGCAGCTGGTGCAGAATGCAGCAGCCCATCTTCTGGTAAGACTGGGCCGCCAGGAGCCCATTACACCACTGCTCCACTCTCTGCACTGGCTGCTGGTGGTTTTCCGGGCCCGATTCAAGGTGTTGGTTTTGGCCTATAAAGCGCTAAACTGCCTAGGCCCTACCTATCTGCAGGACCACCTCACTCCCCGGGTATTGGATGGACCCCTGTGGTCATTGAGGGGTGCCCTTCTCAAAGTCCCTCGAGTCTTCCGGGGGGCCACGCAGGGGAGGGTGTTCTCAGTGGCCGCTCCACGGCTGTGGAACTCCCTTCTGGTGGAGGCCCGGTTGGTCCCGGATCTCCCCTCTTTTCCGAGAAGTTGTAAGACCTGGCTGTCCCACCAGGCATTTGGCGGGGGAGATGGGTAAGGGAGTGGGTTGTTGGGTAGGGATTATTTTTCTTTTTGTCCTCCTTTTAGTTGTTTTAAATTGTTGTTTTAATGTTGTAAGCCGCCCCGAGCTGCCTGTGGCAGATGGGGCAGGGTAGCAAAATTTTAAAAATAAATAAAATAAATATCCAGGGAGTTAATGCAATAAAAGAGGACGTTTTGTTCAAACTAAAAGGGGGCAGGGGTACAAGAACTAATGGATACAAGCTGGTGATCAATAAGTTTAGGTTGGAAATTAGAAGTTTTTTGACAATTAGAGTAGCGAACTACTGGAATAAGCTTCCAGGGGCAGTTGTGGGAGGAATCTGAATAGTCTCAAAATGGAGTTGGATAAATGTATGGCATATATCTTGTGAAGAGTTTTTATTATTTGATGCTATAGGGCAAAGTATAACTCCCCCGCACTTTCTTCCTGTAGCATTGTGACAGGCACGGGGACCGGCCCCCCAAACCCCAGAGGATACCTGGGAGAGCGGGGATCCAGAGGGGGCGCCACCAGCGGTACCACTGGCGTGCAGTCAAACGGGCGGTGAGACGCCAGCAGCGAGCAGGCTGATGGCATCCGGCAGCGACACACCCGGCGGGGACATGCACAATGCAGCAGAGGACGGAGGCCAGGCCTCGAGGACGGACTGGAGGTGGCAGGGAGCGGAGAAGGGAAGTACCCACACTCTCCCGACTGGGGGGGGAAGGGTTGTAACCAGGGAGCGTCCATGCCTGAACGTGGCGGCCACCACGAAAGGGCCCAGGCCCTGGAGGACAGGGCTGGGTAGGTTCAGGCCTCGGTCTGCAGAGGGTATCCCGCCAGGAGGGCCGGCTGAAGTCCCGGCCCCTTGAAGGGTTCCTCCGAAGAGAAAGGGGGGGTCCACTGGGCCAGGAAGCCGGTGGGGTACAAACATAGGGGGACTTCCACAAGCATCAAAGTTGTCTGCGGTTGGAGATGGGGCTGTCAGCACATTCAGAAGCCTGGTACTATACTGTGTACCAGGTGCCTTGCTGGTGGGGCCTGCGCACATGCTCAGGATCTAACTGATCGCCATATCTGGAGTCGGGAAGGAATTTTTCCTATGGACAGATTGGCAGTTGGCACTGAGCTTTTTTTGCCTTCCCCTGCAACATGAGTGTGGCTTGTCTGCTTGGGACACCTGGATCCTTCTTTTTCTAGAATTATTTCCTGTTACTCCAGGCATTAGTGTGCTGCTGGTTGGTCCCAGTCTCTACTTGTAGCTATTGGTGGGATTTCTCTGTGCAGATGGTTGGGGTGTGGCAGGTCCTGCAGTTGTGCAGGATTACCCTTAAGGTACCTTCCAGCCTTGTGACACTATGAGAAGGGTGCTGCATGAATGAACCTTAAGGTTTTTTTAATTCATTGTAAAAAGACACAGATGGAAAGAATGTCCTTGTTTAAATGCAGGATTGTGCTGCATGCTGTCAATCGTGCAATTTTGAAAGTCTGCTGTTTTAGTACTTCAATCACCATCCATGGGAAAACAATTTTATAGTAATTGTGTACAGTTTTTGTACTTCTGAAAATATATTTATTTGCAGATGTAGTTCTACTGATACAACTCAAGGGTGCAGATACTCTTTTGCCAATATAAACCCATTTCCAACAACTGAGTTTCTGTACCTGGGACCTGCACCTGTATATATCAGGTTGTTTTAAGATAGCATCTACTGAGGAGTTCTACTGGTACAAAAATACATTTAGATCATGCCCAAGCATAATTAACTGCAATGTTAGACATTGTTACCGTCATCTCTGGGGGACGGGACAAAAAAACCACCCAATAGCCGTCCTTTGCTTCACTTAACATGCACATTCAAATAGCCTCTTCCTCCTCCTTTATATATGCCACATCCCTAATCAGTGTCAAACTGCATAATTAAATACATTACAATAGTTCTTTAAGTCCAATTGATATGGGATGGAGAACCTCAAACCAGGAACCAAATATAGCCTGGGGCTAGTTTTTATTTGGTCCCTTTCCAGATCCTGAATCTAGCTGTTAGACCCAGCTTCTGACACCAACTTCCAAAGGGCAAGGTCAGGGGAAGGGATCAGAGATGAGGGCAGGCATTCACGGACAGGGGATGGATCCATGGCACAGATCCAGCATCTGAATCCTCCTCTTCCGTCCTCCACCCTAAGTGCACCCCTGCCCTCAACTTCTACATGGGCCGTGGGAGCTTGTACTCATGTTCAAAGTGGCTCCCCTAGAGCAAAACATTCTCCACCCCTGCAACAGATTAATACATATGAAAGCACATAATACTCTCAATTGAAAAAGAAACTGTATTCAAAAACACAAGCAGCAAGAATAAGTAACTGCCTCCTAAAAGTTTCAGGGAGATATTATGTACCACAGTAACTTTATTTTTACCTGGAATTAAACACAAAGCAGAGCAGTCCCTATAGATGTGGGTTCCGCTGCCCAATAATTTACAAGTTATGTGCAGGACAAAGGCATGGGTATGCAATGCATTTTAGGGCATTTGTCTGGGCCTCTGAACTAATGTGACGGGAGCCCAGCCACCAGGAAGGATGGGGAGATGCCCAGACGTGCATCTGCCCATCCTGGCATGGCGTCCAGCCACAAACTAACACGACAGTGGCCCCTGTGCAAATGCGGAGAAAGGTATGGCAAAATGGGCCACTGTCACATCTGAAAACACCCTGTGAGAGGGAGCAGAGCTGTCAAACCCCTACATCCATTAACTGAGCTGGGGGAATTTCCAAGATGGTGGAGCAGCATAGGCAGGAGAGAAAAGAGAAGGAGAGGGGGTCAGGTATACTCATGCACACGTGTGTAGCGGTGGAGTCTCAAGTACTATAGACAAGCACAATTTAAAATGTTTGAGAACCACAGTTTTACGATACCTGCTATTAGAATACCAGGTGACTTAGGCAACTTTTAAACCCCGTGGACATGAGTGGAAGTGTCCCGTTTGCATGCGAAGGTGCAAGGGTGCGTGCTCCTGCGACTCATGCACCTCCACCCACCCCACACACATGGAACAACTTGCGAAAAGGCAGGTTTGCTCCATGCATGAAGGTGGGTGGAGATGGCGCCCATCTGCTCCCCCTCTCCCCGATGCACGTCCCCTGCAGCAGTGCTCCACCTGCTGCACATGAGCCGCCCCCCCCAACCTACCAGTGTTCCGTTTTAAAACGGCCTTATTGTAGTAAAAAGCAATTTTTCATCTCATGCACAAACTAGTATACTGTTTGTGCTTCCAATCTAGTGACTATTTCAGTTCAATCTGCAACGAGAAGTAGATTCCAGAAGTAGAAGGCAGGCATTTACATGGATGCCTAACACACATTTATCGCTGGCTCCAAACGGAAGTGCAGCTTGACTGGCTGACTACTGCAGTTGCATTTGTCTTGCTCTCTTGCCCTGCCACCTTCCTCTTTCTGTTCACATCACTGTGTAATTCCCTTCTTCGCTGCTTAAGTGTTCGTACACGTATCACAAGACTCATATCAAGTGCCCCCATTAATAGTACAACCCCGTGAGAGACATTCTCTCTAAGTTCGCCCAGGTCTTTGGGGAGGGGGGTGGGGTGGGTTAGGGGGTGCTTTATCTTCCCCCACCCTTATTTATTTATTTATTATTATCCCAGCCTGTTTTATTGTAGTGTTTTTATGGACTGTTTTAGTATATTGTTTATCAATTATTTTATAATTAACTTGTTAGCCACCCCGAGCTGTTCGCAGGAGGGGCGGGATACAAATAAAATAAATAAATAAATAAATAAGTTAGGTATTGCCAAACTAGGGGACATGATCACATTGCTAAATGGAGTCCCATCCCTCCCTACATTTTCCAGTGGCCAAAGAGGGAGAGAAGCCACACCCATTCCAACACGAAGCGCTACACATCAGCGAACCACCTCCACTCCCTTATTAACCTGCATGTGCACATACCTCCTGACATTCCAACTGCATAAAGAGGGATAGAAGTTCTCCTGTTTATCATTCCACTTAGTTTCTTGCCATTCATCATCTCCCCACTGTCTTCTCAAGTGCTTTTCCTGGGCAGCAACCAGGAAAGAGATGAATACTGGTCTTTTTGTCTGTCTGGAAGAGCAATTTTGACCCTTGAAGGAGGGACAGTGGAATTCAGCACCCAAAATAATCCCAAGTCCCTAGGGTATGGAGGCCCAATGAGGCTCAATCTGAATGATTAGAAATGGAGACTTAAAGTTTGGGGTCACAACCGTTTCTTTCATCTCTCAGTGGTGGAGGTTACAACCAGAAAATATTTTGGACAGCTGCTGATATAAAAGGAATATATTCCTATAAAAAGGCAGAGTCACCAGATTCTCGTTAGCAGCGCGCACCCCCACACCCCCAATACACTCTCAGTATTTTCAAGGAGATTGAGACAAAGTAGTTCAAATGACAGCTTTTACTGGACCAACTTCTGTCAATAAGAATATGCAAGTGTTTGGTATTTTCTAACCAAGTAAACACCACATTACAAGATAGCAATCTTTAAAAAAAAAAAAAAAGATGCGGAGGAGTCCTAACCTCTAGTCTTAACAACATGTTGCATTTTTATTAGAAAAAAAGACAGCTTGTCCTTCTGTTCAGTTTGAAAATTAACCTAATCACCACTCTGTGCAGTTACCTCAAACTCATACATACTTGAAACAAAGGACAAGTTTGTTTTGACAACAAAAAGTTCCACTCAAGCCCATCAAGATAAACCCAAAAGGAAAGGAATTTAGTATCCCTCCTCGAAAATTAAAATTTGACCTTATAAAATATCCTCTACCCTTGGGAGAGCAAAGGAACTTTAGACTGCTTAACATATGTACTTGCTTGAGCAGGAACAGGAAATATTAGATTGCTGGCTACATAAAATGCTAAGGTTTCTGTGAGACCCAGATTTCTTGCTTAACACGCACAATACCACACTGAACTCTCGTTAACTGTACTCTTCTGTACACTCAAACTCTGTTGCACACAATGAACTATGCTAGTTTATCAATTTTCGTACAACTAACCTTTTTTCCATAAGTCATATTAAAATATCTGTATGAAGAAAAAAATCCCTTCTACAAAGCATGTTTATTATTTTTGGTCAGCACTTGAGAGTATAAAATGACTATTAGCTTTCTGCAGGCCTTTTCTTTACATCAAGTTAACACACCACACCCCATCTTTAATCTTCTGAAATCCTCTCAGAAGCTTCTTTTGTCCACAAAGCCTTTCACTAAAGTAAAAGCATGAAATCCCCACCCATTATTATTTTCAACATTCCCTTTTTGCCTTGGACAGGCACAGGGGGTTTTCTGTTTTTTTATTTGCCCCCACTATTTACCATCCTAGAATACCTGTGTGCCGGGTTACTTTGGCCAATACTTGAGAATAAGGAACATCGTTAAATTGCTAAACATTATTGCTCCAGAACTTACCAATATGGCTCCTGGAAGGGCCAGATAGGGCATTAACTGAGCATAAACATTTTCTCCAATAGCAGCAGTCTGCTATTTTCTGATGTGGATTGAAAAAATGGTGATAGGCCAGTCATCCAGTAGCCTTTGACTATGTGGTGGCTGGCGAATTGGAGACTAACCCCATCCCTTTATTGATGACTAATCCTTTGGTTTCAGAAGCAGACAGTTCATTCCTTAATGGCGGGTGATTTTAATGCCCAGTTAGGAAGTAATGAGGAGGACTTATTTTACTATGACAGTTTTCAGCTTGAGGAAGTTTTCCATCTTGACTGAAAGGCAATCTAACGACAGTGGCCTTAATAAAGTTGGTCCGCTGGTTGCCAGACTTTTGTACCAGACAAACTTGTACTCTCTTAATGGAAGGTTAAATGGTGATCGCCCAGGTGAATTAACTTTCTTATCTCAAAATGGAGGCAGTATAATTGATTATGTGGCTGACTCCCGTAACTTTTTGCCATATGTGGCTGAATTTAAAACTGGTTGCCAGCTAGCCAGTGATCATCAACCCCTGCAATTAAAATTGCTTCTGATTATTAATGGAAGAGCTAAATTGATGGATGTTTTCCACCCCGGTGAGATTAGGATAGATAGAGGGGTGAGGAAAGCGAAATGGTCTGAAGAAGTTAAGGCTAAAATTGAGAATTTACTTCACTCTCCAGAAGGATTGCAGTTTAGTTTAAATATAATTGAGACCAGGTCATTGGAGGAAGTTATTGTGGGGTATGAAATAATCTTTGCCGGGTTGTTTCCTTATTTGACAAAACAAAGTAGAAATCTGAAAATGGAGGCTCAGACTCCCAGGGATGGCTGGTTTAATGCAGAGTGCCAATTTAAAAGGATGGAGCTTCGTAGATTATTTCGGACATACAGGGGAGATAATGTAAGGGAAATACTGGTAACTTTTTTTGCAGCCAGGAAGAGTTATAAGAGGCAGTTGAAAGAGAAAAAGCTGGCTCATTGTAGATCTTTATGGTCAAATTTGGCCAAGGTTGCTGGGGATAGAGGGAAATCACGCATTTTGGAAATTAATAAATGGGTTAAACTCTTCATCTGTGGTAGATCTTTCTACCCAGGTTTCCAGAGCGCAGTGGGAACAGCATTTCCCCCAATTATTTGCCACCAAAAGTGTGGATACTACCTCAACAACCCCAGTGGCAACTACACCTGATGGCCTCCAGTAACTATCTCTGAAATAAATAATCTGAAGTTCAATAAAGCTCCAGGAGGGGATTATATCCCTCCAGAGATGTTGAAGACCTTTCAGAATTGGTGGGCGCCAGTTTTGGCAGGCAGCCCTTTTTACCCAGATTGATGGCTCAGGGAAGATTTCTCAAAACTGGGGATTGTCATTCCTATCCTTAAAAAGGTGACAGATCGCCTCCCAGGAACTACAGGCCAATCAGTTTACTTAGTGTAGTCAGCAAATTATATGCTAAACACTTGGCCTTGAAATTACAGGAGTGGATAGTGCAGGGAAACATACCGTGAGACAAACAGGCAGGATTCAGACCGTTCCGCAACCAGTCACCTCTTTGTAATCCTCCATTTGATAGAAAACTACCTGGCCACCCAGGGCATCTTGTATGCAGCTTTTACCGATCTAAAGGCCGCTTTTGACCTGGTACCATGGGAGCGGCTTTGGTAGAAATTGTCTTGTTTCTCTATGGATAAACATATTTTTTTAATACGGGAGTTGTATAAAGACACGTCCCTTAGGGTACGACTAGACTATAGAGGATATCTATCTGATTCAGCTAATACTTTTGTGGGAGTTAGGCAGGGATGTATCCTACCTCCTACATTATTCAATTTATACCTGAACGACCTTGTGGACCATTTAATGGTTCCCTCGAATCACCCTCCCTCGATGACTCACCTGTAGCATGTCTTTTATATGCGGATGATGCTGTTCTTTTGTCTAACGCAGGTGGGCTTGAGAAAATAAATGGAATCCTTTTCAGCTTATTGCCAGCAGAATCTTTTAAAAATCAATTACGAAAAGGCAAACGTCACAGTATTTTCTAAAGGTAGGATTCAACACAGATGGTATTGGGATGGTCACCTAGTTTAACAGGTCAAATATTTTCGTTACCAGGGTATTATCTTCCAGGCTTCTGGTAGTTGGTTGGTTCATACACAGGCCTGTATTGCTCAGGATACAAAAAGTGCTTCAGGTATTGTTTATTTCTTTAGGACTTGAGCTGGGAATTTGGTTACCCCAGCCTTCAGAGTTTTCAGGGCTAAGTTTATTCCGGCTTCATTTGGGGCACAATTGTGGGCCCTTGGAAAAGCAAATAACTTGGAGCTAGTGTAGTCCAAGTTTCTTCGGGCCCGTAACAAAAGTAGTTTTGCGGCGTGTTGAATGTGGTTTCCCTCCCCAGTCGCTGCTAGGGTGTGGTGTTTAATCATCTCATACTAGTTGCACCTGCTATTTTTCCTGGTATCCCCTACATCGCTATTGGTTTTGCAAGATAAAAAGGCGTATCTGTGGTGGTTTCAGGTTAATGCGAAGGTTCAGTCCTTGGGTTTCTCCTCCTCTTATCTGCTTTTCTTGGGGTACAATGGGGCCAAAAAAGCAGTTAGACATATCTGTTAGATGTGGCCCGCCAGGCAGATACAACTATAATAAGTTCCTCATCGACAGCCTATTATTCTTTAAGTATGAACCCTTTACCAGTGGCAATGCCTTATCTAGACACTCTGCTGAATTTAAATTTATAGAAAGTTTTCACCTGGGCAAGGTTTAATTCCCTTCCATCAGCAGTTCTAGAGAGACGATATAAAGGGATACCTTATCCAAACCAAACCGGTCCATGTGGTACAGGGCAGGTGGAGTCAGATGCCCAAATATTATTATATTGTGAATTTTATATGGATCTTAGGGCCCATTTAATTGCCCCTTTTATTTTCAAATTTCCAGGCAAGGCAACTGATTATTTTGTACAGCTATTGCTGGATGATAATCTCCCTGTATCACTTTCTTGGTAGCAACGTTTCTGGCTGCTGCTGTCAAGAAACGTTGGGCTTTTGTGAATTCTTGAAGGACTCTGAATTTTGTAAGATTTCTCCTGATCTTAGTATGAAAGGTTTATGTATTGTTTGTAATATTTTGATGTGCTGTTTAGGTGGGTATTCAATGTCAAAATGTTGAATATATTGTAACCTCCTTTGGCTACACAATAAATTGCTAAATAAGAAAGACAGTTCATTCCAGATTTTCTGCTTCATCTTTCTCACTGCCAATCTCCCAAGGCTGATGGAAGAGAGACAAAGAGGTCTGTCTCCAACCTCCCTCCCAGATCTGCAATCCTCTCTTCTGAACTGTACAGGGCACAGGTTAACACAGGCTAGTATTTAAGCCCAATATTTTTTCTATAATGTAGAACAGAACCATAGAATCAGAGATCATCGAGTCCAGTCACCTGCTCAGTGCAGAAAATCTGCAGCTACAGCATCCCTGACAGATGACCGTCCAGCCTCTGTTTGAATACATCCTAATCATCACAAACATGTTATAAGCAGAAGTTCTCAAACTGTGGATCTTGATTCTAACTGGGATCATATCATCTGTGGATGAAGACATGGTCCTGACTGATACTGTATATACTAAGTACAGGAGCACACCGGGAGGCTGAGCGGGGACCGGCGGCTATACAACAGCGAGCTGACTCACCTGAGCGGGGAGAGGGCGTGACCGGAGGCGGAGCCAACAAGCCGGGGGCAAGTGAAAAGCGCCAGCGGCACTCCAGTACAGCGAGCACACCGGGAGGCTGAGCGGGGACCGGCGGCTATACAACAGCGAGCTGACTCACCTGAGCGGGGAGAGGGCGTGACCGGAGGCGGAGCCAACAAGCCGGGGGCAAGTGAAAAGCGCCAGCGGCACTCCAGTACAGCGAGCACACCGGGAGGCTGAGCGGGGACC
>QEPC01003194.1:8162970-8192905 GCA_003113815.1 Sphenodon punctatus
CCCCCCCCCCCTGCAGGCGGGGGTACTGTTCCCTCGCCTGCTAGCTCCTCGGGAGGGTCCCGCTCACCCGACTCTGCCGCTGGAATGCAGGGAGGCACCTGGTCGTTGGCCCACCGGTGCTTGTTTGCCGCCGGCGCAGACGCCTTTTTTCTGGTTCGTCCCATCACCCTGGCAATGAAACTGGATGGGACGCTGCTGTTTCTTCTGAAGCTCGGGCTGCGAGTGGGGCCGGAGCTCCGTCCCTTATTTAATAACTAGTGCACGCCTACTGGGCGTGCCCCACGTGAACATGCTTGTCAAATTGGAGCCGGCAGGGTTGCTGTGGCAGCCCTGGCCGGGGATGGAGGCTGGGCACGGCCGCCACTTTTTCCCGCTCCGGGGGTCTGCGGGAGTCAGGGGGCGGGAAGAACACCCCCGCATTGTCTCGCCTCCTTCCAGTCGGGAGCGACAAGGGGCCTTTCGCCATCCACCGTCCCCCGGATGGGGGAGAGGAAGGCAGAGGCCATAGTCCAATGGTAAACTCTAATTTCCTCACCCACACAGGAAACCTGCTCAGCTCTGGTGGAAGGGTATGGAATTAGGCCATAAACAGCCAAAATCCAGCATCTGCATTGCTGTTTGAATTAAAGCTGAGATTCTGATGTTGTCATGTACCTAGGACCCTATTATATTTAAACTTTAAATCAGGTCTCAAATTAAGATTTGCCCTCCTGCTTTGTCATTAGGAGTGCAATATGTACAAAAGTCACTCCTTTCAAATGGGACTTGTTCCCACCAATAGTGAAGACTAGAGCGGAGGTAAGAGTGGATTAAGACTAAGCATACAGTATGCTATTTTTCTACTTCTCTTCAGGGTCTTCTAACACTAATTATGCAGAAACATTTTTCATTCAGTCTGGTAATTCTTCAAAGCAGCTTCTGACCTTACGTTTCTGCAGTTATATTAAGGTTTTTCTTTTAACCCCCAAGAAATAACCACACAATAAGTTTTGCATAACAGTATCTATGTGTATTTCAGAAATCGCCTATTTGCATCAGCATTTTTGTTTCTATGAAGGAGGAAAATACTGCTATGCATTTTTTTAAAAATACTAATCCTTTGAAAACATCACATTAAGTTTTAATAGTTATAGCCAAATACATGTCATTTAATTCTCCTACCTCTTATCTCAATGCACAGGTTCCTTTTCCTTTAACAAAAATATTCCAGTTGCAAACAATACCCGATATGAACAAATAATGTATTTTTAAAAGATCAAATTATTGTGGAGGAAAGGCTTACTTCTATCCTTAGAGCAACACACATGCATCATGAGTTACATACTACATCCAGAGCACTGGGCAGGTCTCTAGAACGTGCCTCTGCAAAGCGCTGTGTTTCCGGCCGCCGCTGGCAATGGGGAAATTGTCGCAGCCAGCTTCTCTCTTCACGCGCGGCTCAGGAGGTGCTTGTTCAGCGCCTTGTCTAAAAGTGGTGTTAGATTGTTTATAAGTTGGATACACTTGGGCAGAAAGTATCTTACTATTTAGCCATAGTGTCTCACTCATTTTACAATCCCATCTTGGTATCAATACAGTTCATTGGTACAGAACCAACTGTGTTACCAATGAATCAGATAAAAGTAAGAGACTGGATGCAGAGGACGGAAAATTTTAAGTCTTCACATGTGGGCTTTGTGTTTATTCACAAAATTTAAAAAAAATAAATCAGGAATAGAACAAGGGCCAATGATATACAGACCAACAAGTCTAACTTTAAAACAAAAGCAATAGTTGTCAGCATCACTCCAGGGTGGGGCAAGGAAAGGGGGACAGGAACAAAGCCCAAACTAAAGTCGCTTTCACACAAAATGATTTTTCATGCAAATTTCTATAAGTTTCATGCTTGCGTGAATTCACTTTTCTGCATCCGTCACATGAGCTTGGGTAAATGTAATCATGGATGTCAGGGTGGGGGAATTAGTCACTGTAGAAGCAGGGAGTTACCACAAAATTTTGAACGTGGGAATGTAGTGTTTGTGATGGGTATTACAATTACATGAAATCAGGAACATAGGAATACTTGTGTTATATTTCCGGATTTGGACATCACTTAAAGCTTGTGCGAACACACTCAGGCAAAATTTGAAATATGAGAAAGGTGTCCAGTTCCACGCCCCCCCCCCATCGCAATCCAAAACTCCACTGCCAAGGTCATTCACTCTGCCCGTCGCTTCGACCATGTGCAGCCTCTCCTCTTCTCTCTTCACCGGCTCCCCGTTCCTGAACGTATTCTATTTAAACTCCTGGTATTCACGTTCAAAACACTCCACGACCAAGCTCCCCCTTACCTCTCGGACCTAATCTCCCTACGCACTCCTGCACGCACTCTCTGCTCTTCCTCTGTTCCCTCCCTCACTCTCCCTCGTTTCTCCTGCTCACCTAACCGCCTTTGACTCTTCTCCCTCGCTGCCCCCCATGCCTGGAACTCCCTCCCTACCCACATCCACCTTGCCCCCTCCCTCCGCTCCTTCAGATCCCTCCTCAAGACCCACTTTTTCCTCGCCACCTTTCCCAATGCCTGTTCATCGTTCCCCATATACTTACTGTCTGTCCTCCTCTGCAGACTGCTGCAACCAACCTGTACTAATTTTCAAGTCTCCGGAAGGGAAAAACGTTCCCTATCCCATCTCTAGCCACTCATCGAGTCCAAGCTCAAAGATCTGATGGTCCCCACTGCCAACAAGACTCCCTTTCTTTTTCTTGCTCTCCCTACAAGGTGCTTTTCCAGACATACTTCCAGACCTCCCCACTCCACTCCACTCCCAAATCCAATGGGTCAGGAAGGTAAGGTTACCATGACAAGTACTGCATCAGTAGTTCTACACTGCATCTTGGCACTGCTCCACGTGAATTCTGTGTTCTGGTGCTTCCCCTCTTAGGAGCATGCCAGAGATTCCAACACAGCAGGGCTGCAGACTCATCATTACAGATGTGATTAAATACATCCACACAGGGAATCATCACAGAATCTTGGCGAATCATCACAGAACAAACAAAAAACAAAAAAAAACAAGCAGACTTGTTAGGAAAGAGAGGGCTAGCAGTGTCCAGGATAGGAGAGTTTACACAGAAGTAGTCATTTAAAAAAAAAAAAAAAAGCAATATGCTGCCATATTAATCTTTCCAAAGGAACTTCAGAGCAGGGGCTGTATTTTCATAGGACAAATCAGAACTATAGATTGAGAAAATGCAGGACAGGTATATGTAAGAAAGCAATAACTTGAATGGGAGCTATTAGCTACCAGGACAGAAGTTGGTACAACAAAAAAGATCCTTTTAACTAAATTGTCTCCCATCTTCTTCATATGTATTAGTACAGGAAAACCTCCCCACTCTTGATTGTCATCACTAGATAATAAATATTACTTTTCACACACACATTAATAGGATTATTGCCTTAACATTTACATTGTTCAGCAGTATGAAAGCAAAAATACTTTAAGGAAGGAAGAAAATATTTTTTAAAAACTACATTTGGTTTAGGGGAAGCAGGCTCGTTGTTTCTCAGACCCGATGGTCACCATCAGCTGATACTCGAATTCATGGTATCTTATTATACATATCTTAATAAGTACAAAGGTCACACTAGTCATAAATATCATTTCAATTTCCCCTTTTTAAACTTGCCTATAATATCTGAATCTGTATTCTATTGCACGTGGACTCCACCTGCTAACTCTGAACTGTTTCCTGGTCTTTAAAGCCAGTGCTGCAAAAGGCTTATAACAGTATCCTGCCAAATGGCCCCCTTTTCTTCAGCAGTATCATTAAAAAGGTGATCAGTTTTTACTTCATGAATTTGCCTGGTTTAATTTTTAACTCACAGAAATAAAACAATACACATGCTTTAGCTCTGCTTCAGCAGCTATCATATGTTGCAATATTCATGAAAGCTGCAGATGTCTTTCTCCTTGCACACATTTTGTAAAAGTGTTCCACTTCCTAAAACTGAGAAAGTCTACAAAAGACTCTAGTCATACTTAAAAGCACTTTAAAAATTAACACAGCAATTGGCATGGTTAATTTGGTTATGTAGATAGTTTTAAATTGTGCATATAGCAACCCAGTAGTCACAAACTCAACTTTAAAAAGGACTTGCTCTCCATCCAAATCCTCCTGAATTACCCCCATGTACAGCTTTTGTTCATCTTCATCTAAGAGGTGGTTGGGGGACACCTCCTTGCTACTTCTATTGTGGAGTCTTCACAAAACTAGGCCAGCACATATAAACCACAGATTGCCCACAAGCTCAAAAGTTACTAAGCATTA
Organism: Sphenodon punctatus; assembly: GCA_003113815.1. Taxonomy (NCBI): domain Eukaryota; kingdom Metazoa; phylum Chordata; class Lepidosauria; order Sphenodontia; family Sphenodontidae; genus Sphenodon; species Sphenodon punctatus. The sequence goes on from QEPC01003194.1 coordinate 8,167,282, forward strand.
AAACCACACTTGCACATACAAAAAATTACCTAACACAAGATATTTTCACAATTCATAATTGACATGGATACATATAATTTCAGGCCTAACGAGCTTGATTGCAAGCAAACTAAAATTTTATTCATGAAAAGAAATCGTTTCAGAGACTGTTTTGTGTTATGGTGTCCTTGAGTACAGTTTTGATGCTCAGATGGGAACATTCATGGAGATAATGCATCATTAACTTCCCCAAACTAGCTGGCAACTGAAAAGACAAATTGCTGTGATAATACCTAGGGACAATAATCAGTTCTGGATCCTTTTGTGATAGGCAGGACACAACCACCAATAAACAGTCCCTGTCCCAAGTGCTCACTTACACTGCATAACAAGTCTTGACAAGCTGATATAAAAGGAGGAAGTGTGATTGAGTGAGGGAGGGGGTAGAGACATGAGCAACAGCAACAGGATGACATGGTTACATACATAGTTTTAAATTATGTGTATAGCAGCTCAGTAGTGAGAACTTGTGTAGCTTAGCCATGTGAGCAAGCAGCATGAAGGTCAAGGAGTCTAGATGTTGCTGCAACCTGCTCTAGAAGTGGCAGCAAAAGCACCAAAGTCTCACCCCTCCACCCCTGTTCCAGAAACAGGTGTTGCAATGGTGGAAGTAGGGATGCCCCCTCCCCCAACTGCTTTGGGTTTTCCCATGGAACAGCTTTCGTTGTCCATGCACAGCATTAAATTAGACAGAGTGGGGTCAGGTACTGACACTATTGAGGCAGGCAGTCTAGACACTTATATGAAATGGGTTATTGGACATTCATGTAAGATGGCTTGTGATATTTGGGTGCATTAGAGTCACTGCTAGCAGCGCAATGTAGTTTTAAGTAATGCAGGAAAGAAGTGTACAGAAGATTGATCTCTCTCAAAATCTAGAAGCAAAGCTTCTATTTGCATTAACGAGGTATGCTAAATTGTTTGCTTGCATGGCAGACATTTTTCACTATCAGTCAAGTATTCGGTAGAAATTGGAGGGGGTTGAAAGAACTCAAAACACCTTTTACTGTGCTATCGTGCTGCAAGACAATCAATGCCTATTGAGACTAACCTTTTGTTCACTCCTTGTGCATTTTTTTACTTGAACTGAACCAGGAAGTAGCTTGTTACATGCATGCAAAGTATGTAGATTAATTCAAAGAGGATAGCTACTGTAGGTCTGTTATAGATTTGGGGAAACAGCACCACTTAGGGTGGCTTCCAGAAGTTAAGTGAATTTGCAACTATTTGCTGCTGGCTGAATCTTAGCACATGTTCAAACCAACAGTACTGGTTTTTAGATTTCCAAGATATGCCTTCCAAAAGTTTAATTTAGCCCAAAAGGGATCTGAAATGTATTAAAGCTACTTGCTTTTGAATGGGCTAAGGGAAGGAGATAGACTCCTCTGAGATATTGCCCAACTCCCAGTTCTCTGACAACAAAAGCACAATTTCCCATTCATATCAATGAGAGCAGGCACATTGGCTGATGCATATGATCATACAGCAGTGCAACCTGAAACTGGGGAAGAATCAAAGCCTGAGAGCATATCTGTTCAGCTGATGAGGAGAAGAACATGGTAGCAAATAGTCCCTTGGAACGGGAATTCCTCACATTGCTTGAAGAACACCAATTGTGGAGTTGTATCTGAAAGGCTGCAGAGCAGAGGTTCCTAAAAAAACATTTTACCTGCAAGATTCCATTTTGAGACTTCACTGTAATTCCATGAACTCAGACAGTGACACAGGCAAAATTGATCAAATATCAATTGCTATCACGACACCACCTGCATGACCCGTTTGGGGTCATGATTCACTGTTTGGGAACCTTGTCTCCAGAGGAAAATGTGGCTTCTGCTCTGGCTGCAAAAGATAGTTTTCAGTGGGAAATCTCAGCCCTCCAAGGGCTTTAAGAACCCTTTGGGTGGGTGGAATTGCTCATAATGTGACATCAAAATTTTGGATGCCAAATGCTACTATAGAACAAAATAGTTTACAGTTTTGGTCAAACACCACTTTACAAATACTTGGATACAATTGGAATTTGATGAGGAAAGAATGAGAGGTACATTCAGCAGGGCAAGGTGTGTTCCCCATTTCACTTACCCTATGAAATTACTTACATATAATATATTAAATACATGATAACCTGCAGGGCGTAAAGGAAGGTCCACAGTTACTTATTTTAAAATTTGAAGTGTTGCTGACACTTCAGTGCTTATGTAATCAGAAGTCACTGCATCGTTACAAAGTTTACAAGATAAGAAGCTGATAAATCTCATCAAAATTTCGACAGTTCTATCACTCACTAGGATAACTTCAGGGAAGGGAAGCAAAACTAATAAAACTATGAACTTCTTAGCAATAAAAACTGCACGTAATAAACATGTCGATTTAACTGCTATTTTAAGCTTTACGTTTATACTGAGTCAAATACAAAGAGCCTATGACACTATTGTGAATAGGTCACTATAAAAATATTATAATGAAGATGGTCAAAAAATGTTGAAAAGTTTATCACAATCAAAAAATTCTCATGTTAGTTTTGGCTGCCAAAAGCAGAAATGGGTGATGTACTGATTGAAGGGGCAACACTGTTTACATTCAAATGACACGCATGAACACTTCAATGACCCTAACAAATCTTACTAGTCCACAAGCTGAGTGCACACAGAGATCCTGTATTTTTAAAGTAGATCGGTTATGGAAAGCCATGAATTTAACATGTTGTCAGGAGGTATCCTTCAGTTTAAATAAGCTCCTGTCCACTAAAGGTTTAGCCTAAACTCAGGCCCAACTGGTTGCATTAACTGCCCTGCCTGCCCGCCCATGCATAAATTGTCTCAATTCAAGCTTTGTTGCTGTTTAAGATCAAACTTGCTAACTAGTCCTTAATCCCAGAGTCTAAATTAACCAGGCCAAAAAAAAAAAGCCAGTGGGCCCAATCCCAAGGCCTGGAGATCCTGTGTACACCCACATGCATCTTCACTGACGGCACATTGCGCCATGTGGTTCCCACACACACGTGCGCACGCTCAGCTTGCATGCGGGATCTGCAGGCCATGGGATCAGTCCCATTGTGTTTCCAATAATTTCTCGTACCACAATAGGATTTAAGAGGCAACAAATGAGTGTAGTTGTCATGCTGGTTCAGAACGTTAGAGACAGAGAGAAAGTAGTTCAGATGGTATCTTTTGTTGGATCAACTTCTGTTGGTGAGACTGAGCAAGCTTTTGAGTGTATACACGCTTTTTAAATAGAGAATATACCGAGAGCGCATGTCACGTGAAGGGACAGATGGCTGAAAGCATTTGGAGTTGGTGGCCAGGACAAACACAATAAAGTTGCAAGTGGGACAGGGAAGTGTTGGTGTTCCTACCAGCTAGACTAGAAGCTCTTCCTGCCCAGGGGCATGGCTCCTCCTCCCTGGGAAGTTCTCCCACCCCAGGACATAGACTTGGGGATGGGTGGGTGCTGGCTCGGCCAGCTGATCCCAGCAGTGTTAACACACACATTACACCTGCACTTGTTCTTGCTAGCATGGGCAATGCTGACCATGTACTGAGTTGACTGTACTTTCCAGCTCATGAACGACTCCTGCGGTCTGCCGGGGGTGCCCTCCTGAAGGTCCCCCGTGTTAAGCGGGGGGCCACGATGGAGCGGGCATTCTCGGTGGTAGGGCCGAGGCTGTGGAACTCCCTTCCGGAGGAAGCTCGCCTGGCCCCAAGCCTTTTGACATTTCGGCGGAACTGTAAGACCTGGCTGTTTGCCCAGGCCTTTGGGAGGGAGGGGGGGGTGATTTTTAATCCCCCACCTGTTTTATTTATTTTATATACCACTAGCTTATTGATATGTTTTATAATTGTATTTTAAATGTTTTAAATGGTTTTTATTGTTGTTAACCGCCCCGAGCTGCTGTGCAGGATGGGGCGGTATAAAAATCTACTAAATAAATAAAAATAAATAAAATGAGCGGCCGGTTTTATGTACGGCGACTACCCATGAACTGGCTTGAGGGGCAAGGAGGGCTTACTGGGAGCAGTAGTGGTGGCAGCAGAACCCGGAAGCATCAGCTTGCTGCTCCTCAAGAACTGCTACCCCTGCTTCTGCTCCATAAACCTGCTTCTCATTGTCCCACAGCTGTTCAGGTCTTTGCCCCGCATGGTGGCCTTGAAAGCAATTTGAGCAAGCACGTAGTCTGTGCGTACCCAGTTCAGTTTCAAACTCACATTACACTACTGTAACATGTTACTACAGTCCGGGAGAGGAAGGAGACGCCCAGCACAGATCTGACCCAAGACACCCTCCTTTTTCTCCATAGTGATCTAGGGAAGGGTCATCCTGCAAATTACACAACACACACACAAAAAAGCCAGACACACAGATTATGGGTGTTTAATACTTTTCTTTCATCCAGTCATTTTATAATATGGTGTGTGTAACCTTATAAAAGCAACTCATTTTTTATCTGGCAATGACTTTTGTTGAAATAACTGCTCAGTTCAAATTTCCATTGTCAAGTTTCCATTTCTATTGTCACTACAGCTTGGTTTCCAAAATGACTTATATGACACTGAATTTCAATGAGAATTGGATACTTACCTCTTGAACAGATTTTGAAGATCAAGCTTAGCAGTGGCATTCTCCTTTACCTCCTTCCCCCTTACTACTAAGTTAAAATAAGAATCAGCTTCCCTTCACAATAACCCCGTGATTTATGTTCTACTGGTTTTACTGGTTAGGTGCAATTTAAAAAAAAATCATTCACAAAAGAAGGAAGATTACTAGTGCGTACAGTAAGCAATTTCAACACACTATCGGGAATCCAGTTGCACACCAATATGTATTGTGACCAGCAGATAGAATCCCTCGCCCATTAAAGGGGAGGTGATTTTCTGGGATGATGGGAGAAGAGATGTCCCTTCCCATCTCCCTCATTTGGGAGGGGGTAGGGGGAAAGAATGATCCCGAAATGACTGGCTAAATTTGAAAGGTTCAGCTGTTGGCCACATACTTGCCAGGAGCACGCCAGGGTTTATGTAGCTCTGCCTGCCTGGGTGGGTGGGGATAGTCATACACAGCGGCAGTGTGCTGCACTCACCCTCCCTCCCATGGTTTAAGGGAAACATTGGCTAGGGCTCTCCATGGCTCTGCTACGGCCTAGCTAGCTGCCTTATTAGGAGCTGGAAAGGAATTTTTTATACCCCATCTTATTGGATGTGGTCGGGAAGGTTTTTTCGCCTTCCCCATAGTGGTTTCTTGTGTACAGCCCCTGTTTGTGATACAGAGGAAGCTTGTAGGTTTGGTACTTAAGCTATTCAGTGAGAAGGGCTCAGAAGAGCAAGAGAGAAAGTGTCTGATGAGATGGTGCAAGTGGGTCAGCAATTGCCTCATACTTGCCTGGCCTGGAGACCTTGCTACCTGATGTCGGGGCAGGTAGGTGAGGCCCACTGGGCTCCCCAGCTGGTGGGTGGGGGCCACCTGCAATTTTGATGCCCCTTCCAGTCACATAACCCAGATGGGTGAGTGACAGGCCCACTGAGAGAAAAACTAGGTGGCTGCCAGGGGTGTGCATTTCAAATCTTCCAAAAGATGGAAGTCACAGAAAAATGTCCTTGGGGGAGCCCCAATTCCAGCCCAGCAACGCTGTTAGCCCCCCTGGCTTCTCAACACTTGCACGCATGCACACTGTGCTAGCACAGCTCATTCAGTCACTGCACTTGCTCAGGTGTGCACAGGAGGCTGCAGGCAGGGTGGGAGGAGTCAGGGCAGGGGGGTGCAGGGCCAGTACTACCATTAGGCAGCTCAGGCGGCCGACTAGGGAGCCAGCTTGATGGGGGTGACTCTCCTGCTCCTGATCACCAGCAATAAGCTCTGCGCTGGATGGGACGGGAAAGGTGTCCCTTTCAACTTGCTGCCCTGGCAGCCTTGCCAATAAGCTCTGCACTGGATAAGGGGTGGGAGTGGGACCCCCAGGTGACTCCATCCCTCAATCCAGCTTCTGCTGCCATCTCTCCTGCCCCTAATCCAGCTGTTGCCACCGCTTTTCCTACAAGTTGAAGTGGGTGCCTCTCCCAACCCCGATCCAGCTGCTACCGCCACCACTGGTAAGCTCTGTGGCTGGATTGGGGCCAGGAGGCAGGGTGGAGTAAGGCTAATAGCCCTCAGGGTCTGAAAAGCAAGCTGTGCATGTGTGTGTTGCGTGCTAGGCGTGTGCACACGGGGGCTATGTGTAACATGTGCATAGGTTGCATGCGAGGTTCGCGATGTGTGCACTGGTTGTGTGAAGAGCGCGTACACAGGAGTTTGCCTCGGGCAGCAAAAACCGTTGCACCAATCCTGAGGGGGTGACATGGGGATCTCTCTTACTAGCAGGGTGTGGGCACAGCATGCTGAGTGAGCAACGCAGTGCCCCTCCCCCTCTGATTATTAAAAACTGCAGGTGTCATTTTGAGTCAAAAAGAAGAGGAAGTAAGGGTGCGTGATAGAGAGACTGAGAGGCAGGCAGGGCAGGGGAACCATTCACTGAATAATTTGCATTAGAGAACTGTGAAGGGGGGTCCTTAAGGGAGCCCGGAGTGAGAGACTTCAGCCAGTTCAAGTAATGGCAAAGATTTGCTCCAGTAATTATTTGGGGGTCGAGGTCCTAGCCTAGCTAGAACTGGTCTCCTTTCAACCCCATGCTCAATGCCAGAGGAGTGATATCTCCCTCTGTTCTTACTTGCAGAGCAGAGGGATGGCTCTAGCAAAAAGCTGGCCACCAGTTACCATACTGACACTTGCATAGAGAGTACAAATTTACAGTTGTCATTCATAGGAAACTGATTTGCCAATGAGAAGTTCTTTATTTAAAATATGACCATTAACACGTATAACGATAGTATGCCGTGGCAGTGCGGACAGCAAAGAAGGTTTTCTTTGCTGCCCTCACTGCATCTGCTTAGTCCCGTCCAGCTGAGCTTTTCCGAGTGGTGAGGGGGCTGGTCAGTCCGGCCTCCCTCTGCCTGGACTCAGAGTTATTGATGCTTGCTGAGACTGGTTTGTGAACTTTTTTGCAGATAGAAATCTCTCAAATCCATCACGGTTTTGACGCAGCACTTTTAACAGCAGGTGAGCCAGAGGCAGTTAAAGCCCCATCTTATCCTATTTTATGGGATGAATTTCAAGACGTGTCGTGCTTGGATGCAGGGGATGCTCTTGGGACAGTTCGTGCCACCTACTGTGAATTAGATCCATGTCCGTCCAGGCTGGTTAAGGTCAGTCAGGAGACATTAGGGCCGTTGCTGGCCAGAATAGTCAACGCCTCCCTCAGGGAGGGCTGGGTGCCAGACCGCCTCAAGGAGGTGGTGGTGCGGCCCCTGTTTAAGAAGCCATCATTGGACATTGACGTCCTGGCCAGTTATCGGCCGGTCTCTAACCTCCCCTTTTAAGGGAAGGTTATTGAACGGGTGGTGGCTCGACAGCTTCAGGAGCATCTGGACCGGGTCAATTTCCTTGATCCCTCGCAGTCTGGCTTTCATCTGGGTTGTGGCACGGAGACTGCGCTTGTGGCCTTGGTAGACAACCTCTCCCAAGAGTTGGGCCGGGGTCATTCGATCCTGTTGATTTTGTTAGATCTCTCGGCTGCATTTGATACCGTTGATCATGAGTTGTTGGTGACTCGGCTGCGGGACCGGGCAGGGATAAGCGGGACTGTTCTTGAATGGTTCTGCTTTTTCCTGGCTGAGAGAACCCAGCATGTGGTGCTGGGAGATTATTCATCTTCCCCCAGGGGCCTCACGTGTGGAGTTCTGCAGGATTCCATCTTATCCCCTCGCCTGCTAAATGTGTATATGCAGTCTTTGGGGGAGGTTGTCAGAGAGTTTGGTGTAAGGTGTCATCAATATGCTGACGACACCCAATTCTCTCTCTCTTTTTCATCAGACCCAGGTCTGGCACGGTTGGTGCTTACCCGGAGTTTGTCAGCTGTGGGGGACTGGATGCGGGCGAGCTTCTTGGAATTAAATCCTGACAAGACAGAGGTGATAGTTGTGCGGCAAGCCGGGGGAGTGATGGCCCCCATCATTGATGGAGTCCGTCCTCCCCTGGTATCTCAGGTCTGTAGTCTGGGGGTGTTCCTAGATTCGCAGCTCCACCTGGATGTCTAGGTGGCGGCTGTGGTGAAGGGTTCATTTTGCCAACTACATCTGGTACATCGACTTAGGCCGTATGTCTGACTTGGACCTGGCCACGATCATCCATGCTTTTATTACCTCAAGATAGACTACTGTAATGCTCTCTACGTGGGGCTACCCTTGGTGATGGTCTAGAGACTGCAGCTGGTGCAGAATGCTGCGGCTCATCTCCTGAAGGGGACGGGCCGGCGCAAGCACATTACTCCAGTGCTCCGCTCTCTGCACTGGCTGCCAATAGTCTTCCGGGTCCAATTTAAGGTGTTGGTTTTGACCTTTAAAGCCCTAAACAACCTGGGTACCACCTACCTGCAGGATCGCCTCACCCTCCGGATTCTGGATCCATCTCTGCGGTCAGCTGGGGGCGCCCTCCTTGAGGTCCTCTGGGATTCGACCACGAGGAGGGTATTCTCAGTGACTGCACCACGGCTGTGGAACTCCCTCCCATTGGAGGTCCGCCTGGCTGTTGACCTCCCCTCTTTCCGAAGACAGTGTAAGACCTGGCTGTTCCGCTGGGCCTTTGCCAAGGGAGATGGGATGGTTGGGCTGGGCTAGGGTGGAGTTTTATTGTTGGGTTATTTTAATGTAGGGTTATAAATGTTGATTTAAATGGATTTTATTATATGTTTTTAAATGTTGTTAGCTGCCCCGAGATGCTTGTAGCAGGAGGGGGCGACATACAAATATAATTATAATTAAAAATAAATAATAAACATATACCATATGCATCTTATTTACAAGATATATACCATTCATTATGTATTATTTATCATTTAATGTGTAAAGTGTGTTCCATTCGTTTTCTGCACTTTCTATGGAAGACAAAAATTACCCTCGTGCACATCCCTAGTGGCTGCCCAGCAATCAAGACAGCCTGACTGGTGTTGAGGGTTTGCTGGCCAGCGCAAATACACTGCAGCGTGCACTGTGCTGGGAGTCAGACCTCTTAATTGCACCCAGAGGGGGGGATCCTGCAACACTGGAATAGCTGGGAGGACTGTTTTGGTGATGACCATGTCGTGTTGAAAGGGTTCATTAATAAAGCTGTAGTCTCATTCAACTCCAATTAGGTCTTCATTCGACTTACCCGCGGCAAGAAGACAACGACACAGACATCATCTAAAGTGCTACAGTCTTTCAGGCAGGGGTGGGGAGCCTCCAGACAGTGGTTGCTTTTTATTTGACTGTTTTCCAATTCCTGGATCTGGCCCATGGATCCAGTCCCTCAGGCACTGAAACACGGAGCGGAGACGAGGGCATGTGCTCAAGAATAGGGGATGGATCCATGATTTGGACCCTCCTTTTTCTTCTCCCACCTTGGGCACACCCCTTAAGCACCCCTGCCCCACAAAGCTGTTGCTAATTTTCAATCTGGCCTGCAGGTGGGAAAAGGCTCCCCATGCCTGAAGCTCTCTCTCTCCTTTCTTGCATCCTTTGAGCTGCAATGAGAGATGAACTACCCAAAGTGTCACTCAGGAGTCTGGAAGGCTCTTGGCCATCATAACACACCGCACATGGCCTCCAACACAGTGGATACGGACATTTAAAAGCACTACTACTAGCATCTGAGCCAACACACATTGAAAAAGCTGGCGCAGTTCACACTTTACAGCTCTTATTTCAGGTTTTCAGCAGACTCAAGAACACACATCAGTTAACTTTAAAGAAACATGAAAATTGTTTCTTCACAGTCACAACAGCTGGAGACTTTCCAAAATGAAAGCTGAGAACAACTGAGAGTTCTGTCTGTATTCCCCAACCTGACTAGTTCTTTGCACTGTGGCCCAAGGATGGGGAACCTCTGGCCCATGGGCCAGACAAATCCCCATTAACCTTGTTTCTGGCCCACTTTGGCTCCCCCATGGTTACTATTGATGTGGCCCACTGCCAGGGGAGTGGGAAGAGCACCACTGTTTCCTAACACAGTGTGAAAGCTCCAGTCCCAGTATCTCCCCAGCCAGAAAGGGCTGCTGCTTCCTGCCGAACAGCTGATTGAGAGAGGAGCAAGAGAACCCTCCCCTCGTTTTTATTGGTGTGGCCCACTAGACAAACTTTAAACTGCCAATGTGATCCCCAGACTCCACCCTTCCCATGCTGTAGGAAATACCATGCTAAACCAAGAGAACATGCCACAGCAAACTTGTCCAGTGATCCCTTTTTGACAAAAGCCAGTTGTATGTGGGTTTTAAAGCTAATATTCAAACCCCTAGTTTCTAACCCCAAGAAGTTAGCTGTGGAAATACTCTTAGTATACCATATAATTCTAGTGGGAAGGAGGAAGAGATGAAATTAAAATTATACAGATTAGTAAAATCCAAACCTATTGACCAACCAACTAGACATTTTGTACACCAACATACATTCTCTGTCATGTTTAGCAACTAACCAAAAAATTTACATGGCATGAAAATTCTTAACAATGGGTTGTGTGTTGCATTACTGTTGAGGAAGTAATATACTCTTAATAGCAATGCTGTTTGTGCAAACAATAATTCCACGGCACAGGCCCCTATACCGATGTCAAATGTCCAAGAGAAGCCAGTTTTATGATGTGCTGTTGGCACTAGCTATGCATGAGACAAGAATCCAATTGTTCAGAACATGCAATGAGGCACTGATGAAGGGTTACTCTGCATATGCATTTTCTTATTTTCTGCCACAGTGAAAATAATGCACTTACATAGTGTGAAAATGGAATACTGTCTGTCCGCTGCTTCGGAGATCCAGAAGCATATTAGTGCATGCACAAGGAGGAAAGAATATAGCTCATTCTTGGACGCTCCACACAAGTTCACACAGTCAGGAGGCAAAAATGCCAAACTCCATGTGTCGTTCTCCTCCCAAACCCCCAACAGCAACATAATTCCATAACACATCCTCAAGCCGTACATAGAAAGTGTAGCATGAAGTGCTGACCAAATCTGCAGTTGAATAAAACCGTTCGCTTCAGACCCTAGATATTTAGTGTAGCAATGAATGCCTTGAACATTTAAAAAAAAAAAGTTTAACAGTCCTAAACCACAATCAGGCTCATGTTTCTGCTAGAAAGCAAATTGAGATATACGAGCCGAATAGATTTAACTAACAACAAAAAAGGAATTAATTGCTTTTGCTTTTAAGTATAAAAGGAGTTTACCTGATATCACCTCCACTTTTAACACTAAAATGTTTCAGTTAGTCAATGTTGCTTACTAAAGCCCATATTTTGTTTTTTCTGCAAGGGCTATGTTGAAAGGGTATATTTTACATGTTTGTGCAATATAAACTAGTTACTGTTAATGTAAAATAAGGAAAATAACGGAGATGAAATTGGCTTCTGTTCATTCAAACTATAATGCCAATGACTTCAACAAATTTAGCACAGATTTTAATTAAGACATTTCCATAACTAATGCACACATGGAACTTTAACAGGAGATTTGTGCACACAGGAGTTCCTCATACAGGTCCTTATGTTAATAAAAAGGGACATGTTAACATCAAAAACAATATCTGAGCATCCTATATGGCCTTTGTCTGCAAATATTGGGCCTAAATTAGCAAACGCCTAACACAATATCCAGTGTAAATTGTAGAATTGAAAATAACTTAATTCATAGTGTTTCATGAATAAAAAACTTAAATGTCACTGCCTTTACATTCTACAAAGTGCTATATAGTACTTCACAACTCCTATTCTTTCCCTAATGCACCCAGACTGAATACAGTACTTTCCCCATTTGTTAAGTGAGTGAAAGCTGCTTATTGCGGAAGTTTCTAAATTGTGAGTTGACTAACTGAAACATTTTAGTGTCATTTTAGCGGGGACATCCAATCTGCAGATGAAGTCAGTCTCTACTGACATACTTTGCATGTTGCCATCTGGGATTGCAGGATTATATCAGAGTCTGACAGTGGGGTAACACAGGGAAAGTGCATGGGACACACTTGTTTATTACAAACAACAAGAACTTAACATGCTAGGCCACAATCCTGACCGAAGTCAATAAAACTGTACAGATATTAAGACCCCAACTGTGCAAACCCAACCATGGGAAGCTATCTTTACTCCCATGACCAGGTCAACTGAATAGAAGCAAGTTAGGATGACTCCTGTAACACGAGGCAGAATCTAGCCCTAAGCAAAGTTGGGATGCCACTCATTGTTTTCACTCAGACAAGAAAACTCCGTTAGGTTTTCTTCTCACTGCCAAGAGAGAGAGGCCCTTTTTACATGAGTGGGCGAATCCTGTGTGAAGGACCCAGCGTGTGCGTGTGTGCTCCCGCCGAATACGCATCCCCGAAAACAAAGATTGCTCTAGGTGTGTTAATGAGTTGGGGGTGCGTGAGGATGCGTGTGTGTCTGTACGCACAAACCACCTGCTACGCATGCACCGGCACACCCATGAATCCACCCACCCAGCGGGGCCATGTAAAAACGGCCAGAGAGAAGTGCACTTCTAATATTCAAACACTACTAAAAAGATGAAGGGCTGAGTAATTGCAAATTTAGCTTTAAAACCCATTGGCAGATTTAGAATCTTTGTAGAGTTTATAAATAAAGTTAATTTAAAAAAACAAAAACAAAAAAACACCTCTCCAAGATGTTTGAGAATACTGTACAAGTTCCATGTGGAATACTATATAAAGGATTTATTTTAAAAGAGAATGGAGACAGCAGAGCAGAGAAAGGTCAGGAAGGTACAACGGTTAAAAAAATATTTAGTGTCAATAACATGGTTGGAACCCTACCAGAGATAAATTAATGCTCCAATGCTGCAACCTGACATTCGTACCAAAAAGGAGTCCCATCATGTGTCAATAGGACTCAGTGCAAGCAGACACCTTGCAGAAATCTATTAATTTAGGTAAACTTGACAGTGCAACATGGAGGCACAAAAAGTCTAATTAATTTGTACAGTTACAACCAAAGATGGCCCCTTCTCAAACCACAAAGTTCAGAGCAAATGTAAGCTGTCTTGAGTTTGGGTGTGGTAGATCTAGGAAAGTATGTGTTTCGGACCCATCTCCAAATTATTCTCAGTTCTCAAACAGCCACCTCTCCCCGTCCCCCCACCCCCAAATCCCACGTCAAGCTTGAGAATGGGAAGGTCTGCCAAGTATACAAACTCTAGAAGAAGGATGGTGAAAATGTTTTGTGTGCGCATTAACAGTTCTAGCAACAAAAGATAAAGGGGCTGCTGCTAAGCAAACATCTACAAAGGAAGGTAGTACTCTAGTTATAAAAATTTATAACTTAAGAAGGAATTAAGGACAATTAAAAAAAATATATATCTTGCCCTCTTCCACAACGCATTAGTTAAATTTATGAAGCAAAATCCTAACACATCCAAATGGAAAATATAAGAATCTGCAATAGTTATAAACCATTGATACTGAATATTTCTAGTTACTGTAGGGTGCTTTTAGACAAGCACCTCCCAGCCCACTCATCCACTCATGTTGCAGGGCTGCAGTGGTGCCCTATGGCACCCTGCAACATGTATAATGCATGGGTGGGTAGTGGGTGTGGAGGAACTTGTCAAAAAGCACCCTATGACACGATAGTTAAAGAAGGTAATAGGGTTCTTCTGAAAGACTATTCACTGGATGCAATGTTTTACAGTCAGATGACAAAGGCTTTTGGAAATTTGTCTTGTGACAAATATCATGATGGGAAAGAAAAAGGATTTTTCAGGGAAGTAGTGGTTTTGCTGTTGCAAGGCCTTCATCCCTCTGGTACCCTAAGACTGTCAATCAATCACTCCCCCACAAAAGTGGGCTCTTTCTATAAATCTCCCTATTTGTCGTAAAGTAGATTAAACTATTTGCAATACATCACCTAGGTATTAAGTAAAATAATTAATGGTGACTGTGATAAGAGCATTTGTAACTAATTAACCATCAGTAACACACCAAAAACATATTACAGCTGCTAGAGGAGGAAGAGTTGTGTCCATCTTTGCCAAACTTGGGTCACAAAACTAGAAAGATGTTTTTAAAAGAAATGTAGGTTTGCCAAGGAATAAACTGCTACAGTGCATCATGTTTAACACAAGGCATTAAGCACTCCATGCATATATAGACTTTTATAGAAGGGGAAATGGCCAAACTCTATGGCCAAATTCTCACTTTTGCCCTGGTGTAAACCAGAAGTACGTACACTGGAGTAAATAAAATCATACAAGTTTAACATGTCTCCAACTGCAAAATCAGGCCCATCATATTCCTGTTCATAACTTTCAGATTCCCCCAAGGGAGTTATTCTAGTGGGGGGCCATGTCACTCACAAATTTTCTCCCTTCCAATTCCAGAGATATAGGGATGGGGCTTACGTGGGTCAGCAAACCACCCCACCCCCCACACAAATTTTAGCCCAAAGTGACACCCCTGGCCGTGACAGTAACCTAACAGCATAACAGGATGGGTGTCTTCAAAAGTTCATTAACTTTAAAATCTTGTAGCCCATTTCCATAGAAGCAGCCAGACACAGAGTCAAGTCTCATGCCCATAGTCACTATGATGTGCTATTTATTTAATGACTTCAGGCCCAAAGTTTTCAGTTGTGATGATTTCATTTCCCTCAATTTTAGGGTGCCCAGAAATATCTGAAGGACGGCTGTGCACCTGGCCCTCCGAAAGTCACATCAAACCAGTTATTTAATAATAGACATACCTACTAACCAGTCAGTTCTGACCTTTATGCTTAAGCTCACTTACTGAAACTAGTCCCCAGCAAGCTGCAAATACACTTCCTCCTCCCAAACCTCCCCTCTCCCTGTTGCCTTCAAGAGGATGAGTGCAAGAGGGAAAGCAAACAAACCAGCAGCCCATTTTCCCGCCTCTAACTAAATAAAACTCCCTGTCTCTGGACTTTCTAACCTTTTCACAGGCAGAGAGTAAAAAGCTCGAGCCAACAAAACACCTGTCCTCACTCCCAGCAGGCTCAGGCCACTACTTCTAGACATTCTGTCCCTTCAGCCAGGAAGAGGCATACAAAGCTAACCAGCAGGACCAACACAGAAACCCGCCCCTCACCCTGAGGTAAATCGGGGCGGCGGGAAGCAGCAGGCTAGTGTGTGTGACACTGGCTGCTTGAGAGGCTGGGCGCTGTAAAGCCTCCTGCCATTTAGTCACTCAGGTAACGGCAAGGAGGGCGCTGCAGGGGAAGCGGTTCCGGGGGGTGGGGGTGCAGTAAGAGCCAGGTAAGGCAGGAGGAGGGGGCGGTCTGGAAACGTTCCCCGACGAGAGCGCTGCCTTACCTTGCTAAGCCACAGCAGGAGCAGCAAGCAGGATACGGGGAGCAGCGGCTTCATGGTCCTGGAGGTGGAGGCTCTCCCCTCTGTCTGCGCGTCCAGCTGCTCAGCACCGCTCGGGCTTCCCAGGCGACATGGCAGGGCTGCGCCCGCCCACGCTCAACCCCCTGCGGGGTCCCACCTCTTCCCCAGGCGGCTGCTTATTCCTTCCCCTTTCTTTCGAGTCCGGCTGGCTGGCTGGCAACGGGAGAGTTGCCGAGAGGAGGAAGTGCCTGGCAGGGTGGAGCGAGATGAACGGAGAGGGCACTGTGCTTCAGTCTCTGGGGAGAGACTGAAGCACAAGGAATCAGCAGCAGCCACCTCCCCTCTCGGATCGCTCAGCGCTTCCTCCGCGCTGCCAGGGGGAGGAAGCGCCTTTCCTTGTCAGGATTTAAAAGGGCCATTTTGCTGTTGGCCCGGAGGGAGCTATTAGGAAGTTGTTATTGCGATCCCCCCCCCGCGCGCTCTCTGCTGGGTGAGGAAGTGGCTCACTCGAAACTTTTCTATCCCTCCTACAACATTCCTCTCTTCGCAGTCGGCTTGACTATGCGTCTAGGCATCTCTTGCGGGGTATGCTGCTCGTGGCTGCACACATCAGCCATATACAGAGTAGACCTTCCCCAAGCTCAGGGCTTTTATTCCACACACAGGAAGGCTTGCACGCGCTCCCTCTCTCACTCTACAGCCATGTGTGGGATAACTTTTTTTTTTTTTTTTTTTTTTTACAAATTATTAACAGACAAATCTTACTACAACAAGCCCTGTTTATAGCGAACCCGTTTTTAACAATCCCAGCGTCAAGAACCATTTCTACCAAATGCTTATTGTTAAACCAGTGGTTCTCAAACTTTTCCCTGTGTGACCCTGTTCTGAGATTTTAAATATAACCTCATGAACCCTAGACAGCAACAAAGACATGCACATTTATATAAAATATTAATGGGATTGCACAACCTCATCTCCAAATGGCACAACGTGGGGTCCCGACTCAGTTTGAGAAGCTGTGATTGTAACCAAGCCAAGCACACGCACCTGAGACGTTGCACCTTCCTGAATGTATGTCTTCTACCCTGTCTCTCCCACTGCTCCCCCCCCCCCTTTGTCTTTTAGCTTGTAAGCCACAGGCAGGGGCCGCATTTATTTCTACGTTCTGTACAGCGCCAGGCACATGGCTGGCACTATATAAATGTCAATAATAATAATAATAAGCTCTGCCAAACTCTGGTAGAGTGAACACCCTGATATAATAACCATTTGCTCTGATTCAATGGTGAGAGTTCACGATACTGTTATTATTATTCATTATTAGTATTTGTAGAGTGCCAACAGTGTGCTGAGCAGTCATTAAAGACAGGTACCTGACCCAGGGGATTTACAATCTAGGATAGACTAATGAGAAGAGACCAGGGGGAAGGAAATCTAGGGAAGAGACAGGTTGTTGTTTTTTCAAATGAAGGCGGCTGGGGGTGAGGTTCGGGGAGGGAGTCTATTGTGTGGCTTCCAGCGTGGCTATGCCGCGCACTCCAGGTGTTTTTAACAAGTGTGATGGGAGGGAGGTCTGCAGTCAGTGCATCGGGTGGCAGAGAGGCACCCATGTACGGGAAATGCGCAGGGAGGGCTTCGCACAGGCAGCTCCGCATGGCTGTCCCATCCATGGAGTCCACCATCCTGGCCCGCACGGGGCACTCCAGATTTTTCAGGATTGCTCCGTGCGTGACCATTGGTGACCGGTGCGTGGATCACGGGAGCACGCCTCCCCACACACCAATTCAAATGAGCATGGATCCATGGACAGTGGGGGCCATGTGTGGAGACGTCCTGTTTAAAACACCTTCCCTCTGGCACAGATCATGGGGGAGGGGAAAGCGCACCAGGCTGGCCTCGAAACTGACATGCTCCAGCATGAGTGCCAAAGAACTGGGCTCCCCAGCACTTATAGCCAGTTCCTGTGACTTGCAAAAGCCATGTCCCCTGCCCACAGTGCCTATAAGCAGTGTACCAGTCTGCTGGCGTGACTGGCTGCCACCCTTCATACGGGCAAGAGATGCATAGCAGCCAGTTGCCACGCACCTTTTTGGCTTACCCCACATGGATTTCTCGGCAGTGCTCCGTGAGTGTCCATTAGTGGGTGCTGCGTGGCTCACAGGAGTGAGCATTCCCCCCCACTCCACCTTCAGATGGGTGGCTCGTAGGTACCCATGCGTGGTAGCATCTCATTTAAAAACAACACCCAGAGATACATTCATGAAGTTGAAAAGTCATAGGTGCATGCGCTTAGCTTAGTTACAGGGGAAAGGGGGACCCTGAATGATGGGTCAATAGAAGGAGCATCAGTAAGTAGTCCGTAAAGGTGAGGAACTAGGGAAAACCTGACAAGAGGTAACCTTTCAGGAGGGATTTGAAGGTGGGGCGGGAGCAGAGCATCTGTGTTCAGGGAAGGAGCTCCAGGAATAGGGGGCAGCATGGGAGAAGAGGTAAAGATGGCTTAGGAAGCCGGAGAATCTGGGATGGTGGTTGAGGGTGATGGCAGAGTAACAAAGTTCCTGGTTCGGAATGTAGCGGGAAATGAGGACAGAAAGATAGGGAGGCACAAGGCCATGAAGGACCATGGAAGTGAAGATAAGGAGTTTGTGCTGGATGTAATGTAAAGGGGAAGAGGGAGCCAGCGGAGGCGGAGTTGAACATGATGAAAGTATTGAGTAAGGTGGATGACCTTGACAGTGGAGTGTTGAACAGAAGTGAGAGCAGGGAAGGCCAGTAAGAAAGAGGCTGCAGTAGTCAAAGAGATGATTGCTAGAGCACTGAACATGTTATGCTAGAGATTCTCCACTATACTTAGGTCAGAGAAATGCAGTATATAAGATAAATAGCTATGCTACATATAATGCATTATATATAAATTTTATATTTCATGCAGTATATTACATATGTACATGTGTAATATGTAAAATAGTAGTTGTTGCTAATACACACCCCATCACTAACTCAGGTGACTAGAAAAATAAATTTTCATTTTGCATTTACATAAATGTTGTAGTTAGTGCTTAATCATAAGTTCCATAAAACACACTGCAATAATAAAAATTATTTAGTAATAAATAAAATAAAATAAGAGATTAGATAGTAAAGGGTTTGTACAAGGTGACAGAGTTACATCTGAGAATGAGAGAAATTTTTAGACCCAAAAGTAGTATGAAATATTGCCATACTTATGATTCTAACCCAAGATGATTTCTCCAGGACCACATGGTACACTAAAGTTCTAGGGCTTATCCTATGTATTTTTTCAAATACGTAGTGTTATGGTGTGTTATAAAATATGGAATGTGAGCTAAGGATGTTATAGTCAGGCTTCCTATCATCTTGACAGAGACATATGGTATTCTTACTGACAGTTTGTATGAATGACTTGTAATATATTTTCACATACAGGAAAGGATCAGCTCTCAAAAAATTAAAATCACAAAGGGCAGAGTTAAGGTTATGACCACTATTTGATGTGTGGCATACCCGTATCTTTTTATTTTCCAAATATGTGGTGTTTTAAGTTATACTCAACATAAAGGGTACAAATTAATGCATCTGTGCCCTAACTCGTCATTTAAACAGTAGGGTTTTTTTAAAGGAGGATTTTTTGTGTGTGTTTTTGAAATGGGAATATCACTATTTATAGGAAAATAAAAACTATAACCCTAGCCTACTACACCCCAAACCTATCCCAGAGAATCCAGACTCCAAGCCCTCAAGCTATCCTTGAGTAGTGTTGATGTGTGGCTTTTCCCTGCCTGCTCTACCGCAGAGGTGGCTGCATCCCAGCACAGAGACAGTCATGTATTATCCTGCAGGAATTCTGTGGCTGACCACACACATCTGAATATACAATCCCTTACAGAAAGCCCACAAGTCCCAGCCCACCTGGGTTTTAATCCTCTACACCCCAATACCTTCACAGAAAGCCCTGGCTCCCACCTCCCAGTAGCTGGCATGGGGAGTTAGACAGGTTTGCCTGGCTGTCCTCAGTGCTATTCCTGAGTGGCATTCCTGCATGGCTGTTTATAGTTTCCCCAGAAGAGGCTGCATCCAAGCACACACTTAAAATATCCCTCTCCCTCCCAGAGAGCCCATGAATCCTTTCTCAACGCCCACCCCGGTTTTAATCCACTTACCCTAGTCCTCTCCCAAAGACGCCCTGGTGGTGTTGCTACTTGACTGTTCCCCACCTGATCCTCCCCAGAAATGTTTGCATCTACAATAACCCTCTCTCCCACAGAGAGCCCATGGGTATTTTCAGACGTTACGAGAGCACAGTGAACCACGGTCAGTACCCACATTGGGCCAAAGCGCCCTGAACGTCTGTTTGGCGGCCACCAGATGTTCACCACAGTCGATTCCCACATGGGGTCAATTTCAACCACGCTTACGGGGCTCCCCGCTGGACAATTGCCGCAAGCGTGGTCAAAGAGATTCCCGGCGGGAACCAACAAAAAGTAACGTCTGGCTGGCAACCACGGCCCGGAATCCCCGGCGGGATTCCAGGCCGTGGTCAAATCGGGTGGGCGCTGCGGCCGCATTGGCCACGGCGCCCGCCCATCTCCCCAGAGGGCGGGCAGCAGGGGAGCGTGGGGGGGCGGGGCCGTGCAGCCTCACGTTGTGCTGTGCCCTGCAGCCCCGCCCCCTCCCCGATTCCCCACCAGGATCAGCTGGCACATCTGTTGGACGTGCCGGAGTGATCCCGGCAGGGAATCATTTGGGTGATTCCGGGACGGGGCAAATGCCGCCCCGTCTCGTCTGAAATCACCCCATGAGACTGGTGGTTTCCCAGCCTGCCTCCTGTTTTTTTAACCTACTTCACCCCAGTTCTCCCTCCCTCCGCGAGAACCCTGCCTCCCAGCCCCCTGCAGCTGGACATGGGGGGTTAAGCAGAACCCCTGACTCCCAAGCTATGTCTGAAAGTGATTGCATTGCCCCCACCTTTCTTTAACTTAAATAGTTTATTTGTTTAGCCATTGGCCATAACAACAATAAAATAAACAAATCAATACATCACGGCAAATACAGATGTTAAAACACAATAAATAAATAAAATATGTCTAATAACGCATATCTCTAGCTGTACAGACTACCTGGTAGATCAGTATGCAGGGAAGCCTTACCTGTCTCACATACAGTGCTCGGGGTGACCCCCGCAAATCATTTCAAAAGCTAAAAAAGGAGCAGGTACACGCACAGACAAAGTTATTCCCAAACAGCTGGAGAGTGCCAGGCCTACATGTAGACAGTGGAATGCCTTCCCCTTCCCGGGGCTTATGGCGGCACACTTGACCCCTGCAGCTAGAGATCCCTCTAGATCTACATTTGGGAGCAGTACACATGAACAGATTACCATATAGGTTGGAGGGGAATAGGGACCCCCAAAGGAGACAGTCTACCGTGGCCACCCAAGAGGCCACCCAAATCTCTCTGCAAATGCAGTGGCTCCATATCTCCGCAGATCAAATCAAGGGAATTCCAGCTGTTGTTTCCTAAATAACTCCAGTTGGAAAATCCCTGCAGCGGCTCGCCTCGCCACTGCTTTGTTCCGGTTGGCTAGAATGTATTGTACTCGCCTTTGCTGATCCCAGTGGTCCCTTCCTACGAACCATGAGCCCCCACCTTTCTGTCCTCCCCTTGGAATCTCCAGTACACCCATGCTAAGTATTTTTGTTTTAATCTTTGTCTTTTTTATTGCAAAAGGAAAAATAGCCTAATAAAAATTATTCCTTACAAATTTTTTGCTTTTAATTTTGTTGTTTATATAGAAAAAATAAACAAAATCCACCCAGGACATTTTCAGCTCAATACAAACTGAACCGAGAAAGGGCCTGCAGAAAAAGTCTTTAAATTATTAATTATTGTCCCTCATCCATTTACTGTGAGGCTCTACGGCCCTTTTCACATGGCCCGCGGTGGGTGGGGGGATGGATGTGCACCCGCAGTAGGTGGAGGTGGGTGTGCGGCTGTTCCCATGGGTGCACACCCATCTCCACGCATGGAGCAACCGGCATTGGAGCCCGTTGCGCTGTGCGTGGGTGATGAGTGGAGCATGGGAGCGCGCATGCATGCACACCCACCCTCTGCGGGCACTGTTCCCACGGATGCCCCCCACCACGGGCGTCGTTTGCACATGTGCGGTGGGGAGGCGCCCGTGTGAAAAGGGCTTATAACTCAGGAACCCCCTCACCAAAAACCCACGTAACCTTCCAAAACATAATAGTACTCCCACATATTCCACATGCATTTTTTTCAAAACAGGAGCTGTAAGAGTTTAGCTGTTCCTGCTTATTAAAGTTTTGGCTTTAGACAGAAAGGTCTCTATCTTAACTATAGGACAACGGGAGGTATCCTGTAATTTAGGCTGCTGTTATTTAGCAAATATACATGCTATACTATTACAGAAGGTCTCCTTTTGTCTACCTTTCATTTTACATTTGTAGTTTCTAGCTGTTTAGCAGAGGTTCCCAAACTCTAGGTCATAACCCCAAGTGGAGTCACAATATCTGCAGATGAGGTCACACAATCCCAACTGATATTTGATAGAGTTTACATTTCTTTGCTGCTGTCTGGGGCCACAGAATTATATTTAAGTCTCAAAATGAGATCGCACGGGCAAAAAAATTGGGAACCATTCACATATAGGGAAACATAAATGGGTGGCAAGGTTGAAATGCCTCACTTCTGAAAAAGCTTCACAACAAGGAAGTTACCTGAGGGTGTGGGTGGGAAATATCCCTTAAATTTAAGTTTATCTTTTGGTTTAAAATAGGTCTGAGCTTATTGAAACAACAGTTTTATCACTGTTTCAGGACAAATGTGCTTTTTACATTTCACTCATTTTGTGCAATGAAAAGAGACAAGACATTTTCACTTTGGTTTACAGTCAGTTGCTAGTTGCACAATCGCACGCAAGCTTTGGCTCCATGCTTCAGTGCACGAATTACAAACATTTCAGAGGACTACTAAAATCCACATGAAAAACTTTTCATTGGATTGTTGTAATAATTAAATGCATTTCTATTGATCGATAATTTAGCACTGATCCTATACCATTAAAGTCAATCACAGTTTTTCCATTGGTAGCAGGTATTTATTTGTTAAGCAAGACCAATGGTGATAGCTAATAAAGAATAATAAGTAAAATAAAATAAAACAAACTACACTTTTTCCATTGACTTCACTGGATGGAGGACCATATCCCTTATTATGAAACAATTTAAAACTCAACCTTACCAACACGTGCATAATTTTACAAATGTGAGAAGTCCCGTTGATTTTAATGAGGCTCATTTTAGTAGTTAAGCATACCTTATAAAGCCCTAAACAGCTTGGGCCCCAGGTATCAAGCCTTTGCAGGACTGGGGCCTATGAGTCTGATTCAAAGCCTACTGAGTTGAAGTCAGTGGAAAGACTTCCAGTGGCTTCAATAAACTTTCATTCAGGCTCTAATCCTGAATTATTAAGGTCAGTGAGAACTTTGACATTGACTGTTGTAGGCACAGAAAAAGGCCTAATTATTTGCAGGATTGGAGTCTAAAAGTTAGAGATGAAATAATAGACCTAACATTATCTTGTTACTAAAGAATGAAGGGGTATCACTTTGCATTTGTTAGGTTTGAAAAATATGGATGCATAGGTATTTTAGAAAAAAAATTAAATGTTAATTCAGATATCTTCTGGAGAGCTTTTAATTATTTTTTTAAATTACATAATAAAAAAAAATGCTGTCTGAACAACAGTACACCAGAGACTTGCAATTCTGGATGTCTCAGAGCACACCCAAAACTGCAGTCCACAACTACAGAAAATGCAATGAAAATTGAGCATTTTCAGACAACCACCCACTATACATGTTACAGGGCACCCATAGGGCAACACTGCAGCTCTGCAACATGTATAGGGGGTGGGGGGAGTGTCTTGTCTGAAAATGCCCATAGATTTTCATGCCTCTCTCCTGGGATGGTGCTGGCCCTGCCGTAGATGAATGTTCCATGTCTGCCTGCAACCACTGGCCTCACTGTCTTCATTTTCATGTTGCACAGGAGTGTTACTTGCACATAAATGGCATTCCAAGATGCCACGCTATTTATTTTTATTTTATTAATTTATTAAATTTTGCATGCCGCCCTTCCCATAAAGACTTGGGGCAGCTTGCAATCAATCAATTAAAAAAAAATCCCCTTAATTCTCCCACCTCTCCTCTAACCCCCCATCCAATCTCACCCAACCCTATTCCTGCCTACCAAACACCTGGCCAAATAGAAAGGTCTTACATAGTTTCCTGAAGATGAACAGGCTCAGGCTTAGACGAACCTCCAAGGGGAGGGAGTTCCATAATTGCGGGGCAGCCACCGAGAATGCCTCTTTGCATGCCCTTGCTGTAGAAACTTCACAAGTAGATGGTATCTGCAAGGGGGAGCTCCCGGCTGACCTCAGAGGCTGTAAGCCTATAAAAGCTATTGGTAGCCGTGCCGACTCTGGATCACCTGTGTAATGTGCTCCTGGCAGCCCGAGACAACCCCCCAATAAAAGATGGGCCACTGTGTTCTGCAGCTTACAAACAGCCATCAAGGGCAGTCCCACAAAGAGCACATTGCAGTAGTCTAACCTTGCGGTTACAAAGGCATGGACAACCGTGGCCGGATCCAAATCTGATTAAAAAAAAGGTTGCAGTCTTCTCACCAAATGTAATTGGTGAAAAGCACTCCTGACCACTGCTGTAGCCTGACAATCCAGGCACTGCAGTGGACCCAAGAGACTCCCCCAAGGCTGTGAACCTGAGTGACCAAAGGAGGCTGGACCCTATGAATAACAGGAGTCCCTATGTCTCCCAGGTCACACAGCCAGCCAACCATCTTCACTTCAGTCTTGTCTGGATTCAGCTTCACTGAGCTTGCTAAGCATCCAGTCCTTAGTAGCAGCCAGGCACTGCGGAAGCTCCAGGGGTGGTCATTCGGTTTTAATTGTGGGTTTGGTTCCATTGCGGATCCGTATCTGCAATTTCTGGATTTAAATATGGATTTTTGTTACAGATCCATATTTAAATTAATTAAAAATATAAAATAATTTTAAAATAATAAAAAAGAAATCACTGCACATGTGCAAAATGGCCACTGGACTTTCCTGCACATGTGCAAAATGGCCACTGGCCGTTCTGCACATGCACACCCTTTTCCAAAATGGTAGCACCCATCACTACCCTATGGGTCCTTCCAGCCAGCAATGAACAGAACCACTCAAGAGCAGTTCCCCGAATCCCAGCCAGGTCATGCAGCCGTGCCAACAACACCCCATAATGAACTGTATCAAAATCCACGGAACGATCTACCAAAATCAACAGGGTACAACTGCCCTTGTCTATTGCCAAAAGGAGGTCATCAACCAAGGCCACAAGCTCAGTCTCTGTGCCATGCCAAGGGTCAAATCCTGACTGACATGGGTCCAGGAATCCAATGCATACAGATGTGTCTGAAACTGTGAGGCTGTCAGCCTCCGCCGCCAGCCCCTTAGGGCCCGACACCCCCAGGGGCCCCAAGACTTGGACACAAGACAGGAGCCGGCGGGGCTTCCCCCCCAAGCGACACGCCGGCCGGCAGTACGGAACCCTTAGCCACGCCCCCCACAGCGCCCGACCAGAAGGCTCCCGACCCAAGCCGAAGCTCGCCCCTGGCCACGCCCCCCGCACTGCCGCAACGCTCAGAGCGTCTGCGGGCACGCACAGGGGCGGGGCCTTCCACATAAACACCAGCGACGCAGTTAGAGTGACGCTGGTGATTGCTAGAAACCGGCCCCCTTGCGCTTGTTCCTGCCGTTTGTTGCTGCCTGACAGTATTCTCCCTCGACATCTGAGACTGAGTGAACTTCCCCCTCGGCCTATTTCTTCCTCGGTGTGACTGAACGAGTGACGGAGCGAGTGGTGAGTGCCTGGTGTGTGAGTGTTCCCTCTCCCTTCCTCCCTGTGTCAGGGTTAGACCCTCCCTTTGGGGAGCACTGTGAGCGCGTGGCCCTATCTCCTCCCTTGCAAGCCTGGGTAAGGGCCCTCCCCCCGCACGGTTCCCTCCTGCACCTTTGTCCCAAGCCCTCCTCCTTCCCCCTGAGAGTGTGGGATAGGGAATGTGGGGGTACTGC
>QEPC01003194.1:8203300-8242173 GCA_003113815.1 Sphenodon punctatus
CCCTTTCCGTCCCACTGACTCTCCCTCCCCATTGCAGCGCCGATATCCCTTTCCCTCCTCCCCCTCCCCATTGCAGCCCCATGATATCCCTTTTCCCTCCCACTGACTCTCCCTCCCCATTGCAGCACCCCATTGCCTTTCCCTTTCTTGCCTCCCGAATTATGCACCCCATTGCTTTTCCTGCCCCTTTGCTCTTGCATCGTTTGGTTATCGCACCGTTTGGATCGCAGCCGTTCAAATTGAGTTTCAAGTACAGCAGCGTTCAAGAATTGCAGCGCACGCCGAGCAGAGCAACATGTGCTGTGGTCGAACTGCCCTGCACTCGGCGTCTGAGGTCACTTCCGGCGATGTGCGCTTGCGCTGGGAACTGATAGGAAGAGACACGCGGGCAAATTCAAACAGCGGAAGCAGGATTTAGACGGGGGAGGGCCGCATTAAAGCCGGCACACTGCAGACATGGCTGTAAGGGGGAAGGATTTCTGGGCCGGTGACATGCGGGGGATATGCGGCCTCACACCGGGATGAATATTTAAACGGGCAACAACTGAGCCGGCAGTTAAAGGTACCAGCCACATTTTTTGTATCGTGTATAAACGCCCCCAGACTTCCCTCAAGCACTTGGCGCCCAATGATGATAGGGACCTGGGCACTGTGAGGCCTATAGGTCCAATTACTATTCTGACAGGCATTTTTCCCCAGAGAGACCCCCCTAGCGTTTGGAGTCTGGGCTGGTGCGTGGGTAAAGAGAGCGAGTGGGTGCATGGAACCCAGGCCCTTGTGGTCTTGTACTCCATCTTAGCCCCACTCATCGACACTCCTTTGTTTTCCCCTAACACACCATCTCTGCCTCTCCGACTGCTTGAGACAAAGTAGTTCTGGTGGTATCTTTCATTAGCTTTCATCCATTCTTTCATTACCTCGAGACTGAACTATTGCAACACGCTCTATGTGGGGTTACCTATGGTGACAGTCCAGAGACTGCAGATAGTGCAGAATGCAGCGGCCCGTCTCCTTATGAGGACGGGTCACAGCGAGCACATTACACTGGTGCTCCGGGCTCTGCGCTGGCTGCCTATGGTATTCCAAGCCCAATTCTAGGTATTGGTTTTGACCTATAAAGCCCTATACGGCCTTGGCCTGACTTACCTACGGGACCGCCTCACTCTCAACACTCTGGAGTGACCTCTACGGTCCGCTGGGGGCGCCCTTCTTGAGGTCCCCCATGTGGCCCCAGGCATTCTTGGTGGCTGCACCTAGGCTGTGGAACTCTCTCCTGGTGGAGGCCCAGGTGGGAGTGGGTTAGGGAGGAGGGGGAGGGTTTGTTGTTCAGTGCCTTCCTTTTTAATGTGTTTTAATTTTGTTACTTTTAGCTTTTTAGGTTTATTACAGGAGGGGTGGGGTAAAAATGCTGTAATAAAATAATTATTAATAATAATAATTAATAAGACCAATTGTAGTTGATGTGAATATGAAAGCTTTTGAGCCACACAGGGTCCTTACTCAGGCATGTAACAAGTCAGAATTATATAGCTGGGCTATTTTGTCTCCACCTCTTGTGGTTGGGACCAACAACCACACTCTCACTCTCTCTCTCTCTCCCCCCCGACAGCTTATTATTTCAGCTCCTGCTGCTAGAAGTTCCCTGCACATTTTCAAAGAGAAAGACAAAGTGGTTTGAATTATATCTTTTATTGGACCAACCATTGTTGGTGGAAATAAGCAAGCTTTCAGGCCACACAGGGCCCTTCCTCAGGCATGAAACAGAATAGGGTATGGAATAGGGGAATACATACCCTATTTCATATATGGCCATATAAAATAGGGTATGTATTCCCCTATTCCATACCCTATTCTGTTGGTCATAAGAACAAGCCCTTAGATTCTTTGCTTTATTGGGATAAGAGTTCAGTGAGGCTACTCCAAAGTAAGTGGTTTGAAGAATTGTATCTCATGATCTGAAATACAAATTCTGCCCCTAATACTGCAAGTATCTCCATACAAGTCATTTTCGGTGTCCAGTGTCCACGGATTCCCACTGGGAATAAGGTAGTAATTGTTAGGTCTGGTATCTCAGGAGCTTCCAGAATTAGCAACAAATACAGTAACCCATTGGGAAGTTGGAAATGTCTTCCTCCTTGTGCTATTCTATAAGGTTAACGTTTTGCAGACCCTGAAATATCAGTCCTTAAATATATCACCGGTCCAGTCTGAATGTTGTCTAACATAATATGGAGCTCAAATCAGTGCAATTTTGGTGCTGATATTCTGTATTTGGACAAAAGAAGGAAGTAGGAAAGAAAGACAGAGAAAGAGGAATAAAGCAAGAGGGCTGGGAAATCTATGGAGCTTCCCCCCCTTCTTTGTTCTTAATTATTGCTTTTAAAATACTATTTTACAAAAGAGAGTGAGAATGAACAGGAAAGGAGAATTGAATCAATCTTGTAGATTGTTTCCTTATGAAGGTTTTCTGAGTGTTCCCAGGAGGCCAGAAGTGAAAGTCTGGACAGTTTTAGTACTGCTATTAACTCCCTGGTTTAGTCTTCAATCCTCAAAGTGCTGCACCAGTTCAAGTCCCATCCAAAAGCTCCCATTGGCTTTAAATGGTACAGGATCAAGATCATTATGTCTTTTTTGTAGGAGGGTGGAAATACAAGCAAACAAGTAGCATACCTCCCAACAGTCCCTACTTAGGAGGGACAGTCTCTTTTGGGGGGCTGAATCGCACTGTCCCTCTTTCAGAAGTGACAAAAAGGTGGGATTCAAGCCTCAGGCACCTCTTTCTTGATTACTTCTCAGGAGATGCACTTGAGAGAGAACAATGGGGAAATTATGGAATGACAAGAAACTAAATAGAATGAACATCAGGAGAGCTTCCACTCCTCTTTATGCACTTGGAATGTTGGAAGGGGTATATGTGCATGTTAAATATGTGAGGGGGTGGAGCTTATTTGCTAACAGGCAGAGACTATTTGGCAGAGAGGGTGGGGCTTGTCCCTTTTTGGCAGCTCAAAACGTTGGGAGCTGAGAAGTAGTTCTGTGCAGCAAGCACCAAAACGACAAAGCATGGTTTCCTAGGAGGGATACAAGGCACAACGTAAATCAGTTGGATTGTTTGGCTACAAAAAGGAGCTATATCACGCCTTTTGTTTCCAAAAGTCTGGGTTCCAACTTACTTTGCGGCTTTCTGCCCCTCCACCACATTTTGTGTACCTATTTTTTTCCAAAATGTTGGGTGTCTATTTATTGTTGGGCATTCTGAGCCTCCACCAAATTTTGTTGAAATCACCCTGCATGTTCAAAAGTCATTTGGGAGTGTGGGAAAGGAGGAATATATTGATTATTTATTTATTTATTAACACTATTTACTATCCCGCCCCATCCTGCCCATGGCAGCTCGGGGCGGCAGAGAAACAAGTTAAAACAGTAAAAACAAAACAATATATAAAACAACATGTTACAAAACACCAGCACCAAGTAAATAAAGCCCCCTCTCCCACCATCAGAATACAGAAAGGAACTGGGTTAGGGAGGGGGTGAGGGTGGGAATCCTCCCCTATGTTTTGTATGTTTGTGTATTTGTATTGCAATTGAAACTGGAAATGCTATGGTCTCGGCTACGCAGAATAAATTTACCTTACCTCCCCTTGATTTGGGAGGGGCAGCCAGAGGGAAGCCGGGGCTGAGGCCAGGTTTGGGGGGGGGGGGGACAGCCATTGGGGTCATGATGGGACGTGGGAGGTATGGTCTGTATGGGGGGATATGTTCGAGCTGGGCGGCGGGACAGGTGTTTAGTATCTGTTCCCCGCGCCACCCTTCTAGCAGTAGGGCAGGTGGTTCCGGATCAAAGGGCCCCATACCATGTTTTGATGCTAGTGAATGCGAGGCCGGTAGCAAATAAAGCAACAATGGTCCAGGAATTGATCCTGGACCATGCAGCCGACCTTGTATGCATCACAAAAAACTGAGTCGGGGCCTATCTTGGCTGACCTTGTTCCGGCTGGGTATTCCGTGCAGCATCAACCGCGGTCAGAGGGACAGGGGTGTTGGAAAAACAGCTCCAGATGACATCACCTTTTGCACCAACAAACCCTAATGACCACTAGGGGCATTTGGGAGTAGAGATAGTGAGTTAGTGTGAGTGTCACTTTAACCTTTCCTGATCTCTGCTTCTAAGCCCCCTCCCAAGTGGGATGTGCCCAGGAAGCTCCTACTGGACTTCCTCCTTCTTCCTGACCTTTTGCCATTCCTAAATTCTCTCTCTGACCTTCAACATGTCTGGTGGCCACCATGCTGGTGGCAGCTAGCTAGTAAGACTAGGGATAGGCCTTTCCTATCACAATGTACTTCTCAATAAAGTAGTTTATTTTAATCTGCAAACAATCTCCAAGGTGTTGATTACTACTAAGCTGTTGCTACTAACAATTCAAGCTGCGTTTGGTTTTTTGACCATTACTAAAATCCCAACAAGGGGGACGGTGTAGCCATGATCTTTAGGGAGGGATGGGCTGTTTGGAGGTATCATAGTGTGTACTGAGGATCTCCATCTGGTGTTTGATGTATTAAAAATGGTGCTTAATATTTTTGATTAAATGCATATTACACCCACTATATTCTGTGACCTAAACTTTTCACACAATTTAAAAAATAAAAAGTGAGAGGAAAGGGTTTTGCAGACATGCAGCCCAATCCTAAAGCTTGCTGTCACCAGGATTTGTGGGTTATGAATGATGACATGGTATGAATATATGCATGTAGCACGGGGTCTTCCCAGGGCCACACAGGGCGCTGAGGTCTCTCTTGAGGAATTAGCTCACCCTGCTGCCACACCTATTCAGCCCTCAGTTGGCTGTACCCCCCCCCATCCTTGGGGAAGGGGGGTTCACCCTTGGAACAACACTGCACCAGTCCATAGGGGTTCAAATTAAGTCACTTTATTAGACCCATACACAGTTCCTTAGTCCCTGGGCTGCCGGCTCATCCGCCTCCACCCTGCAGGTCCAGCACAGTCTCTCACAGGCCCAGGAGCAACACAACATCAACCCCCCAAAGTCCATATAGCCAGGCCTCAAACCCCAGGCTCTCACCAAGCCGTCTCCAGGTAGAAGACACCCTCCTGGGCATAACCCTCTCCACTACCTGGGTCCACTCTGGTCCTTCAGGTCTCCAGCACCTTGGATAGTGTAGAGTGGTCAACAGCTCCTAGACTTCTTCCAGGGAGATGTTGCTCCTTCGGCTCCCAGGCAGAGACTGGGCTGGGCCTGCAGGGTGGAGGCGGACAAGCCGGCAGCCCAGAGACTAAGGAACTCTGTATGGTTTTAATAAAGAGACTGTTAATTTGAACCCCTATGAACTGGTGCAGTGTTGTTCCAAGGGTGAGCTCCCTTCCCCAAGGTGAGGGATACAACCAACTGAGAGCTGAATAGGCATGGCAGTGGAGTGAGCTAATTCCCTGAGAGAGACCCCAGCACCCCGTGTGGCCCTGGGAAGACCCCCTGCTACAAATGGTGGAAAATTCAGGCACGCCTTGCTGGTTGTCATACCAGTGATTCCCCAAGGTGGTAAGATCCTGAGCAGAGAGTGCTGTGGAGGATCGTGCCCAGCAGAGGAGTGAGACAGCCGAACAGCGAGGGCTGAAGAAGGAGCTTGCCAGGGCACGAGGCTCGAGCAGGGCTGGAGCTTGGAGGCTCACCCCGACACAAAAGAAGGATGTGGATCCCGGTGATGAGAAATAAGATGGCAGATTGTGTCATGAACACAAACTAGCAGAAGTCCACTGGAACTGGATAGAGCCGGAGCGGCAACAGAGGCAGTCTACTCCTGACCAGTGAGGAGAACACATCTCCTGGAAAGGCTGGCTGACCTGGTTGCTGGGAAGGAAAGAGGTCTGGACCTGAGGGCCTGAAGAGTGCCCGGATGTGAGTTGTGGGAGAGCCAGCCAGGGACTGTGTTGCACTAGGCTCTGCTGTATGGACTGTGGGTGGCCAGAGGCTTGGTGCCTGGCCTGGGGTGTAAATAAACTGTGACTGAGCCTGACGCCCTGAGTGGCAACCTTCTTGGGCACTGATCCTGACAACACTTACTCCATGGTGAAATGGGGCCCTGTTACAATGTAATCTCAGCATTGATGTATTTCTGAGACTGTTTGATGAAACTTAAAAGGATCTGATGACTAGTTGATCTGTGTAACATGTTAAACATCATGGCAGGCAGTTATTAATTGTATGAGTCAGAGTGAAAGTTATGGTAAAAGCTTATGAAATTGTATGGGGGTGATTGATTATTCAAGGTTCCTGAGCATTAGCCAGATGAAGCTATCAGTTTGAAATACACATTGAGGGGCAAATCTACATGAGAGGTATGAAGTATCACCAGGGGACAGATGTGACACTGGGATGAAAACAGGCATAACGCTAACTCCACTTTAACACTGCTTTAACATTATTTATGCATGTTACAGGGCTGTATGCCCTATGCAGCCCTGCAACATGCATGAGAAATGTTAAAGCAGTGTTAAAGTGGAGTTAGTGTTATGGGCAGTAGGGGAAGAGCGCGAGGGGATGGAGGTCCCAGCTGGTCCAGCTTTGTAGGGGGAGTTTCAGGAAGTGATGCCTGCCGATGCGGCGGATGTCTTGGGGTCTGTGAGGGCCACCTGTTGTGAACTTGAGCCATGCCCGTCCTGGCTGGTGAAAGCCTCCAGGGAGACGTTGGGAACGGTGGTGGCGAGGGTAGTGAACGCGTCCTTGCAGCAGGGGAGGTTGTCGCCTTGCCTCAAGGCGGGGGGGGTGCGCCCCCTGCTGAAGAAACCATCTTTGGACATGGATGCGCTCACCAGTTATTGACCTGTCTCTAACCTTCCCTTTTTAGGGAAGGTTATTGAGCGGGCGGTGGCAATCCAGCTCCAGGGGCATCTAGATAGCATCGGTTTCCTGGACCCTTTTCAATCTGGGTTCCGTCCCGGCTATAGCACTGAGACGGCCTTGGTGGCCTTGGTAGACGACCTCCGCCGGGAGATGGATGCAGGATGTTCAACGTTTCTCATCCTGCTAGATCTCTCGGCCGCTTTTGATACCGTAGACCATGGGCTGCTGGTGAAGCGGCTGCGTGACCTGGGGGGTCTGGACGGGACTGTTCTTGAATGGTTCCACTCATTCCTCTCGGGGAGAAGCCAGCGGGTGGTGCTAGGGGATTAAACATCGTGCCCCCGTGCCTTATCATGCGGCGTTCCGCAGGGTTCTATTCTGTCTCCATTATTATTCAATGTATACATGCAGTCCTTGGGGGAGGTCGTGAGAGAGTTCAGGGTGCGGTGTCACCAACATGCTGATGATACTCAGCTGTACCTCTCTTTTTCAACTGACCCAGACCCAGCTCCCCTGATTGGGGGAGTTCGCCCTCCCATAGCTCAGGAGGTCCGGAGTCTGGGGGTGATACTGGACGCGGACCTTCGCCTGGAGAGGCAGGTGGAGGCCCGAACCTGGCCTCCCTCATCCATGCCTTCGTCACCTCGAGGCTGGACTACTGCAACGCGCTCTACGTGGGGCTTCCCTTGTGCCTGGTTCAGAGGCTGCAACTAGTTCAGAATGCAGTGGCTCATCTCCTTACGGGGACGGGCCGTCGGAAACATATTACACTTGTGCTCCGGACTCTGCACTGGCTGCCAATAGCGTGCTGAGCTAGGTTCAAGGTTTTAGTGTTGATCTATAAGGCCCTTCACGGTCTGGGCCCCTAGTACCTCAGGGATCGCCTCGCCCTCTGCACCCCAGAGCGGCTCCTGCGGTCGGCCGGGGGTGCCTTCTTGGGGGTCTCCCGCGTAAAGCGGGGGGCCACAATGGAGAGGGCATTCTCGGTGGCCATGCCGTGTCTTTGGAACTCCCTTCCGGAGGAAGCCCACCTGGCCCCAAGCCTGTTGTCATTCTGACAGTATTGCAAAACCTGGCTGTTGGCCCAGGCCTTTGGGGAGCCGGGGAGGGTGGGTTAGAGTTGTGTTTTTCCCCCTACCTTGTTTTATTGTTTTAATGTTGAATTGTTTCTCGGGGCCCTGTTTTTAAAAAGTATTTAATTGGTGGATTGTTTTAACTGTTTTATATTGTTTTATGCTGTTTTATATTGTTGGAAGCCGCCCCGAGCTGTTCACAGGAGGGGCGGGGTACAAATGCGTTAAATAAATAAATAAATAAATGTCTTTTTTCACCCACTGAGCAGGTCTCAACAGAAAGTTACTGAGACAGAGAAAAAAAAGGTAAAAACGGACATGCAGGCAGCTTGGCCGCTTCCCAGCCCACCCCAGAGTGGAAAAGTGCAGCCAACACTCCCTGGGTTGGTGAGCCAGAACAAACATACCTGCAACTCCTGGCATCCAGAGAGCTATCCCACCACCCCACACCCTGGGTAGGGCAGGGCAACACAACAAACTTGCGGATGGCCAGCCTCGCTCTGTTCCCAGCATATGGCCCCCCACCATGATGAGCAGCCATGGTGGCCCCCACCCCATGGCAGGGATAAGCGGGGCCAAACAGACGCACAGGCCCACTTGAGCCATGGGCAGCTCTTAGTCTTAACCCAGGATGCATCTTGGCAATTTTCCACAGGACACATCCTGGACCAGCCACCTACCTGCCCCGGGGCAGTCCCAGCACAGCATCTGGCTGCAGCACAGGAACAGACAAGCGGGCCAATGCAGGCCACCGCCTTGTCTGTTTTTACCCAAAGTAACAGAGTGCTAAATATTTAAAAGGTGCTCGGGCAGCACCTGGGATCATTCATTCTATGGCTTGCTTTGACCTACATGTGAAGATCAACAGTCAGCCTGTCTTACCAGAATGGCAAGTCTCTGAGATATAAGGGGAGGGGGAGGAGACAGACAGACAGAGAATTAACCCCTTATGGGCTGGCACACACTGGGGAGAGTGCTGATTAGCGCATACCCTCCAACAATACATTTATGGCCAGTGCAGTAATAAGTTTTGTTATCTTGTACCACCTTCCCAGCAGTGTGAGGTTTGTACAGGGTTCAACAGACAAAGGAGGTCATTAACACTCACTAATCCAGCAGGAGAAAGGCCAGGGAGTCACAGCTCTAAGTTAAGAGACCTGGCTGCTGTTCTTGTTTATTCATTGCTGGAGGGCGGGGGCAGGGATAGGGCACCTTCTTTTACTTTAACAAGCTTGGGATAAGCACTGCTATTAAACAACAAAGAAAGGTAACACCCAAAGCAGGACGGAGCTGTGTGTCTGGGATGAAGACGAAAACTTAAAAAGGTAAGAAGGGCATAGAGTGTGTTCGTGAGAGATGATTCTTTATTGTGCTGGAAGGGACTGTCGCTACTTTCACCTGTGATTCTCTGAGTGACTTCAGTGCACACATTTGAGAATTTGGATTTTTGAATAGGTTGAGTTGTAACTTGAACTGTACATACATATTATAATTTTTTGCATACATTTGCATGGGTTTCTTACAAATTTATAATAGTCCACTGACTAGCCTGGGATGAGGATGGAAAAATAGGATGCCTGTGTGAGATACTCTATGTACAGAGTACAGACATTAAAGGATGGAGAATTGTGCACTTTGGCATTTTCACAGGCTTCTTAAAATTGCGTACACAGAGATTTCATTCAGGCATCCTATTTTCCATCTCCATCCCAAGGCTAGTTAGTGGACTACTACAAATTTTAAGAAACCCATACAAATTTATGCAATAAATTAGAATATGTATATATGTATGTACAGTTCAAGTTACAACTCAACCTATTCAAAAGTCCAAATTCTCAAATGTGTGCACTGAAGTCACTCAGAGGATCACAGGTGGAAGCAGCGACAGTCCCTTCCAGCACAATAAAGAATCATTTCTCACGAACACACTCTATGCCCTTCTTACCTTTTTTCAGTTTTCATCTTCATCCCAGACACACAGTTACTTCTTGTCTGGGTGTTACCTTTCTTTGGATGTTTTCACACAAGACACTCTCCACCCACTATACATGTTACAGGGCACCCTTGGGGCAACACTGCAGCCCTGCAACATGGATAGTGGGTGGGTGGAGAGTGTCTTGTGTGAAAATGGCCTTAGGTTGCCTGGGTGTTACCTTTCTTTCTGGGTCTTACCTATTTTTCTCTGTAATTTGGAGGTTATGCTAGTCCATCTCCGTCACAAGGCTAGTCAGTGGGCTATTACAAATTTTAAGAAACCCATGCAAATTTATGCAAAATAGGGGTAGCATGAAGTGTACCTGTTTTTCTGTCATTTGGAGATTATGTTAGTGGATACTGTAGGTGGGGTATTTGAGTTGCAGCTGGTTCAGGGGTGGTTTGGCGGATAGCTAGAGTGAACCCCCAAAATCTGTGTCATACCTGCACACAAGGGTTCACACATCCTGTGCATTACCACAGTACAAAGAATCTGGTGCACGTGCAGGAAGTGCAATGTGTGTGCAAACTGCAAGCATCATGACCAATCCATACAAGTGCAGGTTTATAATTGAGCCTTTGGTATCATGTGTGAATGCAACCTAAGGTCTATGCCTTGGAACTAGCTTTCCCCTCTGTCACACAATTCAACACCACATCCCTTTTCAGCATTCTATCTGCATTCCTAAAACCACTTGCTCTGGACCAGTTCCACTTACGTCAGTTCCAGAGTTAGGGTGCAATCCTTCATCCATTAAAGTCAATGGGAGTTTTGTCATAGACTTTAATGAATGGAAAGCTGTACCAAAGTGCAGTAGCTCCAGGATACGTTGCTTTAGGATTGTACGTGTTACAGGACAATCCACCACCACTAAAGTCAAATAGGAATTTTGCCATTGACTTTAAAAGGATGGAGAATTGTGCCCTTTGGCTCTGATATACAGTGTAATTCTGCAGCTTGCTGGTGTCACAGCACAAGTCCTGCTCTCTTCAAGTCTCACCTCAGTGCAAACGGCTAGCACCAGATGATTTCACAATTGTTCCCTAAGTAAAGCAACCATTCAACACAGCATTTAAGCACATGCTTACGGTCAAGGACATGCTTAATAGGGATGGGCGAATGCGGTTCGGAAGTTCGGACCGAACTCGAATAGTTCGGTCAACCGAACCGAATGTGCAAACTGAACTCGAATTCTAACGTTCGGTTTGGATGCGTTCGGTGAGTTCGGAATTGAATTTCCATTGGTTTCAATGGAAAACATATTATCGGCTGTAACGTTTTGGGTTTTAAGCTATGTGGCTGAGAATTGGGGTGCCTATACCTCCCATAGAAAGCATTATGTGTACCAAATTTCAAAACAATCGGATAAAGGAATCCGATTTTAGAAGCAGTTGAATTATTGTATTTTGCAATATTCTACAAATACAATCTTAGCTGTAACTTCTTTGCCTCACATCTAATGTAGGTGAAACTTGTCCAGTTTATACCCCTTCCCATATTTACTATCTATGCCAAATTTCAGAAGGATTGGGAAAACGGTCTTGGTGATATAAGCAATTAACATATAAACGTATGTCTGACTATGTAAGGATTGGAAAACCCCGGAGGGGTCCCCGCCCTCAGAGCTGCTTGTCGGCGGGCCCTGCGCTGGATCCAGAGGCACAGCTGACCCCACCAATCCCGAACTCTCCACAGTACAAGGCGGCCAAGGAGGAAGGCCCCGGTGCGTCAGCGGGGATTCCCTCTCCGGCGCACCCACTTCCGGCAACACATGCAACCCCGATACCGCCGCAGCGTCTGGGGGCAGGGCCAGGACCCGTCAGACGCTCACAGCGTCTCCAGGCCCGGAAGCAGGGTGGGGCTTGCTGCATAAAGGCCGGCGCCGCAGGGCAAGCGGCGCCGGTGATCTGAAACTGGCCCCTGGAGCGTGCGCTAAGCCTGAGTGGAATCCTTCCTGAGATCCTTGCTACCCTTCCCTCCTACCTTCCCGTGATTGTGGTGCAACAATTCCCTGTGAGACTGGTGAGTGGGTCCCTGTTGTCCCTGTGGAGTGCGTGAACAGAGTGAGTGAGAGGAGTGAGAGTGGATCCCCTGCCCTTCCCCCTCCAGTTCCTGACCCCGTGGGCGTGTGTGGGTGTGCTCCCTTCTTGTCTCCTCTGGGTCCCTTTCCATCCCCCTCCTCACACCAGCCTCAAACACCACCTTCCCCCTTCTCTGGTGAATCTGTGGGTGAGAGTGCCCCAGTACCCAATCCTCGGCGCCCTGATGATGATAGGGGCCTGATCCTTGTGTAGGATCATAAGGCCAATTACTATCCTGACGGGCATATTCTGTACCTTCGTTGTGCCGAGGAGAAGGACCCCAGCATCCCGTGTCGCACGCCACTCGTTGCGAGTGCCCTTGTCTTTTTGTGTCCTGTTCCCTCTAAACCTTCCAACTCCTATCCCCCCCTGTGACAGTATCACCAGCACCAGCCTCCTCTCCCCCGAGAGAAGGAGCCTAGGAACCATGAGCGTAGCCCAAGAGCTGGCCGAACTGGTGCAAGCCGTCCGGTCGCTAGCAATGGAAATGAGGGACGTAAAAACGAAACAGGCGGAGCTGGAAGCGGCCGTAGTTGCCCATGCCGCAGCCCTGACTCCCCCTACACCACAGGCCCCTGTGCAGGCGCCCCTGGAGCCGGTAGAGGTACCAGGAGCAGGAGCCTGCGCCCCACGGGAACCTAAAATTCCCCCTATAGAGAAATTCGTGGGGGACCGCCACCAATTCCCAGGGTTCCTTGCCCTGTGTGAATTAACCTTTTCGGTCCAGCCCCGGACCTATGCCACCAATAGGGTGAAGGTGGCCTTCATCATTGGCAACCTGGGGGGAGTTGCCTTGGGGTGGGCCACTACCCTCCTTAAGGGCAAAAGTCCCCTGCTCGAGAATTATGCCGAATTTGTAAAAGAGCTAACCTATTTATTTGATCATCCTCATCGGCGACGCGATGCCGAAACCCTAATCCTCAATATCCGACAAGGAAAGCAGACCGTGGTGGAGTATACCACACAATTTCAACAACTCGCATTCGAGCTGGGATGGTCCAAAGACGCCTTGCGTGTACTCTTCTGGAAGGAGTTAAATGATGAGATAAAGGACCAGTTGGCCCTTACAGATCTTCCGGAGGCTTGGGAACAGATATCGGCCCTCGCCCTGCAAATAGAGGATCGGTTGGCGGAACGCCGGCGGGAGAGACGCCACAAGAGTCGCCCGTTTTATGTTCCCCGGACCCCAAGCCCTGCAGTCTCCACTGTGGAAGGCGTGAAAGCCCCTGAGCCCGAGCCCATGCAGTTGGGGGCAGTGCGAGGTCCCCTAACCTCAGAAGAAAGGGAGCGACATCGACGTTCCCGCGCCTGCTATTATTGTGGAGATTCTTCCCACTTTATTCAGACGTGTCCGGCCTTACCCCCCTTTCGACGGGCAGGGGGAAATGCCAGTGGTCGAGGCGGGCAGGGGACACCTCGGTCCTAAAGATCATCCCCTCGGCACTTCTTAGTCCCTCCACTCACTTCCGAGTACCCCTAACGCTGCAAGTCTGGGCTTCCTACTCTTTCGTGGTGTGGGCCCTCATTGATTCGGAGGCCTCCAGCAATTTCATCGACAATAGTCTCGTGCAAACCCATCTCATTCCAACGGAGCATAAAACCCGACCTGAACTGGCCCATACTATTGATGGGTCCCCTCTTATTTCTGGGCCCATCACGCTCCAGACTGTTGCCTTATTATGTAGCATCCGGAATCATCAAGAACGACTTGTGCTTGACGTGGTGTGCACCCCCTTATTTCAAGTAGTGTTGGGACTTCCTTGGTTACGCAAGCACGACCCGCAAATAACCTGGACCGAGCAACAGCTGCGGTGGTGATCCTTGCAGTGTTTGAGCACATGTTGCAAACCCATACCACGCCTGGGAGCTGCAGGAGCACTAGCAGTAACCACAAGCCCCCTGTCATCATCTTTACCGAGGGAATACCAAGACTATGAAGATGTCTTCAACAAGCAAGCAGCTATTACTCTACCACTGCATCGTACGTACGATTGTCTGATTGATCTACAACCAGGAACGGAACCTCCATACGGACGTATATATGCGCTGTCCAATCCCGAACTAGAAGTCCTTCGAAGGTATCTGGATAAGGCCTTAGAAAATGGAACAATTCGTCATTCCAGCTCCCCCGCCGGCGCACCGATTTTCTTCATCCCCAAGAAGGATGGGGGTCTCCGCCCCTGTATCGATTACCGTGGCCTGAACGCAATTACTGTCAAGAATCGATACCCGCTACCATTGATTCCAGAGTTATTAAACTGACTACAAGGAGCTCGTGTCTTTACCAAACTGGATTTACGGGGAACATACAATCTGGTGCAGGTCCGGAAGGGGGACAAATGGAAGACCGCCTTCCGCACCCGCTACGGGCATTTTGAATATTTGGTCATGCCTTTCGGCCTAGCAAATGCTCCAGCGACCTTCCAGCACTTTATCAATGATATCTTGCATGATCTCTTAGACCTATTCATGGTCGCATATCTCGACGACATTCTCATATTCTCCGACACCTTGGACTCCCACATCACCCACGTACGCCAGGTACTCCAACGCCTTCGAGTACACCAACTGTACTGCAAAATTGAAAAATGTGCCTTCCATCTGACTTCCATCGACTTCCTGGGGTTTGTAATATCCCCCGAAGGGATACAAATGGACCCAAGGAAGCTAGAGGCTATTCAGCGTTGGCCTCCCCCCAAGGCAGTTAAACCTCTACAACGCTTCCTTGGTAGCACAAACTATTACCGGCAGTACATCCCCAACTACGCACAACTCACTATCCCCCTCACTAAACTTTTAAAAAAGGGACAACCCTATGTATGGGGCCCCGAACAACAGCACAGCTTCCTAGTACTAAAGGAAACCTTCATGGCAGCCCCCGTGTTGCAACACCCTAATTTTCAATTACCCTTTCAGGTCGAGGCAGATGCATCCGATAAGGCATTAGGGGCCATCCTCTCCCAAGAGGATGTTGTTCAGCACCACATGTTGCCATGCGCTTACTATTCTCGGCAACTAACGCCTGCCGAACAAAACTATACTATATTTGATAGAGAGCTACTGGCCATCAAGGCGACATTTGAAACATGGCGCCATTATCTTGAAGGTGCACAACACCCCATGAGGGTAGTAACGGATCACAAGAATTTGATCTACCTACAAACGGCGCAGATCACCAACGGTCGTCATGCCCGCTGGGCCCTCTTCTTTGCGCGTTTCTCCTTCACCATTACCTATCGGCCTGGAAAATTTAACGCACTCACGGATGCCCTCTCATGGTATGCTGAAGGGGTGTCAGAAAGTCGGAAGGAACATTGCCCGCTGTTACAGCATAAGGTATTTGCTGCCACCCTTCCTTCACAGAAAAGCCTTCGCCAAGCAACAACCCAGGAACTACTACCCTCTCTGGACTCGGCCCTAACCCAGGAGGCAGGTCTATTAAAGAAGGATGGGCGCATCATAGTGCCACCCTCCTTGTATGACCGCATCATCTGGGCACACCACGATGCACCTCTAGCAGGGCATCCTGGTTGGAACAGTACCTACCAGATAGTCCGACGAACCTTCTGGTGGCCAACCATGGCGGCAGATATACAACAGTATATCTTACGTAGCTCAATGTGGCACTTGTGCTCGCACGAAGATTCCTCGCCAGGTACAAGCAGGGCTGCTACAGATCGTCGAGCCCCCCCAAGGGCCGTGGCAACGAGTGGGACTCGATTTTATAGTGGACCTGCCCCCCTCTCGGGGATACACGGTTGTCTGCGTAGTGGTGGAACATTTCACCAAAATGGCCCATTTTATTGCGTGTAAAGGTCTACCCACGGCACACCGAATGGCGCTCCTATTTATACGACACGTAGTCAAACTACATGGCTGACCCCTAGAAATAATCAGTGATAGGGGCTCACAGTTTACTTCCCACTTCTGGAATGCCCTGTTCACTACTCTCCGTATTCAAGTGAAACTTACCACTGCCTATCACCCCCAAGCGAACGGGCAAGTAGAACGAGTAAACCAAGACTTCGAACAATACTTACAATGTTACATTAACTTCCTCCAAGATGACTGGTATATGTGGCTTCCGTTCGCAGAATTTGCACATAACAACGCCCCGAATGCCTCTCTGGGAAATTCTCCCTTTTTTGTGAACTATGGATTCCACCCACAAATCGCTCTAGCTGATGCCCCAACAACTCAAGTTCCTGCCGCAGGCGCCTTAGTCCAGCACATTCATGACATCCAGAAGATAGCAAGAAAAACGCTACAACAATCTCACCAGCGTTACAAACAACAAGCTGATAAGCATCGCCGGGCCACTCCGCCTCTACAACCAGGGGACTATGTCTGGGTGGCCCGACAGCATTATCCATCTCTTCGACCCTCTCGGAAGCTGGATCATAGATATTTTGGCCCTTATCCCATCGAAAAGCAAATTAACGAGGTAACCTTTCGGCTCATCCTGCCACCCCGCCTCCAGATCCATCCAACATTTCACGTTTCCTTATTAAAATGAGCCCCCTCTCCCAACCTCCCAGAACGTTCCGTCCCGAACCCCGAAACGGACCCTCCGGGATCACCGGAGTATGAGGTACGTGCAATCCTAGACTCCAAGTACCGCTATGGACGCCTTCCTTACCTCATAGATTGGGAAGGCTATGGGCCTGAAGACCATTCCTGGGAACCCACTACCTTGGTTTCCGCCCCCCGCCTCGTCCGCCTTTTTCACAGATGACACCCGGAGAAACCCAGGCCCAGATGGAACCCTCGACAGTGGGTTCGCAGGGGGGGTACTGTAAGGATTGGAAAACTCCGGAGGGGTCCCCGCCCTCAGAGTCGCTTGTCGGCGGGCCCTGGGCTGGATCCAGAGGCACAGCTGACCCCGCCAACCCCGAATTCTCCACAGTACAAGGCGGCCGAGGAGGAAGGCCCCGGTGCGTCAGCGGGGATTCCCTCTCCGGCGCACCCACTTCCGGCAACACATGCAGCCCCGATACCACCGCAGCGTCTGGGGGCGGGCCAGGACCCGTCAGATGCTCACAGCGTCTCCAGGCCCGGAAGCAGGGTGGGGCTTGCTGCATAAAGGCCGGCGCCGCAGGGCAAGCGGCGCCGGTGATCTGAAACTGGCCCCTGAAACGTGCGCTAAGCCTGAGTGGAATCCTTCCTGAGATCCTTGCTACCCTTCCCTCCTACCTTCCCGTGATTGTGGTGCAACAATTCCCTGTGAGACTGGTGAGTGGGTCCCTGTTGTCCCTGTGAAGTGCGTGAACAGAGTGAGTGAGAGGAGTGAGAGTGGATCCCCTGCCCTTCCCCCTCCAGTTCCTGACCTCATGGGCGTGTGTGGGTGTGCTCCCTTCTTGTCTCCTCTGGGTCCCTTTCCTTCCCCCTCCTCACACCAGCCTCAACGAGGGAATACTCGTGCGACACTCGTTGCGAGTGCCCTTGTCCTTTTGTGTCCTGTTCCCTCTAAACCTTCCAACTCCTATCCCCCCCTGTGACAGACTATAACATCTTTGTAGTCCAACCAGTGTACATGAAATTTGGCAGGGCTATATATTACACTTTCATGATCATCTCTGCCAAATATCAGAAAGATTTTATAAAGGGTCCCAATTTTATATGCCTGTACAACATATGTAGAGAAGGGGCCTATGCCTGGGATTCTCTTATGTCACTGTGGTATAAGATCGGTTTGTGATGCAAATTGGCCAACAGAAATGTCAACCAAATATCCTCATTCTGTGCTGGGACCATCCCAACATATCTCCCCCACTTGTTTCTGGGAAGTCAGAAGCATCTGTTTAGGAAAGAGTCAATAGAAATTCTCTTATGTCCTCTGTCTCAGTGCTGCAGGATGTGATTGATAGTTGGCCAGCCTGGATGTGTTTAAACTATGTCTCCTGACTGCTGGGATGCTATCTCAGAAGTCCCAGTTATGTTGCTTATGCCCGCCACAGGGCCGCCCCCTATGCCCACCTCGAAACCACTACCAATTGGTCCTGTAAAGCTAGAAGCTTGCAGTAATGTGTTTGGCCATTGAATGTGTCTGTCAGTCTTTGGGGTTGCTCCACATCCTTCCTCCTACAGTCTCTCTCCCCCTGCCATGCAGGGTGCCTGCCTCTGACTGGCACTGAATATGCTGATATTCATCTGAATAATGATCTTCACAGGGACAACATCAATTGCTTATATAATTGGGTCCCTTTATCAAAATCTCCTGTACATTTGCTGAAATAGCAGGAAAGGTATTTGATACATTCCTGTCAAATATCCTGTAAACAGAATGGAATATCAAAATGTAACAGCTGGAAATGTATTTTCAGGTTAATGTCTTATACCCTTGGGACCCTTTATCCACTCTTTCCTAAAATTGGCAGAAATATTAAGCATATGGAGGGATGTAACATGCACAAGTTTCATGAACATTGGATGCAAGATAAAGAAGTTGTAGCCATGAATGTGTATGGAGCTTTTCTTAAAATCACAACATTCAATTGCTTCTGAAATCGGTTCCCTTTATCTAATCATTTCGAATGTTGGTACACATAGTGCCCTCTATCGGGGGTACAATCTCCCCAAATTCCATCAAAATCAAATAAGAAACAAAAATGTTATAGTGGGAAATATGTTTTTTGGTTTTTTCCTTTATTTCAAAAACCAAATGTCATTTTCAGTTCCTGATTGCACCGAACTAAAGACCGAACCGAGCCTGACCGAACCGAATACCGAATCCGAACTCAAAGTTCGACCCAAACCACCGAACGGCCAAACATCTGAACCTGGTTCTGTTCGCACATCCCTAATGCTTAAGTGCTTTGCTAGTAAGTAACATTTATTAACTGTCATTGACCAAAAATACAGTATCAAATTTCCTTTAACATAAAAAAAAGTGCTTGGCTGCACAAGGATGGACTTTGACACTTTCCTGAATCAGACCCTTTGCTTTTCACACGTTATGCTTTGGATATGTTCTGAGTATCGATAGCCCCTGCCAGTGGGGCTTGGCACCAGTACAGTGCTTTGAAA
This sequence comes from Sphenodon punctatus, assembly GCA_003113815.1. Taxonomy (NCBI): domain Eukaryota; kingdom Metazoa; phylum Chordata; class Lepidosauria; order Sphenodontia; family Sphenodontidae; genus Sphenodon; species Sphenodon punctatus. The sequence goes on from QEPC01003194.1 coordinate 8,222,316, forward strand.
ATCTAAATAGTTGGCATACAGAAAGCAATGACTCATACTAGCATGAGGGGCATCACAGACTAGAAACAAAAATGAATCAAACTTTTTTTTCCTCCAAAATATTTCTCCTATATGTTCATCCTGCAACAACAATATGATCACAGAAAAAGTAATTTCCTGGGAATTAATGGCTCATGGTTATACATCAGGTTCTTTGTTAACTAGACACTAGGCCCCTGGAAATGTCCTGTCCCTCTTGCTCTTATTGCTTACTGTTTCATTTCTGTTTACACTAAAGGCTCTTTCAACGTTATGTATGTGTACAAGGAATATGAAGCAGGGGAAGTATTGCTCCTTAGACTAATCCTATCCCACTTTTATCCAGAAGTTAATTTTTACAACTGAATCATAAAACCTCCTGAAAAGAAACTTTAGAAGAAAAATGTTTGCACATCCTGATAATCCTATTGCAGGACAGGGGATACCCAGGCCCTTGGGTTCTTAAACACCAAACTGAGAGAAGTGATTGTGCCGGCTGTGTTACCCACTGGCACTCAGGAGCACTGTTGTTAACTATACCAATACTTGAGCTTGGTGGGAAGCTAGGAGAGGAGTATTCCCCAAAGGAAAAAAAGAGCTTAGTTGCCCTCAAAAAACAAACCTTACTAAAATTAGTCTGGCTTTTGGAGGAGGCCTGGTAGCCACTGGCTTCCTCAGAATAGAGGGAGAACAAAGTGAACTTGAAGTTTGGGCACATCCTCCACCCATAAAGCATGGGGAATGGATAGCAACATGTGCAGTAGCCAGTGTTCACATGTGGTGGCAGGCATGTGGATACACTTATGGATCTGCTGGCAGAAGCCCCTGGTTCTTTTCCAGAGCTGCTGCCCACACAGCCGTCCCAATCAGCCAGAAATCCTGCCTGCCAGAAGTGATTTTAAGCATGTTGCCACTCTAGGCAGGAGCCCTCCCCACTTGCACTGCTTGAAGGTGGTGGGAAGGGAGCACTAGTGCTGTGAAAAGGAGTTAGGCTCCCTGCTCCTGGCCTGACAGCTGACCAGCAGAGAATACTAAGCCCCATCTAGAAAGTTTCCTGTCCATCTGCAAATGGAGTCCTAGGGTTGCTGCTTTTCGACATTTCACCGTGAGACTTCCTGAAGGCTCACATCCCTGCATTTCTGTGCCTTCATCGGGGTGGTGGACCAGCTAGGTTCGTCCGCCCCCAGAGATTAATGGATCCAATTGGTTTCCAGAATTCTATGGGAGGTTAACCCACTAACCTTGACCGCTACTCTGTCCAAAGCCTGTTCGCTTTGTGAAATGATGTCCTGACCATGGCCATCGACATGATTACTTTCAGGCATCCATTCACACCACTGCAGCAGCACAGGTCCCCATGGTATACAGGGCACCTGAGGTGTGCCTGAAATAGGAAGGTAGGCAGTTAGAGAGTGCAAGTGGCACTCAACTCAGGTGGAGGCCAACAGATTGCGGCATAGATTATTTTTGAACGACTATGCTGTGGCTATGATGGCAGCGAAGAAAGCTTTCTTCTCCACTATCGTAGCGTCTGCAAAGTTCCGTCCTACAGAGCTGTTCCTGGTGATGAATGGCCTGGTTAATTTGCCTGGTCTCTCCCACGAACTAGAGTCATCTGTTGCTCACTGTGACGTTTTTATTAACTACTTTGCAGACAAAATTGCTCATATCCACCATGACTTGGGTGCTGTTATTCCAACTGCAAAGCCAGAGTTTGGGGCTGTGGAAACTCAGTCTTGTCCTGTTCATTTGGCTCAGTTTCAATTAGTATCGCTCTGGTAGGGGGTCCGTTCCAGGGACGCAAGCTCTTCGGAGTTTGTCTCGACAAGGTCCTGGCCGATGCTACGGACAAGAACAAGAAACCAACCCTACAGAGCGTAGGAACAACCAAACGTTCCTTTCGCCCCTACAACCTATCATCATCAGGAACAGGTTCTAGACGACCCTTCTTCCCCCACAGGGGAAATCAACAGAGATATAGAAATCGATGGCAGAGACAGAAGGGCCAGGATAACCAGAACAAGCAGCGCCAAAGTACAGGCCGCCCCAAGCTCGACACCTGACTGGACCGCAGAGTGCAGACAGGACCACCAAAACCTGGGGGGCAGACTCTAAAGATTCACAAAGCAGTGGAGAAAAGCTACAACAGACGCGTGGGTCATCCAAACAGTGATGAGAGGATACACCATCGAGTTCTCCCACTCCCCCAGAAAGTCCTTGTGCACCTCTCCGATTTCCAAAGACGCAATCAAGCGAGCAGCAATGCAAAATGAAATCGCCAGGCTCAAGTCCATCAAAGCCATCGAAACAGTCCTGCAACATGAAAGAGGCCAAGGCCTCTATTCCATCTTATTCCTGGTCTCGAAAAAATTGGACGAGCGGAGGGCGGTCCTGAACCTAAAAACCCTGAACCAGGCCGTCAAGGTCCAAAAATTCAAAATGGAGACCCTACAAGTCCATCCGAATTGCCATCTCAAAAGGGGAGTGGCTCACTTCATTGGATCTAAAGGAAGCTTACCTCCACGTCCCAGTGCTACCAGCACATTGACGTTAGCTCAGGTTCAACTACGAGGCTCAACATTGGCAGTATGCAGCACTGCCATTCGGGCTGGCCACATCACCTCGGACCTTTACCAAGATCTTGATAGCGCTCATAGCAAATCTAAGGACGGAAGGGATCAAATTGCACCCTTACCTAGACGACATCTTAATAAGATCCCCAACTTACGAGCGATACCAAATAGACGTGGCCAGGACTATCAGATACTTACAAGAGCATGGGTTCGTGGTCAACATGGGGAAAAGCCATCTCGAGCCATCCCAGTCGTTGGAACACCTGGGGGTGGTGTTGGACACCAGAATCTGCAAGCTCTTTCTCTCTCAACAGAGACAACACAAGCTCCTCAGACTCATACAACAGATCACGGAGCTACGCAGGACCAGGCTGAAGACCCTAGCAAGCCTACTGGGAGCCATGACCTCATGTCTAGGGATAGTACAGTGGGCCAGATTCCACACCAGACCCCTACAACGCTTCCTGAGGCCATGGCAGGACGAGATAACACGTGGAGAGAATCCGTGGATTCCAATAACAGAAGATCTGAAAAAATCATTCAGATGGTGGACACTGCCAGCCCAATTCAACCAGGGGATGCCACTAGTGAACCCCGAGATGACAACCCTAACGACGGACACGAGTCTTCACGGTTGGGGGGCACACATGCAAACTCTGTCAGCTCAGGGGAAATGGAAAACATGGGAAAAACAACACCACATCAACTGGTTGGAATTGCGGGCAACCTACCTGGCACTACTGAACCTAGCCCCGAATCTACGAGGCAGAGATATTCTGGTATACACGGACAACATGGTGGCAAAGGCCTACCTGAACCCCCAAGGAAGCTCGAGATCGGAGACACTACATCGGATGGCAACCACTTTGATCGGATGGGCGGAGAAAAATGTGCGGTCCATCAGAGCACTCCACATAAAGGGGCAAACCAACACCCGGGCCGACTGGCTCAGCAGAGTGGACTTGGACCAAGGAGACTGGGCTCTGCACCCGAGGGCTTTCGAGACAATAACCAAGCGGTTCGGCAGCCCCACGATAGACCTATTCGCCTCACCAAACAATACGAAAACGGCAATATTCGTATCCTGTCATCCAGTCAGCGAAGCAATAGCGTTCGACGCCCTGAACATCAGGTGGCCTCGGGGACGTCTGTACACCTTCCCTCCATTACCTCTCATCCAGAGAACGATAACAAAAATAAGGAACGATCAAGCAGAAGTAATCATGGTGACACCCTGGTGGCCATGGGGACCGTGGTTCGCGGATCTACTGAAACTCAGTGCGGAGCCTCCGCTACGATTACCGACACTTCCAGACCTACTAACCCAAGGACCAATCCAACACGACAACCCAGCTGCACTCAAACTGACAGCCTGGAAGTTGAAAGGAGAGCCTTACGACAGTTAGGTTACTCGCACAAGTTGCTAGAGACTATGCTGCAATCTAGACGACCAGCAACTAAGAGGATTTATCAAAGCACCTGGAAGATGTTTGCTCTATGGTGTCGGTCTAGAAAAATCAGACCAGATAGGGCCTCGATCGCTAGCGTATTAGAATTCCTGCAGCAGGGGCTAGAAAAAGGGTTGAAGCCTAACACCTTGCAAAGGCAGGTAGCAGCTCTTAATAGCGTGCTAGGCACGATCAGGGGACAAAGTATCTTGGCCCACCCTCACATCAAGCGCTTTCTCAGGGCGGCCAGAATCATGTCTCCTCCCGTGGTTCATCGTTTCCCTTCTTGGAACTTGAACTTGCTACTTGGGGCCCTCACCAAGGTTCCCTTTGAGCCCCTTAGGGAGGTCTCTCTATATTTCCGATCAATTAAACTAGCCTTCCTGGTGGGAATCACCTCAGCCAGGAGAATATCGGAATTGGGGGCCTTATCAATCGACCCGGCCCTCTGCTCCTTTAAGGAGCCTTCTGTGGTCCTTAGATTGGACACAGCGTTTAGTCCAAAGGTGGACTCTAGATTTCATAGGGAACAGGAAATTAACCTACCTTCTTTCTGTCCCAATCCAGGGCACCCTCTAGAACGAACCTGGCACACGTTAGATGTTTGCAGGGCCCTGAGGATCTATATGGACAGAACCAAATCCTTCAGAAAACGTTCAGCCCTTTTTGTCTCATATAACCCACAGAGACGGGGCTTGAAAGCATCCAAAGCCTTGATAGCCAAATGGATGACGCTCTGCATTTCAAAAGCATATAGAGTATCAGGCAAGTTACCTCCGAAGGGAATATTCGCACACTCCTTAAGAGGTGCGGCTACCTCTCAGGCCTTCACGAACGCAGCCTCCTACGGGGAGATCTGCTGAGCCGCAACACGGTCATCCATTCATTCATTTACTAGACATTACAAGATCACGTTGTAGGACTCGATGGAGGCAGCCTTCGGGAGGAGGGTCCTTCAGGCAGTCCTCTGAATGGTAAATCCGCCGAACGACTAAGTGAATTCCCTGTTGGAATTCTCTCCTCTTTTCTTCCCTCCCATAGTAGTGATCTGGGTACTGCTTGGGAACATCCCTACTATCATGACTGGACGGCCAGGAGGATCCCCCGGGAGAAAGGAAAATTGGTTCACTTACCTGTGAATTTTCCTTCTGCGGGGGATCCTCCTGGCCGGCCAGTCCCCACCAGGAGTGACTAGAACTCTGTGGTGAAGAGACAGGACATGACTATAGGGTCACACCGTTTGACCTTACTTCAGGGTTAAGAGAGGCAGGTCTACCCATTAATACTTATAAGGTTGATTACAGTTCAGTGGGTTTCATTAAATTGAATATAGTGACATAGGTTATGTTAAATGGGCTTCAGAGCTTGTAAAGACTGGAGCATAGAGGATAGATCCCTGGAAGGAGGGGTCTACAAAATTAGTTGTCTGCCTCCTAGCGGTTCCCAGCGGGATCTACCCTACTATCATGACTGGGCAGCCAGGAGGATCCCCCGCAGAAGGAAAATTCACAGGTAAGTGAACCAATTTTCCTTTCCATCTGCCTGCTCCATTTGCCCGCTTTGTCCATCCAGTCTGTCCGTTTGCCTGCTTTGTCTGCCTGCCTGCCTGTCCTACCCGTGTCCATGTGCTGATCCCTGTTCCTGACCCTCCAGATCTGATCCTGCACAACTCACCCAGCAATGATCCTACACCTACTCTCCGTGCCCCAGTCTGTGGCCCCTGACATATTCCTGTTTGTGTGCAGAAACATGCAGACAAACACAAAAATTCAAGAAGCAACCATCACGTGTAGAAATACCTCTTATTTTACACCCCTCCTACTGATTGCAAAGAACAGAGCAACTAAAGGCTTATTCACATGCAAATTACTCCAGCCTACTGTACCATGTCCTAAAACGCCTCAGGGTAATTTGTCTTGAAGCGTTCACATATTCTGAGGCAGCAGTGCAGGAAATGCACCAGAATAAACTATCCCTCTGTTCTGGGGTAACGGACTTGTAACCCCAAATTTTCCTTGGGAGTGAGTGTGAATCTTGTGAACATTCCAGTGTAAATTGTGAACTAAAGACCATGTGTTGAGCTGCGATGCTGAAAGATCTTGGAAGCTAAATGTGGTTCATTGTGGTTTTTACTTGGATGCAGGATCTCCAGCTGCAGGAGTCACAGGAAGTAGTGGTTGGTGATTACTAGTACACAGCACTCTGTATTCTGAGTCACTGATCAGCCAGTCCTCTAGTACTGTATAGAGTTACGGGCGGGGTACTTGGCTGTCATCTTACGGCATCAACTTAAATCTCATGTTTTCGACTGGTTTTAGAATTAATGTTCTGAAAAGACTGGGCCATTTAAAGACACTGTGTCATTTTTAGCAGCAGCAGGGGCGTTAATGGTTAAATTCCAAAATGGTGATATATTCTGACTATCTAAATTCCCCTGGCAGTTTCAAGTGGAAATAGTTATTTTTAAAACAACTGTTCTATCCTAAAACGTTGTGTCATTTTTTTGTTTTTAAAGAGACACAGTGGGTGTTTTTACACACACATTTCTCCTGCATGTTTGCTGTTACATCCTGAACTTTCTGTTTGTCTAAATCCCTCACCCAGATCTTAAACATCTGGCACTTTGAACTTCTGCGTAGAACTTCTCCCAGAACTTGTGTGTGTAAAAAGTTCTCCTGGTAAACTGCTTTGCTCCAGGAAGCTGTGGTCTCTTGGTTTCCATGGCAGCCCCTCACGTCTACAGCTGCGGCTACTTTAGACTGCCTCAGGGCAGTGTTTGTGTGAAAAATGAATCCAGGAACTGCCTCAGGGCAACGTGTGTGTCTGTGAAAAATACATTCGGAACTACTTGTGGACTTGTAAACCCAGAAGATTGAAAAATCCGGAACTTTAAGGTGTGTGCAAAAATGCCCACAGTCACACTTGTCAGATTTTTTTTTTTTGCTGCTTATTGTTGTGGGTAACAACAATTGCGAGGGGTGGGGGCAGGAAGAATTCCCTCCCCCCTAGGTTGCTTACTGTGTGTGCATGCATACCACTATTCCATGTAAGCCATATCTTATTGGCTGTCAAACATTTATTGGAAAAAGCAACATTAATATAATGGAAATATTTTTACTTTTCAAAACTTTGAGTGGCCATGGAGGACAACTATTGCGAGGATGGGGATGGAGTACCAATAGGTACTTCTCTGTGCACATCAGCTGCCCTTCCACGGCTTCGATCCTCCCCAGCACAGTCTGTTGTGTTGCTGGAGGCAGGCAAGTGGATGGCATCGAAGCAGGAGCTGCCTCCATGGTGTGGTGCGTCCCACCATCCCAAGCAGAGATCAACCGAGAGCCTTTCTGTGTCTTGACATCACATCATGCCAACAACCGCAGTAGGCTTGAATCTGTTGGATTGCTTACAGGTTCTGCTCAGTAGTGGAAAGAAAGGCCTGGAGCATGATAACAAGGACAAGGTAGTTCTTGGCTTGCATCTCTATGGCTGCGTTTGCTGCGTCTGTGAATTCTGCAGACCACACTCCAAATGTTTTAACAGCTTCAAGAACTCAGCTGATGCACAGCTGGGATTGGCTGTGCACCACATACAAGCTGCAATTGGCTGCTTTTGGTCGTGTGACTCTAGGGCCAAAGCGGCAGCATTGTTTGGCGCTTCGCTATTTGCTGTTGACGTTTCAGCATTCTTGCTGCCGATCCGTCAACATTTTCTGTCCGTTTAAGACACCTTCCGGCATTTTGCAGTAGTTTGTGTTAGTTTCTGACAATTTCCAGTTTCCAACAATTTAAGACAGTTTCCAACCCTTGCAAGTTTCCCCAGCTTTCCGGCAGCCCACTTCAAGCCCATGCCCCACTGCCCATGCTGACATCCCACAGCAGGACTCGTGTTCTTGCTTCACCGCTCCTCATCCCCTCATCTGGCCACAGCACTCGCACCCATTCCCCACTCCAACAGTTACTAACGACAGGAGGCAGTGGCGGCATAGCGTGGGGTCTGACTCCATTTGAAGGTCTCAGGGTCAGAGGTGAGTCATCAGGATACAAGCACTGTGCATGGCAGGGTCATGTGTGCGGGCTGGACATGTGTGGGGAAAGGTTTAATTCTGGCTTTTTGGTAATTTGTGGTAATTAGTGGAGTTTTCATGGAACTTTGCAATACTTTCAACAACAAAAAATTGTGACATTTGCAGCAATTAAGTATCGGACTTGACTGTGAATGCCGTGCTGGGAAAACGGCAACAAATGGGCAGTTTCCAACAAAATTGTTGGACAGAATTGTTGGAAACTGCATCACTTAGTTTCAGGCCTATGTGGCACTAGTGGAGAGATAGTGTGCCGTGCATGAATTCTGGTTGGCTGCTGTTGGTCACATGACATTACAGGCTGGCTGTATAGTGTAAAACCTTTCACCAAGCTTCTGCTCTGCGTGTGTGTGTTGTTTTTGATGCACCTGCACTATCAATTCAGGTGGCAATTAAAATGTATAGACATTCCTGGCACAACCATGTCAGTGCACACACAAACTAATCTACAAAATAGTGCAGATTTTAGCACTACAGAAGCATGCTATTTTTTCATTGGGGTAGGGGGGGGAACTACTATATGTTAGATGATGGATGGTAGATGTGGGGGGATCTGCAAGGCATTGAAGGTCACTGTGCTCAGAATGTATGTGGAAGCAGGACCATGACACTATTGCTCTTCTGTTGAAAGTTACTCATTGTTTCTTATGTTTGAAAAATAAGTTTTGGGTTACAATGCCACAGAAACAACTGCAACGGGTTGATTGCCATGCAAGTCAAAATGGATTTCAAATGCAGGTGTTGTGGCTTGCCAAGGTTCCCTTGGCTGAGAAATTAGGGGGTTCATGGACATGCTGGTGTTTGCCGCCATTTGGACAAGGCCAGATGTGCAGAGAGAACTGACAAACACATCCTCGGAGTCCGCCTATGTGCTCATAGGGGTGACACATGCACACAGTGGGGTTCTGTGTATGCGTAACGGAGTGCAGAAAATAGGCAACCCTGCTGAAGTTGAAAGTTCTGCAGAATGGAACAGTGGAAGCTCCAGATTAAGTGAGAGAGTGGGATCCAAACAAGAGCAAGTGTTTCCTTGAGGTTTGTGCAGTGCCAGAAGCAAGGCTGTCAATAACGGGAGCTGGACTTTCTGTGCTATTGTTTCTCATCACTGCCCTGATGACAGCGAGAGGATACCCGAGGGGCCACCAGGAGTGTCTCGATTGGGTTGAGAAACTATATATAATTAGGGAAAATAGTGCCATAGGGTACAGGGAATGTGAAGTGACCAAAGGGCAGCTTGTTAACCTACACAAGCTTTGGACACTCAAACAAGTTCAGAAAGCCCTCGCAAGCGGGGATGTTTTCTACCCACACTGTATGGTGGTGCAGAAGATTAAAGAGAGGAGGTATTGAGGCGCATGTTTGACTGGAGGATTTATGCAAACAGAGGGATTTCCAACACCACAGAGCGCAAGACCCGAATAAACTGTGTGCTGCTACCTGCCAGTGCATTGCTGTGAGCCGTGGATGGGAGAAACAGTACTAAAAGATAAAACCCGGAAACACAACTGTGGACACACCATGACACCCTGCTAGCCAGTCATCCAGGGCAGCGCCGTACCCTAGCATTGATACAGCGACATTTTTGGTGGCCTTCAATTAGAAAGGATACACAGGCCTATGTTCAAGGTTGTAAAACATGTACGTGGACTAAGGTCCCACGCAGACGACAAATAGGGCTACTGCAACTAGCCCCGGCACCGCAGGGGTCATGGCAATGAGTGAATATGGACTTTATTGTAGAACTCCCTCCGTCCCAAGGGTACATGACTATCCTTGTAGTGGTGGACCAATTTACTAAGATGGGCCATTTTATTCCCTGCAAGGGCTTACCAACAGCCCAACAAACGACACTCCTTCTGTTACAGCATGTCATAAAACTACATGGCCTACCCCAAACGATTATTTCCGATCGTGGGTCCCAGTTTATATCCCGATTTTGGCAGGCCTTATTTCTGAACTTAGGGGTTAAGCTGTCCCCCACTACCGCATATCATCCGCAAGCCAATGGTCAGTCAACCAGTCTCTCGAACAATATTTGCGATGTTATGTTGACTACCTACAAGACGATTGGGTTTCGCACCTGTCTATGGCTGAATTTGCATATAATAGTATGAAAGTAAGTATAAAAGTTTATTTACGACTAGCTTTCACCATTGCCAAACAAATAAGATAGTGCACATCACACAACAACACATAACATAAACATATTCAATATACGATCAAAATACAAAAATGGTGATACAACACCCTAATGTCTATGATACCTAATCAAAAAGATAAAACAGAGTACCTTGCTTTTCTATGGAGATTACTGCGGCGGAGATTAACCCCTACTAACTAACATGAGAAGCACTCAAAGGCAACCTCCAGCTTGGGACTAAAAAGGATACGTAAGACTCCCTGCTTTAACTGGTGACTACTAGCGCATCTGTCGTATTTAACCACCCAGTATCCTTGCCGTCTTAACCTTCACCTGCCCTAATCCTCTGGGCTAATTGAATGAAAATAGCGACAGCTTCGCAGTCGTCTTCCTTAGAGAGTTTCAATATGTATTTTGTTTTATAACCTACATCCAGATACTCCTTATTAGGGAATAGTGGAGCAATCCATGTTTCTCTTATAACCTCATACAATGAACATTTAAATAAAATGTGTTCTATTGTTTCATTATTGCCCCCTTGGCAAATACATCTTTGTGCGTCATCTGACAATGCGCCATAGCGGGCTTGGGTCACTGCGATCTCAATAAGCTGGCATCTCAGCCTGGTAAAGTTCCTGCGGAGCTCTCGTGAACCCAATACATCCAGGTATGGTTCAAATCCAAAGGATTCTTTTACCCGGTTGAACCAGGGTGCTGCCTTCCACGTTGCTAAGGCCACTACATCCTCCTGCCTACCCATATCTAATACCCTCTCCGTTAATTGCCTTCTTTACTGTGCCAGGGGCATTTGCCACAGTACCTGTACGGAAAACCCCGTCCCTACTAAATAAACAAAAAGGGATTTAAGCCATGGGCAAATTGTCCCTCCAGTATTTTCAAGTTTTTCCATAAGGCAAAGGTAAGGTAACCCCTTATTGTCCTGATGTATTACGCGTAGCCAGAATTTTAGCAAAGCCAACTTCTTTAGACAAACAATAGAAAAAGAACCCGTTTCCGCCCTTACGACAGACCCTGGCGCTGCTTGGGGTACCCCTAACAATTGCCTAAGAACTTTATTTTGGGCTATCTCTAACTCCATGACCTTGTCCCCAGGTATAATTTCCTGCCCATACAACGTGATGGACCGTACCTTGATTTTATATATTTCCAATACCTTGGACATAGGGACTGCTACAGAGTGCCTTGTTAGCGCTAAGATTGCTTTAGGAGGAGCTCTCACCTTTTCTACTTTATATTTAGCATGCTCTTTCCACGTTCCGTTTTTACTAAACTTAATCCCCAAATAACAAAAGGCGTCTACTTGCTCCAAGGTCTCCCCTTGTAGAGTCCATTCATATTTTTTAGTTCTTTTCCCCACCATCATTACTTTTGTTTTTGCTAGATTGATCTCCATTCCTTTATTGGTACAATACATCCCACAGTCATCCATCAATGTTATTAGCCCCCTTCTGGTCTGTGACAATAACACAGTATCGTCGGCATACTGCAGGCCGGGTACCCGATCTGTCTTGATTTTGGGTGCACAATGCGCCTGATTATCCAGAATCTCACTCAGGTCACTCATATACAGATTAAATAACAAGGGGACCAAAACACACCCCTGACGTACCCCCTTGTTTGTTCTTATTAGGTCTGTATATTGTACAAGGGAACCCGGATCCTTGCCATGTTGCCAGTATAGAGTTGCATAATTAAGGCCAGCAGATTTTTGTCCATACCCAATTGGAGTAGTTTGTTCCAAAGCTTTTTCCACGGGACAGAATCAAAAGCTTTTTTGAGATCTACGAAAGCCAGAAAAAGATGGGTACGACGTACAAACACATATTTATGAATTAAGTGCGATAGAACGAAGCAGCTATCCATAACTGAACATCCGGCTCTGAATCCAAATAGCACCCTTGGAATTAGGTCATATTTTCTAACCCAGGTATCCACTCGATTCAGGAGAATTTTCCGATATAATTTGCCTAAAGTTGGGAGCAGGCTAATTGGCCTATAACAGAGCATGTCATTAAGATCTCCTTTTTTAAACAGGGGAATGATTATGCTAATACTCCATTCTTTGGGGATTGCCTTTGTCAGATTTATGGCTGAGAAAAATTTTGCCAATATCCGAGTCCACCATTCGGAAAAAGACTTAAACACTTCTGGGCAAATAAAATCATGCCCAGGTGCTTTATTAGCCTTAAGACTTATTGCTAGACTGGTTTCTTCCTCTGATACCCTAACGGGGAACCCCTTGTATTTGTAAGACATATCTTCCGTACCACACAACTTAACTCCTTCGTACGCATCATCATACTCTTTATCGTACAGGAGCTTCTCAAAGAAACTACTCCATTCATTTGCTCTCAGGGAAGACACTTTAGCAGTATAACAATTCCTCCCAAATGACCGTACTAGTGTCCAAAATAATCTAGAGTTGTTAGTTGCCGAAGCAATCTTAAGTTTAGCCCAAAACAAGCTCTCGTGCTGCCGTTTTTTCCTCTAGTAGTAGCTTCTTATAGGCAATTCGGATGTTCACAAAGCACGGTCTTGTTGCTTCTGTGGGGGCACGGACCCATTCCTTATGTTTTCTACTTAACCTTCTCTTCAGGAGGCTACGTTCCTTGGTATTCGCATATAATAATGCTCCCAATGCCTCCATAGGAACCTCGCCCTTTTTTGTCACGTATGGTTTCCATCCTCGTCTTTGTTTTCCCGAACTATCTACTATTAATGTTCCCGCTGCAGGTGCGATGATCCAACTAATCAAGCAAGCACATATGCATGCCATGACAATGCTACACACAGCACGCCAATGGTACACAAACAATATGCTGACAGGAGTCGGCAGACTGCCCCTCAATTCCAACCTGGTGATCTGGTCTGGATTGATCGCCGTCACTACCCATCACTACGTTCCTCCGCCAAGTTGAACAGTAAGTACATGGGGCCATTCCCCATTTTACAGCAGATCAATCCTGTTACATATAAGATCCAGCTACCACCGCAGGTACGCATACACCCTGTGTTTCATGTGTCCTTGTTAAAGCAGCATCATTTGTATCCTGCCTTGTCCCCTCCAGGCCCAAGTACTGAGATGATAGAGGAACCCGAATATGAAGTCCAGGCCATTCTGGATTCCAAACTCTGTAGGGGGAAATTGTACTACCTAGTGGACTGGAAGGGGTATGATGCAGTAGACTGCTCTTGGGAACCTGCTGAGGCTGTTTGAGCTCCCAGACTGACACGTTTATTTCACTTTCGCCACCCGTTGAAGCCATGGCCTCGACACCCCAGAGGAGGGGGGCTTTCAGGGGGGTACTGTCAGGTCCCGCTGTGGTTTCCAGTGGGGGCTGGGGCGGCAACCGCGACTGCTTCACAGCCACGGTGGGGCTCCGTGCCCCGGCAACTCAGTGGAGGAGGTGGGGCCTGCTGCCTCCGACATAGGGAATGCCCCTCAGGACACGCAGAGGGGGGCGTGGCGAGGCTGGGCCGCTGATCGCGCTCTGCCACTCAGCGCGCCTGTATGCATGGAGGGGCGGGGCTAGCCCAGTATAAAAGGGAGCTGGCAGCAGGGAAAGCTGCCAGTGATCAACACTGCTGTGGGAGACTGGCCCAACATTGTGAGAGCATCAGCAAGAGAGAGAGGTTTGTGGAGAGTTTTGTACGAGTGAGGTTGTGGTGACTCGTGTACAAGGGTGTGTGTCTGGTGGGTATGTGTTGTATCTGTTGAAGCCTTACCAATTACCCCTTTTGAGAATGGGCCCTTCCTTAGATTACTTCCCTTGTGCGAGTGTGCTACCTGTGACCCCTCCCTTTCACCCCTCCTGGTCTGGATCCCCTATCCCTCACCTGTGCGCTGAGTTCTCCTTGGAATGACGTGAGAGTGGGCATGTGTTTCTCCGGGTGGTGTGGGTTGCATGGGAGTGTGTTCGTTGTGGTTCCACGTAAGGAACTGGGAAGAGAGTGGAAGGGCTCCACTCTCAGCACAGCTGGTTCATCCCCCTATGATGATCTGGCCTCATCCCGTCCGGGATTATTAGGGCCACACAAGATCCTGAGGGGTAAGTTTTCCCACACTAGAGTGTCGAGCCCGGGTGTGATCGTAAGTGTGACGTTCCTTCCCCCTTTCTTTTCCCTTCTCCTACCCCGACCTCACACTTTTACACACAACAAAAATGGGTTATGTGTAAAAGTGGACACAAGTGGTCACCCACCAGATGAGACTCTTACAAGGCTGTGAGATCTCACTGTATAAAAGGGGAATAGTACATTCACACATTACAAAACTCCAGTATTTATAACACTTGATATTATTTCAAGCACTTATAAGAACCCATTTTTGTTATGTGTAAAAGTGGCTGTTGCAGCCTCCTGTGAACCCAGCAACAGTGATAAAATATTTGTGCGAGTGGCATTTGATTTAACTTGGGCACATGGTAGCATGAGATGGTGGATGTTTTCAGACAAACACCTCCCCACCCAGTACCCACCATGCTTGTGTGAAAACCTCACTGGTAGCCAATGGTTAACCAGTGAATACTGGGTGGGTAATTCACTTGTCTGAAAACACCCGCCAAGGGGGCATGGCTTTAGGGAACAGAACTTTTGCCTTTCATTCTGGACTATTGTTTTATTTTATTTATTTTATAAATTTCTACCCCGCCCCTCCTGCCATGCAGCTCGTTGTTACCCTATTACTTGCAGGAAATCTGCAGCAAAGATGGTAATAAAACATGTATCCATACACCTTAAGAGGTTTTGTTTTTCCTTTTTAATATTTTTACTTCTTTCTCCTAGGTGAATCTGCTAGGATATGTTTGCTACATATCAATTGCTAGAGTGGAGCTGAGCACCATACAGGGCTGGCCCTTAGCCCTTGGGAGGCCATAGACAGGCAGCTATATGTAGCAGGGTATGCTCAGATATGACTGCCAATGCATGGAGGGTCACTTTGGAACATGTACAGTACAGATGTCTAGGGCTACCACTTTCTGGGGTGGGCCGTGGCTCAGGTGGTAGAGCACATGCTTTGCATGTATAAGGTCCCAAAATTCAATTCCCAGCATCTCCGATTCAGGATCTCTGGTAGCACGTCTGGATGAGGCCTCTGCTGGAGATCCTGGAGGATCTCCGATAGCATGCCTGGGTGAGACCTCTGCCGGAGACCCTGGAGAGCTGGAGCTGAAACCCTGATGTTGTGTCAGGTTGTGACAATACTGGGCTAAGATGGAGCATTGGTCTGACTCCGGCAGCTTCTTATATCCTCAACCTTGGACTCAAAGGGGATGGGGCCATGACAGAAGGGGTGGGACAAAGGAACTCTTGCATAGCCTTCTGATGTGGCCACGCCCCATCAAAGCATTGTGATATCAGCTGATGAATGGCCCCCGCCTGTACAGATTTGCCAGCCATTCTCCTTGGTTGCTTCTTCCACCCCCTTCTCTGTGGTATGGAAGGGATCAAATACAATGGGTAGAACAGTGAGTGCCCTATAAACCCCAGGGCCATAGGCAGTCACCATTCAAGCCTGGCTCTGTAAATAGAAACTGGATAACAACAAATCCTTTTTCTTGGGGAATGAGATGAAACCACTCCATGCCAATGAGTTTGCTGCTCTGGTCTTCTGTACCAGTCTCACCTCTGAGCCCAGTGTCAAAGCTTGGATGACTCACTGGCATGTTGACATTGAGCTTCCAATCTCTGTTACTCAGCATTGAAACCCAGAATTTCCCTCTGCAAAGCTCACAATAAATATTCAGCTGTCACAGCTCTTCCTTTCTCGCCTCTCCTCTCCACAATGACCCAGTTCTCCACAGACAAAAGTCATGTTTGTCCAGTACTGCTTATTAGGGGTGTGCATGTCATTTTTGTTATTACAATAACGATAACATTTGTTGTTATCGTTATTGCAATAGCTAAAATGACAAATAATAATAATGAAAATAGAAACAAAAAGACATTTTGTTTTTGAAATAAAGGGAAAACACTGAAAAACATATTTCCAGCTATGAAACTTGGGGAGATTGTACCTCCAATGGAGAGCACTATGTGCACCAATTTTCAAAAGGATCAGATAAAGAGAACCGATTTTAGAAGCACTTGTATGTTGTGATTTTAAGAAAAGCTCCATACACATTCATGGCTACAGCTTCTTTATCTTCCATCCAATTTGTATGAAACCTGTGTATATTATGTCCCTCCACAAGCGTAACACTCCTACCAATTCTCAGAAATACTGGATAAAGGGTCCTGATGGTATAAGGCATTAACATGAAAATACATTCCCAGCTGTAACATTTTAATATTCCATCCTGTTTACAAGAGATTTGGCAGGTATGTATCACATTCCTTCCCAGTTATCACTGCCAAATTACAGGACAAAGTGATAAAGGGCCCCAATTTTATAAGCAATTGAAGTTGTCCCCTTGAAGACCATTATTCAGATAAATAGCAACACGTGCAGTGCCAGTCAGATGCAGGCACCTGGCATGGCAGGGGGATGGAGGCTGTAGGAGGGAGGATGTGGAGCAACCCAAAAGACTGACAGACACATTCACTGGCCAATTACTGCATGCTTCCAGCTTTACAGGACCAATCAGTAGTGGCTTCGAGGCGGGCATAGGGGGCGACCCTCAGGCAGGCATAGAAGGGACATAACTGGGACTTTGAGGATAGCATCCCAGCAATCAGGAGACATAGTTTACACATCCAGGCTGGCCAATTATCATCATAATCACATCCTGCAGCACTGTGACAGGGGACATAAGAGAATTTCTATTGGCTCTTTCCTAAACAGATGCTTCTGACTTCCCAGTAACAAATGCAGGAGAGATGTTGGGATGGTCACAGCACAGAATGAGGATATTTGGTTGACATTTCTGCTGGTCAACTGGCATCACAAACCTATCTTATACCACAGTGACACGTAAGACAATCCCTGGCTTAGGCTCCTTCTCTGCATATGCTGTGCGGGCATATACAATTGGAACCCTTTATCACATCTTTCTGATATTTGGCAGAGATGATCAAGAAAGTGTGATATACAGTCCTGCCAAATTTCATGTACACTGGTTGGACTACAAAGATGTTACAGACATACATTCATTTATAAGTTAATTGCTTATACCACCAGGACCCTTTATCCAATCCTTCTGGAAGTTGGCAGAGATAGTAAATATGGGAAGGGGTGTAAACTTGTCAAGTTTCATCTACATTAAATGTGAAGCAAAGAAGTTACAGCTAAGAATGTATATGAAGAGTTTTGCAAAATAATATAATTCAACTGCTTATAAAATTGGATTACTTTACCCAATCCTTTTAGAATTTGGTACACTTAATGCTTTCCATTGGAGGTATAATCCCTCCAGGCTCCAGCCAAATATAATAAAAAACAAAAAAGTTAAAGCCAAAAATATGTTTTCCATTGAAAACAATGAAAAACTAAAATGAAAACGAAAACTTGATATTTATGAAAATGAAAACAACATATTTAAATAACGAAAATGACACAGACCCCTGGTGCACACCTCTACTGCTTATAAATCTTTCTCCTTCATTTTTCAGAGCATGAGTAGCACGTATAGGTTATTTCTGATCACAAAAACAGTCAGGTGCCAAATTGCCAAAAAGTTTGCTGATCCCTTTCCTTTCCATTTCACTCAGCCTACCTTTCCATGCCAAACTAAAGAGACTTTCCTACCTGCTGTGAAATGTATACGCGAGTGGGGGAACTTCCCTGTGCAAAAATAAAGAAAAAGAAAAAAAGAGAGAGAGAGAGAAAAGGCCTTTTCTAGACCTCACTTTTCCCTTTTAGTTCACCTGCTGAGTTCTGAAAATTGTTCAAGCCTTTGATTACTCAAAGGCACTCCGAAAGAGCTTTTATTATTAACAGAACAGGAGGCTACTAGGTCAAAGCAGCACATAAACAAGAGGGTATGCCCCCCCCCCAAAAAAAATCCATTTTTAAAATCAGGATCACAGAACAAAGAGGTCTATTGAGCTGCTAAGTTATAATATAGGGCATTCTGTGTTCTATATTTTGTCTACAAAAGAAGCTGTAACTTCCCAGCAGGAAAAAGGATGCCCGGCACTCTTTATACAAAACTCTGCAGAATGCTGGACTATGTATGAAAATAGAAATCCCACACCCTTTTTTTCTTTTGTATATTTCCTTCATTGAGAAATTGTATCTAGATAGTCACAGAAGGCTTGTTATTATGAAGCACACGCTCTCACCGCCAATAAGAGGAGAATTCAGTGTTCATCATATAAGTCAGGGTCCCAATCTCCCCTGTAACTAAGCTAAGAATGTGCACCTGCAACTTCCCAGCTTCATGACCATAGGCCCATCAGGGCAGGGACTGCCTACCAATAATGATTGTACATAGTGCTAGGTCACTATTGGTGCTCTGTAAATATTTATTATTAATAACAACAAAAATAAGAAGAATTACAACCACAGACAGAAGACCTGAAGTTGCTTCTCTCAATTGCTTTGCCTACTCTACAGAAAAATTCCGCACCGTGGCTAAAATTTTCTTACCTCCACCGGAAAGCTCTGTCTTAGAAGGCCCACTGGTACGGTTGCAACCTTTCCCAAAGCTTTGACCCAAAGTAGGTGGAGCCTTTCCAAAAGAGGGTTGTGGAAAGGGACCCATCACTTTCTGACATGGCAACACCTCCTTTGGAGCATTGTGACAGCACAATGCTCCAAACCAGGCAGGACCATGTCAGAAAGGGAGTATCTTTGCACGGTCCATTTCCAGTGTGGTTCCCCACTACACAAAATGTCCAGGTTATCCAACTACCCTAGATAACTTGAGGAAACTGGGGCTTCACACAAAGCCTAGAGAGGATACCTCAAAACCCAGAGAATCAGGGTCAAGCTCAAAGGAGCGGTACTGGTAACCCTTCCTTCTAGTCATGTCTGCAGTTTTGAACTTCATGTTTATTACACTTAGCTCCAACATCAAGTTTCTGTCTGTGTGTATGTACGAGAATCGCAAGGTGGCATGTTGTTGTTTTTTCTTAGCAAGTGAGTGATCTTTGAAGAAGTGCTGCATTGCTCATTTTGGGGCCCATTGACAATTTCTCTACCAACAAAATTCCAAAGGCAGAGTCCCTTCCTGTAATGATTGAGCCCTGGGTGGTCTAACTTAGTGGTTGGAGCAGTGCAGAATTTATTTATATAAAATTTTATATCTCGCCTCTCCCGCCCAAGGTGTCTCAAAGTGGCTAACAATTGAAATATTCAATACAAAACATAAAATACAATAATAAAAATCAAATATTAACAGTAAAAAAGGGGAAAGGCAAAGAAAACACATTAAAAAACCCCTTCCATCCTATCCCTCACCCTCCCTTCACCCATCTCCCTTGCCAAAAGCCTGATGGAACAGCCAGGTCTTGCATAGTTGTCGAAAGGAGGAGAGGTCTGGGACCATCCGAGCATCTGCTGGAAGGGAATTCCACAGCCTAGGTGCGGCCACCGAGAACGCCTTCTCCATAGCCGCCCCCCAAAGAACCAGGGGGACCTCAAGAAGGGCGCTCCTGAATGACTGCAGGGGCCAATTCAGAGCCCGGGGAGTGA
>QEPC01003194.1:8242273-8266602 GCA_003113815.1 Sphenodon punctatus
GCAGCATGGATTTCCCCGGGTTAACAGTGCAGTACTGGGACAGCCCCCACCCCCAGTCATCTGCAGTCTTGGGGCACCCCCCTACCCAGCCATGACCTGACAACAACACTACAATCTTCCAAACCCCCAGCGTCTGAAGACACAAGCCCTGGCCAAAACTCTCATGGCACCCCCCAATTCACCAATCCTACACATTGCATAGCCTAATCAAACCCCAGACTCATGACACAGAGCAGGCACAGACCTCACACTACAGCAAGAAAGCATTGCAAGGCAAGGCAACCCATGACTGCAATCTAGCCATACACAAAAATAAAGTAACTGACACACATCCACCCCAAAGAAACCAAGCAAACAGACCACACCAGAACCACAGCCTTGGGGCACACACCCCACCATGGAGGAGCCAGCCACATTTCCCCCTCTCCCACTGGCAGAGCCTAAAAGCCTCCTACAGGAGGCTCCATGGCCTGGCCTACACCCCCGTCCCCATGGGATCCCAAGACACAAGCCTAAGGACCCCATTCCATTAGTTTAGTTTCCCTTGCTAAGGGGCACGAGGGGGTCCCTAATCAAGACACACCTTGAAACCCCAAGGAACCCATCACTTACCAACAGTCGTATGCACGCACACTTCCAGTAGTCTATGGCACTCCTTCTAGGATACCAAACTGCTGTATAATGGCTTCCAAGCCCAAGGTCCCAGAAGGAAAAGAAAATTTTTAAATGGCAATTGGCCAGCACATCCCAAGTGCCCACCCCCTACCCACATCCCTACCCCCCTCCAAAAATCTTAGGGAAGCTTCAGGATTGGATGCCTTTTTTTAATTCAAAAAAGGCAACCAATCCAAGGCAGGGTAAAAAAAAAGCACAAAATACCACAACAAAGTTGCCACAGGGAGGGGACAGGGACGCCTAGGAAAGACACGCAAAAGCTGTGCCCAAGAGTTGTTTTAAAAAAAGAGACCATACATGAGATCTGGTACGACTGGTATTACCAGATCTTGGATTTACATGACATTATCAGCAAACCCAATATTCCCAGCCCTATTGGCCAGCATGGTCTAGGTTTCAGAAAGGCCGTCTCTCTCAGCATGCCAGAGCATTTGCTAAAATCAGGATTGTCTCCCAGATTTTCATTTTGGTTTCAGGCTACCAATATCTCACTTAGGATAGGGCTGCAATAGGGAGCTATAGAATGCAGTCCTCATTCCTTTGGAGACAGTGGGTGAAAACAGACATGCACCTTAACTCCTTTCAACATTTCTTATGCATTTTTCAGGGCTGCAGAGGGTGCCAATACAGCCCTACAACATACATAAGAAATGTTAAAGCGAAGTTGTGTGCATGTTTGTTTTCTGTGTGTCTGTGTGCAGTGACTCAGCTCCCATTGACTTCAATGGAGTGAGGATTGCACCCATCACGTCTGGCCCTCCAACCATAATAGTGTGTCCTGGTTCAAGCCAAGAAGTCACTGCCTTGGGAGCCAAGGAGGAAGGAGTTTCCTGTTCCAGTGGCGTTTATCTGAACAGCTGAATTTTGGCTCCAGCAGAGGAAGAGAGCTAGAGTGGTCATACCTCTCCTTTAAAAGAGGACACTTATGGAAAAATAGATGGTGCAGGGCTGTACTGGAACCAGTGCAGCCCTGCACCATGTATTTTTCATAAGCATCCTCTTTTAAAGGGGAGGTATGGCCACCCTAGAGAGTGCTGTGGTAGCTACACCTAGAGAGGACACAGCAGATCTCTCTGGAAGGGCTCTGAGCAAGAGCTGATTAGCAGCTGCAGCTAGGGAGAGCCACTGGACCCAGCAATGCAGAGACTCTCTGTGAAAGGCCAGGTGGCGGCCTGGAAGCTGAGAGGAGCTGGGGAGATCCAGTGGGTCCATATTATCTACCATCACCTATTTGAGATACTTTATTTCCTGTATTTTCTACATTTGATGTGTTTTTCTTTCAGTTATAATTTTATAAGCAAGAGAACCATAGTAATCTCTTGAAACTTTACCATTCACATTGCACAGAATAGATGAGGTAAGGAATGATTTTTCCTGGAAATTACACACCGTTTAGTAGAAAATTACGTTTCAAAGGAAAGCAATTCCAGTTTTACCCATTTCCACCCACCAGCTCACTAAGTATCCCAGAAATTTGGAAGCCTTAACTACATTAGGTTCTGCATCACAAATTTCTCCTTCACTAGGAAATTTGGCCTGCAATGATCCATGATTCTGCTACTACTTACAAGGCAGAGAGCAGTTACAGGGGTTTGAAACAGGATTTTTGTGTCAGATTGGGTGGCTTTAAGCCTCCATATCCATTTTTAAGGCAGATAACTAGATAGAGTGCAATTAATCCACCAGAGGCAACCTCTTCTGGAGCAGAGTATAGCAGCTGTTACCAGTGCAGAGAAATAAGGCAAGAGATTACTAAGAATATCCTATCCTTCCTGTTCCAGCTGCTGGTGCAATATAGGTAGACAGAATAAATCAACTACCTTAGGTATTATTTAGACCAGGGATGAAGGAACTTTTCCCACTCATGAGCCACTTTAACAATAGGTACAAATCCTGCAGGCCAGATAAGAGTCAGGGGAAGGAGTGCTTAAAGGTTGTGTTTAGGATGGAGAAGATCCAAATCATGGATATGTGCCACAGATCAGTCTCATAACAACTAGCATACCTCCCAACAGTTCCAGTTTTAGAAAGGTTGGTCCCTCTTTGGGTGCTGCATCTTACTGTTCCTCTTTCAGGGAAGTTGAAATTCATCTTTAGTTTCAGAAGAGAGAAACACCAGTATTCAAGTATCAGGCACCTCTTCCCTGGTTGCCTCCTAAGAAAAGGACTTGAGAGGACAATGGGGAAGATGATGGAATAACAAGAAATTAAGGAGAATGATAAGCAGGAGAACTTCTGTCCTTCTTTATGCACTTGGAGTGTTGGTTGGTATGTGCACGCATGTAAATGTGCAAGGAGCAGAGCTTACTTGATGAGGGGCAGAGATTACTGATTGAGAGGGCAGGGCTTGTCCCTCTTTGGCTGCTTGAATACTGGAAGTATGCTTTAGCGTATGCCCTCATCTCCACTTCCTTCCCTTGATCTCATTCTTTCAGAGTTTGGGAATTGGACCCATGAGAGACATCCATGAATTGGAGTGGGCTGGATTTGGCCCAGGAGCTGTAAGCTCAACCCCACTGATTTAGACTGTAAGCTCTTCAAAGTAAGGACTGCATCTTAGGCCGTTTTTAGATGACACTGTGGGTGTGGGTGTGTCCGTGTGCACTCAATGGAGAGCACAAGCACTTCTAGTGTGTGGGGAGGGGTTTATTTTATTTATTTATTTATTTATTTTCACTTGCTACCCCACTCCTCTCACCCAACGGTGACTCGGGGCGACTTCCAACATATAAAAAAAACACAATAAAGTATTAAAATCCAACAACAATAATGCAAATAAACATCATAAAACTATAAAACCAATTCTGTGCAAAGAAAAATAAAGAAATATAAAACTCTCCTACCCTAAATCATTTAACCCTCCCACCCCTCCCCCAGGCCCTCACCAAATGCCTGATGGAAGAGCCAGGTTTTACATTGCTGGCAGAAGGCGAGAAGATTCGGGCTGAGATGGATCTTCACCAGGAGGGCATTTCACAGCGATGGAGCAGCCAACGAGAATGCCCGTCTATCTGTACGGACCCACCTATAACTTGAGACCTCTAGGAGGGCACTCTCCCAGATGGCAGGGACCCATCCACCCACTGCCCACCCATGCTCCCGCATGGAGCAATACCCGGGTTTTTCCTAGTTGCTCTGTGCAGGGAGATGGGTGGAAGTGTATTGGTCACAGGAGCAAGCACACCTGCCTGCCCAGTGTCACTTTGAAACGGGCAGCACCACACATGTCCAGTGGGTGGACTTGCATGGTACCATCTCATCTAAAAACGACCTTATTCTAGAAGCCTAGCACAGGAGAGCCCCATTCTTGTCTAGGAGAAGAGTATTTGCTCATATAAATGCTACATAATAATAAAATGGGCTGTGGACAGAACAACAATAATCTTACTCATGTGAGAATTACCATAAAACCTTTAAAGGTCAAAAGTAGGTTGGGCCTTGACTTTCTCTCTCATGTAGGAAGTCTTCACTGCCCCTTAATAACATGGTGTATAGAAAAACTAGAAATTAAATATATCTATATGTAAATGGATTTGGGAAACAAGAAAGCTCATCCTTCCTGAATTTGAAATCACAAGACACTAGTTGTTTTAAAATGAGATGCTCCCACTCATATCCACCCATGGGACATGTGTGGGAGTATCCTGCTTGAATGTGGAGGCACGTGGGTGCGTGCTCCCGTGACCCACGCATCCTCATCCACCCACACGCAAGGAGCAACCGGTGAAAAGGCAGATTGCTCCGTGGGTGGAGGTGGGTGGACATGGGTGTGTGTCTGTCTTCCCCCTCCCCTCAATCACAGCCCCTACAGTGGCGGTCCATTTAAAAATGCTGTGAGGGCATTTCAAGTGAACTGGGAATATAACTATCAGTAGCGCAATAGAACAGAAACATCATAACTTAGTCCATGGCCCAGTACTGGATTCAGGAAAGCTGGGAGGCCCGTGTGAAAAGATGGTGCAGGCCCACTCCTAATATAGGAATGTTTGACAGACACACACTGACTCACGCATGGGGGGAGGGGGGGGAGAATATCACCATCATTAATCTTGGATGTCCAATTAAACAAAGCATCCCATTTGAGAGTCAGGGGTTCTTGCACTGCACGCCCATATACTACACATATGTTGTTACAAGTCTATGCACGAACCCCTTGTGTTGGGAGGGCCTTCGCCTGAATTGCTGCAGGCCCTACGCAGGCTGGGACACTGTGTATTTGTGGGCCTGTATTTTATGCCAGTACTTCTCACACTTATGTTATAATTTCAAGTTTCACGGACCCCACGTATTAGTAAGTCCCTGTGGGAAGCCCCTTGTGTGGTCGCATAGTCTGCACTTGCCTGGATCTGACGCTCTCTTGGGCTAGCACCACTGTTCTCAATGTCTCCCCTCTTAGGCTGTGATACTCAAACTACTTACTCCAGAGTAGTCCCATTAGGAGTGCTCCTCCAGAGCAAGTGGTTTGAGGAGCCAGCCTTGCTTAGATTCTTTACTGGCTCTGGTGAGGAGACTCTGCTTGAGTTCGCTAGGCTGTTACTCTCGGCTGGAAACATGGTTAGTTTGTGTTGGCTCTGCAGCCCGTGTTCCTCCCCTACCACACTACTCTTAGTGGAGCAAAAGGAGGAAGGAATAAGTAAGTCCTTTGTAGTGTATGGTAATATATCATTGGTTTTATTGCTTGGAGACTGGCACTCCCAAGCATGTTTCACTTGATAAGACTGTCACGAGGTATTCACCTTGAACCAAGGCATTTCATGTTAGGAGGAGCATTAGGTCACATGTCCTAAATTAAATTTCCTGCCCACTCCATTGCTGCAGATGTGATGCCTTGCACAGTAGTGCACAGGCCACTTTTCTGGCACAACAAAGGCAAGACACACATGCTACTTAACTTGAACAGAATAAGGAATAAGCCCAGCTGAAATCTGCTATAAAATTCTATTTTTGGAAGTATGGACAGGACATAAGCAGCGTTGACAACACTTATGCTGCTGTCGTAGGGACTCTGCTTCTGCCACAATTATGGAGCCGCTATCAGTCTGAGTAATTTCTTGCTGGTGAGTCCAGTCCAGGGTGCTTTAAGGGCTCTTTTTAAGACAAGCAAAAGCCCAGACATCCCTGTGTCTTACACACATCTCTCCTTTTGCCAGGTGTTTTGCCGCTGTCAATTCAACCACACGTAAATTTGTAGACAGAACTGGAAGTCGATAAAAAAACACTCCAGAGGCTGGATCCCAAACGCAAAGTGACCTATGGAGATTAGAGCAGCCAAGGCTGCAGGAAACAAGGGGAGATTTGGTTCTAATGAACGTTAAGCTTTTCATCCAGTGAGAGGAAATGAACAGCACAAGTCAAAGGCACAGGGAATGTAGCAAGGCAGCTGCCCCAATCCTGTTACAACCAAGACTGGGGTTTGTTTTTTTTCCCCTTCCCATTTTTGTTTTTACAGTAATGCCCAGAGATCTTCACTGAATTTGGAGGCCCTTCATTCTGTGCACTGTCCAAAGGATTTGGGAGACACTTCTTCCCCTGAAAAACGTGTGGTCTAAACAGACGGTGTATAGGAGAAGGTAAGCATTGGGGTGAAGTGAATAACAGTATAGCTGCAGCCATACTAAATACAGCTTTCAGGGCAGCTACCTCTCTAGCTCATGTGTGGACAAGCTTGGCATATGCCTGGTGATCTGCTCTTGTTTAAGGGTGCTCTTTATCACCCTTCCCATAGTAAGCGTGTCCAAGTCCAATATGTGGGCACGTAGGTGTAACCCTACAGAATGCTAGCTACTCGTTTTGGCTTTACACACACATTTGGTTGTTACCTCTGTTTGTATAAACCCAAATGCTTTGGGATCTGAAAAATCATGAGGGTGGACTGCAAGTAACTGCTGCTAGTACATAGCCACCGTTATGCCTACAGATGGGCACCACCCTGCTACCAGTTTTTAATCATCCAGACTAGAGAGACATGTATTTTTGTGAAGGACCAGTCTTGTTCCTGTGTGTACATCTCCATGGTGTTTCTGGTGAGCAGTGGGTGCCAGGGTGGAAGAAAGTATGAAAAACAGTAGGGGGGAAAGAACTAAGAGGGTGAGGAGAAGGGACTGCCCACAAAATTGGGGTATGTTTTCACAGCTGGATTCTATTTAGAATGAAGCTTCCCCCCTCCCCGGCCCCCCAGTCCCAGCAGTACCTGTTCTGAGGCTGCCAACCTGGAGCCAGCTTCTCTCTCTCTGGCAACTAAAGGATAGCCACCAGCACACGCAGGGAAACTCCACGCCAAACCTCTGGATGGCCCCGAACAAACCTGATGGTGGTCCACAGGATGGATTTGCAAGTATTTAGCATTACATCTAATAAAACCCTAAATCACATAATAGATCGGGACAGAACTGGGCAAAACCCATGTTTCCTTTGTCCTAAATCAATGTCCTGTCTACTAGACCAGTGATTTCTTGATGGCCACATGCAGAAACCAGGAATAGCCATCACAACTTTTGTTACAAAAGACTTTAATTAAAAAAAAAAAAAAAAAAAGACTGGATTAGCAATGACCATGTAATTTTAGTGGTGATGTTATTAGTAGAGTATATAATTCTTTACACTGAAAAGTGTTTACATAACACTTCCAAATTTTAATCATCAAAACTGCAGCAACTGAGACTGTGCTGTGACTGCTCAAAGAACCACAGCCCTACCCTGGACCACATTGGTCTGCTCCCTAATGTTATTCTTACCTTACCTTTCTCTGAAAAGCAGCATGTTGCTGAGGTAGAGAAAAATAAGGTGCTACCCAGGGGGCTTCCACCACTCACTGCAGGAATTTTGCTTTCAGTTACCAAAGAAGATTCAATTTGGTGCCTTTCTGACATGTGTTATCCATTTATTACACTCAGGATTACCACTGTGCATGTTATGAATGTCAGTAACATGGCAAATACATCTCCTGGGAGACAAGGGATTCAAATCCCACCTTAGCCATGAACTCACTGGATGGCCTCGGGCAAGTCACTCTCTCTCAGCCTCAGTTCCACAACAAATGGGAACAATAATGACCTACCTCAGAGGGTTGTTGTGAAGGTGAGCTAGATCTAGATTCCGTAGTCAAAAAATCTCCAGTTTACAAGACAAGTTAAGGCTCTTGCAAATTCAATCATGCACTAAAAAGCATGGAGATTGCAAGTTAAGGCTCCCGTCTTAACTTCCGTGCCATGTTAGCAGTAAAGACATTGTACAGTCTCACATATTGTGCTCATTTACAACTTAGGCTCCATGCACCCACACTTTGCCTTTGTCTTTCAGACCCAATCCTCTTCCTCTGAAAGTTGGGGGCAACACTGAAGCTGGGGACAGGAGAGCGGTGCGTGCAAGTGCTTTAGGGAGCCACCACCATGTTCCCTTGTAGTGACACATCCTGGGAAGTGTAGTCCCAGGATGCCGCACTACTAGGGAACATGGCGGTGGCGCCACAAAGTGCTTGCGCACATCGCAGGCACTTTCAAAATTATCCCGCCGGCAGCAGTGACAGCAGAGGTAGTGGTGCGATGGCAGCAGCATGGGTGGCAGGCTGTTGTGCCTCTGTAGCAGGGAGCAGTCCTGTGCAGCTGCTGCCCCTTTAAGAAGGGGCTTGGAGGCCCGCTGGATGGACTTTAGGGGTTGATGTTAGGTTGCGCAAAGAGATTGACCTGGGCCTGCAGGTGGAGGCGACTGAGCCAGCAGCCCCAGGAATTGTGTACACTGGATTGTAGTAATAAAGGACTGTGGACTTGTTCCCCGTTGAACTTTGACTGGGCTGGGTCCTACAGGAGGATACTCCCTTCCTCAGAGGGGATTCAGCTGAGGCTCAGGCTGAATAGGTGTGGCAGAGGGGTAGAGCTAATTCCCTCAAGACACACCAGCACCCCCATGTGGCCCTGGGAAGACCCCCTGCTACAGCATGTCCCCCCTCTCCCAGATGCAGGGGGAGGGGGCTGGCACAGGCAGCAGCAGGGGCGGGGGAAGGGAGAAGACTCCAGCACTGGCCGGGCTCTCAGCCCCGCAAACAGAGGTGATGGTGGTGGTGATTGGGGGGGCAAAGCAGACAGCAGCAAGGAGCAGTGGCAAGGGGGAAGGGGGTAGGGTCGCAGGGGCATTTGTCCTCCCCAGTGCCATGAACCCCCCAGGCACAATTGCCCTGAGTCCCACTCAAGGAAGGGAAAGACAGGAGAAGAGGCGATGATGA
This sequence comes from Sphenodon punctatus, assembly GCA_003113815.1. Taxonomy (NCBI): domain Eukaryota; kingdom Metazoa; phylum Chordata; class Lepidosauria; order Sphenodontia; family Sphenodontidae; genus Sphenodon; species Sphenodon punctatus. The sequence goes on from QEPC01003194.1 coordinate 8,251,167, forward strand.
GCAGTGCTCCTCTTCAAAGCAGCCCAACCCCTCTCCATAGGGTAACATGAGATTTTTCACAACCCCATCACTTTTAAACTACTAATCAGATTTACAAATAAAACTCCAAAGGCACCCCCTGGCAGCCTCCTTGAATATTCTGAATGGCTAATTCCTTCTCCCCACCAACCCCTCTACCATGCCCAAATCGAGACGTTCTGAATAAATGAAAAATCAGGCTTGAAAGTGCAGTTTTCAAACGGTGATATCTGCGCTTTTATCCAACAGATTCAGCTGCAATTTTCACAGCATGAACCGCTTACCCCAGTGACACACTCCACAACAAATTTCATAATCCTAACTTTGATCATGCTGATTCTAGAACAAATAGAATGGGGCTTTATAATGTAGCGTGCAACACACCGTAACAATTAGAGTGCTCCTGCGCTCTAATAATAAGGACGGTAAAGCACTTTGAATACAAAAATGGCTTTATAAATGATAAATATCTGTGTATCCTGCCACTGCCAGAACTTTCTCACTTGGGGCATAAGACTGTCTTCAAAGGAAGGCAACTGTTCTTTCACTACTCTGTGAGGAGACAGCTCTGAAACCCTTTTACACTTGTCCCGGTGTGAGAGCAGAGCATGAGGCTGTGTGTTCCTACTTAGGAGAAGTCCCAATAAAATATTCCGACTTTTACTGCACTCAAGTGTTTTACTTGTTCCACATCACGGCAACAAATGTATAGTGGGATGGAACTTGGGATCTTTGTCGTCAAAAACACAACTTGCTGCCACTTGAACTGAAAACCTTCAGTGGAGAAACCAGTAGGCCATTATTACAACCAGCCACTAGGCGGGAACATGATCGCATGCGCCAGAGGAGGCCAAAGTACCCAATCCTTAAAGCTGTAGACCAACATTTCCATATGGCTGAGAGCTACAAGAGATGCACAGAAGCCTCTCCTGCATCCTGCTTCATGATTGGTTGGTAGAGCCAGTGCTCTGTGGCCCTGGCTGCTGAGATTTTGGTGGCATGACACAGGACACAGAACCGTTAAGGCGGCATGAGGCCTAGGACCAGCCCTGTCCAAGAGCTGCACTTAAACTACACAAGAGCATAGGGTGGTCAGATATGCAAATTTTAGAGGACACGTATGAGAAATACAGGTTGCAGGGCTGCATTAGTGCCAGTGAAGCCCTACAACCTGTATTTCTCATAAGTGTCCTCTAAACTTTGCATATCTGGCCACCCTACAAGAGCAGCATGTAACTTCTGAGCCTGGAATACTAATCAGCTGTGCTACAGAGGCGGTTTTCTCCCCAGGTAGCTGGCACAAATGTGAATGATTGAGGCTCTGTCCGCTTGCCACGTGTGAAGTGGGGCAGAAAGCTGTGGACTAGCCACTCCCTGTGTGCTACATTCCAGAGATCCAGGACAAGCTGTTAGTATGGGCTATGGCTGATCTGGGGTGCATGCTCCATCATGGGGTAAGCAATTTACCCTGCATTCTGCATCAGGCACTCACTGGGGCAGCTGCTTTCCACACTGGGATGGCTTGCTCAGGAACGGAGAAATAGGAGGCGAGGAACAGAACACGTCCACATATTCTTACCCTGCTAAACGCAGGCCAAGTCCTTAACGTGGCTAAATCCTGAGAGAATGCTTTATGCCTCGGTACTACTTTGCGTAGTCATGCAAGCCAGACCATAAATAGACAAGGGGCTTGAAGGGAAACGAAGGAAAAGAAGCTTGCCCAAGGTCACTCAGGAAGTCATTGGCGGAACAATTCAGGTTTCCTCACTCCCACTCTAGGGATCATTAGTACACACAGAATCCTAGAACTATGATCCCATTGAAAGGGATCTCACAGGCCATGTAGTCCAGCCCTCATACCCTATGATAAAACATCTCCGACAGATGCCTGTCTACTCAAATCTTATTTAAAACCTCCAGGAAAGGAAATTCCACAACCTCCTTAGGCAACTCATTCCACTGTTGAACCTCTTTTAATTCCCCCTCCCCAAATCCAGGGGTTGTAAGTATAAATGATGAGATTTTTAAAATGGGCACATGAAGCTAAAACTACATGTACATCTGAGTGAAGAGGGATTGTTTGGGGGTACTGTTTATTATAGAGGGTAATGCTGAAGAAAAATGGGCTTGCGTTTAAAGAACTGGTCAAGAGAGAAGGAATCAATTCCAGGTTCTTCAATAGGCACCTAATGCGACCTTAGATGAGTTACTTAATCTATCCTGTGCTTTGGTTCTCCACATTAGCTCTAGGAAAAGCTTCCTGCATTCTAAATCCATGAGTTACATTACAAAGAGACTGTCTGAGAAAAGAATGGACAAGTAGCAGGGGAGTTAATGTCAGGAAATAATAACAACACTAATACTTCACTAATTACTCTTTTCCTCTGTGCTCGATCAAAACTGAGATATGACTGCCACTAACCTTAAAAAAAAAAAAAAAAAAAAAAAAACTTAGGGAAATTGTATAGTGAACTACAAGTTTTAGAGGCGCAAAACAAGATCAGGCTGTATTTTAAAAACAAAACACCCCCCCCCCAAAAAAAAAAAAAAAAAAACCCCCCAAAAACTAAAAAAAAAAAAAAAAAAAAAAAAAAAAGCCAACCCACCATTTATGTTAAGAATAAGAGGATACATCTGTTTCCTGTTTTAGCCAGATCAACCCAAGTCTCTTGTCAAAATTTTGCTGCATTGAAACTTGAATTCCTTAAGATTAAGTTGTGGGAGTGTCACTATTTTTACCCAGTAAGATTGAAGACTGTGCAAGAACTTTAATTATGTCATCTTGGACTGAGACAATGCAAAAAGGTTTCCTAATGCAGAAACACCTCATTATAAAGAAACACATTTTAGAGTGAAAGAGTCTCACTGAGATCCTGGGGACTTAACTGTCCCCAAATTTCCCAATTAGTAAAGTTATGAAAGCAGAGAAACGGGCGTACTTTGTGCTTGCTTGCATTTGATCTAGCCACTGCACGCTTTGCTCTGGAATAACACCAAGGTAAAGATCCAGCCCACCGCCGTGAAATCCCAATCCTCCTGTCTGTCTTATTTTTAAAGTCTAGGAGAAGAGATGGTGTTTCATCACTGTATTTAAATAGCTTGCATTTTATAAATTGCTATAACATTTTCCCCTGCTGCAAAACTACTACAAAGGACATGCCTCTTCCAAGTTAGAATCACAGGATTAAGCCATGCGTGGCTCTGTGGCGGGCAGTTACCACCGCCACACTGGGGCACACGTGGGGAACCAGCCAGATAGTTGTGGAGAAGCTGGGTGGGCTGGTCCCTGCCGCAGCTGCAGCAGACCAAGGCACTGTCCACACGAGCGGTGCCCGGCCCTGCCTTCCACCCCCAGCCAAACTGAGATCCCGCCCCCCGGTCATGTCATGGCCACATGCAACAGGCACTAACGCCTGTCACTCACAACCCCACATCACTGCACTGCGCCTGGCAGAACCACACGAGTTGCCCCACCCCAGGCAGCCTTACACCAGTAGCTGCAAGGCTGCTCCATGATGTGTCCTTGGAATTTTAGCAGCCATCTACTCACCACCCTGTCCCGGGGTGGGTGGGGAACATCTGGTGAGCCCTGGCTACACGAGCCACTGCATCGTGTGGCTCATTTGCCCAGGGAGGGGGTAAAGCTATCTAAGGCTTGGTCGCCTCCGCTCCCTGTCTCATGTGGTCTCACCCACAGAGTTGGAAGGGACGTTGGGGTTCATCTAGTCCAACCCCCTGCTTGGATGCAGAATGAGAACATCCCCGACAGATGGCTGTCCAGCCTCCTTTTGAAAACTTTCAGCAATGGAAAGCCTACGACCTCCCTAGGCAACTTCTTCCATTGCTGCACAGCTCTCATTATTAGGACGTTTTCCCTGTTATTTAATCAACATCTCCCTTCCTGTCACTTGAGCAGGTTGTTTCCAGTCCTGCCCTCTGTAACAATGAAGAACAGTTCTTCGCCATCTCCTTGGTGATGACCTTTTAGAAATGTAAAGACTGCTATCATGTCTCCCCTTGATCTCCTCTTCAGTAGGCTAAACATACCAATATGTTGCAAATATGTTGTCAGCCATGACAACTCTCCCCCCCCCCTTTTAAAAAAAAATAAAAATTAACTGCTGACAGAATGTGTGTGCCTGAGCTCAGAAACAAAGCTGAGTTTCCAGGACTGCCATCCACTGCCACAACCACAAGATCATCATTACTTTAATCTTTAATGATTTCTAATCATTTTAAATAATTTTCAATTGTGTTAATATAGTAAAGTGTAAAATCATTGTGAAAGTATATAAATGACTAACAGTTTGAGTTTGTGCATTGTATGGACCAGGGATGGGGAAGCGTCAGGCCCAGGAGCTAAACGTGGCATGTGGATAGTATTTATTTGAGCTGTTTCCAGTGGTTAGATCTGTCCCCTGGATCCAGTTCCTACCCGCAAGCACTGAAAGACTGGACTCAGGATAAAGAAGCAGAGGCAAGGACCTGCACTCAAGGGCAGATCTATGGCACAGATCCATGATCTGGACCCTCCACTTCCTGAGCGCACCCCTTAAGTAGCCCCGCCCTCAACTACTATGCAGTCCTAGTAGGAACCTGTACTAATTTTCAAGGTGTCACCTAGGAGAGAAAAGGTTTCCTACCCCTGGTATGGACGTTGAGTTAAGCATACACTTCAGTGCTTCGCAGACTAGAGAAAGTGCATCCTCCACAAGACAAGGTCAATGAATGGACCACGCTTGCAATACTTAGCTGAATCATTTTCCGAGCCCTGCTTGCTACAGTCTGTGTTTCTTCATATTGCACATATGGCATGTAATTCATAAATTTCCAGTATTGCTACTTCCTAACTTGTATTTTGCAGAAGTGTGCTAGCCACACTGGTCAAAGTCTTGAGTTTATTACTTCATTTAACTTTCCTTTGATTAAGATCCAATCCTGCAAACAGCCTCGTGTCAAGCAGCTGTCTTGATACTAGTAGTGCCCCTGCACTTCACTCTCTTTAACATTTATTATCCTCATAATCCTGCTCTGAGGTAGGGATGTTTTATTAACCATTTTACACTTGAAGGAACTAAGCCACAGAGAAACCAAAGCCATGCTATTCAAATCACTTACTTACCTGGTTTCAATGGGACTGCTTTGGAGTAAGTGATTTAAGGGCTGAAGCTTAAGTGATTTGGACAGGCTCACAAAGGAAACCTAAGGCAGACCAGGATACTCAACTCCTGTCTTCCAAATCCCAAACAAGTGCCCTAACCGTAGCCACTGAATCTTTCTTTGTTTTGTTACCGATCCTGCAGATTTCAACAGGAATCCTTATCAACTTTATGCCCAATAAAAAGTATTTTCAGAATCAGATCCTCAATTTTTTCCTGGTTCCTCTATTGTCTGAGGCTTTGCATTCCTTGCCATTTGGACACAAGACAGCAGGGATCTATCAGCTCAGTGAGGGAGAGAACAAAGCTGCAACAGAAAGGTAGAGTCCCATGGTGAGTAAGTGACTACTGTTATTATTAACTTACTGTTATGGGAGAGTTTCCATATGTAACCCTTGTGCCAATGGCGTCTGTGGCAAGAAAGGCCAGGTTACCTTTTCAAGGGGGCTGGCACAACTAAACACACTGGTTCGAGCCCCCACCTAGAGATCTGGGACATTACATTTTATTGGGCAGCCTGGCAGGCTGTTACTTCCCCCCACTTACAAGCATACCACCGACGTTGTGAACAAAGGAGCTTTATTAAAAGGTAAAAATTAAGAAAGTATTTAAAGAAAGGAGCATCTGGTACTGATGAATTTCCTGCACATAAATCCCACCCTCAGAGCAAGAGTCCAGTATCACAGCAAAGTGTCACAGTTCTGCGTTCCCAAACCCCTTCACCCCACTCACGGTTCTTTGAGGGCTATTCAGTTCACAGAACCCTGGTTGTCCCACGCAGGCTGCTGCTGCTCTGTGTCACCAGCAACCGTCCTCAGGCACGCCTCAGCAGTCTTTGCCTCAATCTGGCCCATGGAGGCTGTTCGGCTTCAGAAGACCCTGAGAGCCTGCTTCCTTATCCAGCAAGTGAGTTCAGCAAGGGACTGTACCAGAGGGGCTTACCAGGCCCAGTCATCCCATGTAGACTGCTCTCTGGCTGTTCCACACTGGCTGGCTGCTTTCTCTAGTACCATCCTCTAGAGACTATGGGAGTCCACCTCCTGATCCAGCAAATGAATCCAACTGAGAGATGGAGTAGAGGGGCTTATCACATCCAGCCACCACTCTCTCCAATACTGTTCTCTAGAGACCCTAAAAGTGATTTCAGCTAGAGGCTGTGCCAAAGGAACTCTGGGAATAAAAGAACTCCAACCCTACAGGTCTAATATTTTTCAATATCAACACTAAAAAGTCCTAGATACTTCACAAGGAAAAAAACCCTCTGTCATCACTACCTGGGTATAAAGACCATTCCCCATTGCTTGTATTAGTCCAGCACCTTGATTGGCACTATTTCCAACAGCTCAGCAGGTTACAGTGGCCCAAACCCAACCCAGCCCCAAGGCTTTGTCCAGATTATTGTGATCCAAGATCATTGTTGCTCTGGGGGTGGAGGTGCGGGGGGGGGGGGCTAATTCCCTATTGATCAAGGAGGGGTCCCCAAATTGTGCTCTGTGGCCTCCCATCATGCACCTGGAATGTGCATGCAAATCAGTCATGCATGCAAATGAAATAAACTCAGGGAGGGCATACCCATCGAGCAGATTGCTTTCTTTTTCAATGGGCTTTCACACACACACGCGCCCAGGGAGTTTTCCCTTTCAATCGGCTGTTCCAAAATCCTGAGCTACATGTATTTAACAGTGAGGAATGGAAGAGAGACTTATGTGAAAGCCATGTAAGGAAGGGGTGGGGAACATATGGCCGTTGATCAAATCCAGACTGCAACTGCTGTTGTTTTTTGTTTTAATTTGCCCCCTTTTCAATTCCTGGAAGTTGCATGTGGATCCAGCATCCACTCTCAAGCCCCAAGATACTGAGCACCAGGGAGAGAGCAGAGATGAGGGGTATGTACTCAAAGACAGGGGATGGACCCATGGCATAGATCCATGATCTACCCTCCCCTCCCTTCTGAGCACACCTCTTAAGCACCCCCAACTCCTAAGTGACCCATGGAGCTTGTGCTAATTTTTAAAGTGGTCCTCAAAAGAGGAAAGACCCCCCCACTCCTGATCTAAGGAGAACAGGTGAAAAAAACAATAGCCAAGCAGGTATCAAAATGTACAGCACTTACAACCTGAATGGTATAAAACCACTTGAAGGGGAGCGTGCGTATGAGAGAGAGTGCTAAAGACGGATACACCGACTAGCCTCACAAAGATACATTTACAGTAGATTTAGCTCACTACCTTGAAGGATACTTTATCTAGATTTTTAACCTGCTGGTCAGTTTTTGTTGTCACTGTAGTAAGTGTTTCGTTCTCAAACCTGATACTCTTTAACAAAACTATGTTTAAATGCTGTGGTCAGTGGCACAACAAACATGGATACCCACTGAGAGATCAGTGTTTGTTTTTAAACAAGCAAGGCTTGGGGTGGGGGTGGGGTGGGGGTTGTCCATGGCCGGCATGCAGCATGAGTGGGGAGAGATTCTAACAGGCGGCTCTCAGGGTGGCCAGCACGGCCACGCAGGCAGCCTCCATGAACTCCTGCTATCACAGACCAGACCGGCAAACAACTCATATGGGCAGCCGTTCCCCTCCCCCCCCCTCGGCCTGGCAACAAACCCCACCCCAAGCCCCGCCCAACTGCTCACTCTCTGCCAGGACACCACGGAAACATGAAGCTGCAGCAGCCAGTAACCCCTTCCCGCCCATAACCAGGGGAACCACTGGAGCTGCTGGGAGTCCTGGGCAACAGTGGAGGCGCATACTGGGTGGGACATGCAAGAAGATGCTGTCTGAGCTGCTGTTCTCCATGGTGCTGGGGGGGTGGGGGAGTTGTTCTTTGAGCCAATGTGATGATGTATTTCACATGCACGTCCTGTAAGAGCTCCAGAGAGCTCCTGGCAGGTCTGTGGGTGGGACTGGGGAGGCGGCCGGCCACGGACCTGTCTGTTGGCATGAGTGGGTGCCCTGGCTAATATGGGGAGGGGATGCGTAGGCACCTGCCCTCACACATTTTTTTTGGCTTCCCCCTCATGGCACACTCTAGATTTTTCAGCAGTGCTCTGTGCGTGGTCATGAGTGGGTTCTGCATGGGTCACGGGGGGTGTGTGTGTGCATCTCCCAGCATCACTTTCAGGCGGGCATTCGGATGAGTGGCCACCTGTAGTAGCATCTTGTCATCCACTAGCTTACTTTCTTCTATAAAATTAATACACCCTCTTTTGACAGGGTGGGGAACCTTTTCCCCACTTTGAACATTAATACAAGCTCTACAGTCCACATGGGAGCTGGGGGGGGGGGGGAGAGACTGAAAACAGACATAAAACTAACTCCACTTTAACATTTCCTATGCTTGTTGCAGGGCTGTATTGGTGCCCTATGCAGCCCTGCAACATGCATAAAAAATATCAACATGGAATTAGTGTTATGTCTGTTTTCACCCAGTGAAGAGATCTGCTCAGGCTGAGAAAAGGAAGGAGAGGGCCCAGATCATGGATCTATCCCCCTGCCTGTGAGTGAATATCCTTGTCTCCAGACTCTTCCCCTCAGTTCACTCTTTCAGTGCTTAAGGGTAGAGCAGGGTGGCCATACCTCCCTTTTAAAAGAGGACACTTATGAAAAATACATGGTGCAGGGCTGCACTGGAATGACTGCAGCCCTACAAAACGTATTTTTCATAAGTGTTCTCTTTTAAAGAGCAGGTATGGCCACCCTAGGGTAGAGACTGGATCCACAGGCCAGAACCAGGAATTAGAAAAGAGCCAAATAAAAACCAGCAGCCATGGGCTGGATTTGGTCCATGGATCAGAGGTTCCCCATGCAACAGCCACTTTTGCTATTTATCCATGCACCATAGAGGGAACCCTAGTGGTTCTGGGGCTTCTGTCTGCCCATAGCTCCAGCTAGGAGTAAAGAATTCCAGCATCATCCCCATTCCCGGCACATTAGCAGGTCCCCATGTAAAGCAAGGGATGAGAATCTGGCCCCAAAGACTTTTTAATGATGACTTGTGGGCAAAGCTGCGGAACAGAATGCACAGATATTGGACTGCATGGTTCACTGGTTCCTTTTGTCCTTTCTCTTAACACATTGATGAATGGAAGCACAGGAGTCAGCCTAACATGAGCAGAAAAAGGTGCAGCGACCCCGCCATGAAACAGAAAGAAAGGGAAATTAACACTGTCATTCAGTCTGCACAATGGAGAGTTGGCATTTCAGCTCTAAATTTTTTTCAAAAATACATGTTGAATAAAAGACAGTTCATGTGCCTATGGTGTAATTCAGGGGCGAGGGAGACCTCTCCCCTCCTACAGGCCACTTTGAAAATTGGTACAAGCTCTGCAAGCTGCATAGGAGTTGGGGCTGGAGGTGCTTAATGAGTGTGCTCAGGATAGAGGAAGTGAGGGGGAGGGTCTATGTCATGGACCTATAGATTAGATTATTCTATGCCCTGGGTCCACCCCTATGCTTAAATGCATGCTCTCAGTTCTGCTTCCTTCCCCCTGAGCATGCCCATTCAGTGCTTGAGGGGTAGGGGATGGATTCATTGGTCAAATCCAGGAATTAGAAAGGGGACAAATAAAAACAGCCCCAGACCAGAATTTGACCCAATGGCTGGAGGTTCCCCACCTCTAGCCTTAATGTATAGACTGTATAGCATGGCTTCCGTTCCTCATTTATAAACAATTTACCAATAAGCCCTTTAAATCTGGACAATGAAACTGGGCAGAAAATGATTTGGGTTTGTCCGATACTGATCCTCTTTGGCCTTCCCTGAACGTCAGATCATGGCATTGTGAAATGAAAGGAATTCCTGTTCCGTGGTGTTGTTCTTGGCCAGCACAAGATTGTGGATTTGACTTCACAAGATGTATTTTCCTTAGTGCCAGTTTCCTTCAATTCATCAGGAGAGATTTGAACTGTTACACTTTGTGACAGTTTTTTGGACAGAGTGGTCAACTTGGCAACAATAAATTTGAAGACTTTGGGGAACATTTTCATTGGGTTGTGGGGTTTTTCTTTTCTTTATGTTCCTCCTCTCCTGTGAGCAGCCATCTTGGACCATGTGTTGCTACAGGAGCAGGTCCCCCAAATCACTCTTTATCTTTAATACACACACACACACACTCTGGCTGCACCATCTTTACCACAAATGCTCTTATTTTTCCAAATACAAACATAAAAGCAGCACGGCCCCCCAAACACTCCAGCACACCCTTTTAGGGTAAGGAACCTGGAGGCGAAATGCAGTCCATTGGCAGGGTTTTTTGGCCCCTTTCCAGTGGCTGGATCCATTCCTTGGAGCCAGTTCTAACCACCAACCACTGGAAGACTAAGCTCAGGGAAAGGGAGCAGAGATGAGGGCATACCCACACGGTTAGGGGACAGATCCATTCATTGGACCCACCTTGTCGGGACCTGGGTCTTCAACCCTTGCCCCTGGAGTTTTTGGGCTGGGCCTGACTGCTTCACCTTGGCCTCTTTGCCTTGGCTTTGTCACACCTCCCAGCTTCCTGATTGGCTGCCAGCCAGAATATAAGGCATGCTGGTAGCACCAGGAATCAAGCCATTTTCTCTCACTCTTCTTGTTTCCAACTCTGCCCTCCAGCTCCTGCTCTGCATCTTGCTCCCAGTTCCTAAGTCTTTGCTCTTGTTCCTAGTCCTGACCCCTGCCTCTCCTCTAGTCCTTGGCCCTAGTCTTCTCTCCCTTTCCCCTTCCTGTCTTGTCCTCCAGCCCTGATCCTGACCCCTTTCTCCCCCAAACCCCATGTCTGCCCATGTCCTGGGTGCCCTTCACCCTGCAACCTTTACACTTTTCTTCCAGAGTGCACTGCAACTTAGGATGCACAGTTACACCCAAGCTATGTATTGTTTTCAAACCTTGCAAAATTGCTGCTTGCCGCTACCTAATTAGAATACATACCTCCCAACAGTACCTTTTTGCCCAGTACAGCAACAGGTTTTGTTATCTTGTACTGGGCTCCCTGCAGTGTAAGGTTTGTGTACCCGGTTCAGCAGACAGAGGTGGCTGGTCATTAACACCTCATTAACCTAACAGGAGAGAGAGCCACAACTCCCCTGCCTATTATTTATTAATTGCTAGGGGGCGAGTATGGGACCCCTTTTTTTACTTTAAGAAGCTTGGGATAAGCACTTTTATCAAACAACAGGCTTGCATTGTGAGAGAGAAAGTCAGATTTATTTTCCTGTATTCCAGCATAATAGAAGCCCCCTTATCCAGACAATTTGAGGGATGTACATTGGGTGTCTTTAGACATAACAAAAATTGGGTGTCAAAACCTCTAAGCACATGTTTGGCGGTTGTGTGTAAGCACCATAACAATCTGAACACCAATTTGGCCACCCGTTGAACACGTGATGTGAACACCATTGCATCACAATGACAATTTGCGTGTTCCGGCTGAACACGTGGCCAAGGATATGTCTAATGATAGTGCGTGGCATGTTAGTAGGTACAACACGGGAACGAGGCGGCAGTGCTTGCATGCTGAGATCGGTTGGCGAGCAAAACACCGATTTGCCCCAAGATGGGCTGTGTGTTTAAGCAGTGCCATGTGGTGAATTCAGGGCCAAACCCGGTGTTCATATCAAAAGGTCAAAACACACATTCAGACACCCATTGATGTTATGGGTGTTTTGACCTTGATACGAACACTGGCTTGGCCCTGTGTTCAGCATGTGGTGCTGCTTAGACAGACGGCCCATCTTGGAGCAAATTGGTGTTTTGCTCGCCAACCGATCTCAGCACGCAAGCGCTGCCGCCTCGTTCCCATGTTGTACCTGCTAACACGCCACGTTTTATATATATAATATATAATTTATTATGGCATTAGCTTTCGCCATAGCCAATAGACAAATGCAGCAGTACAGAAAGTTAAAACAACTGATAATCTGAGCGTAAAAGAGTTCATTACAAAGCATAAAACACTAAATCCACATAATACAATATAAATGAAAAATAAATTGGGGTGGTGCATGGGACTTCGACAACTAATTAATATTACGCTACCTCTTCCTCTCGTACCCTTGCAGCCAACAGAGCAAAGGAAGCCACCGCAAGCATAGTCGACTCATCTTGTGTGGTAAATAAAAATTCCATCTTGGCTAACGAACTCTCTCCCACAAAGTAGTAGTTCCAACCAGCATTGCCTTAGGTTCACGTACAAAGGGCAGGTAAAGAGAACATGGGACAAATCCTCTGTGTTTGAAGGGCAATAATGATTCTGGTATGGTTTCCCTATGTGACCAGAAGTAACTGCTGATTTAAGCAGTTGCATACGGAGTTGCATAAACATTCTACGCAAACTCCTAGCCACGCAATATAATTAGACACAACATTGGCTATGTGTTCCGTCGAAACATGCAAATTATCCTTGTGATGCAATGATGTTCACATCACGTGTTCAACGGGGGTCCAAATTGATGTTGGGATTGTTATGGTGCTTACACACAATGGCCAAACGTGCTTAGGAGTTTTAAAGACACCCAATGTCTAGAGACACTCTTTGGGCATCTTGATACATAACAAAGTTTGGGTGTCAAAACCCCTAAGCACGTGTTTGGCCATTGTGCATAAGCACCAATAACAACCCCAACACCAATCTGGCCACCTGTTGAACATTAGTTGAACACACGATGTGAACACCATTGCATCACAAGGACAATTTGCGTGTTCCAGCTGAACACGTGGCCAACATTGTGTATAATGATATCATGTGGCATGTTAACAGGTACAACACAGGGAACCAGGTGGCAGTGCTTGCGTGCTGAGATTGGGTGGAGAGCAAAACACCGATTTGCCCAAAGCTGGGCTGTGTGCCTAAGCAACACCACATGGGGCGCTTTTACACGCAACACAGAACGGGTGTTTAAAGGGTGCTTTATGAACACTGGGTCAACACCCTTTATAGATTTACATGTACAGGATGTGATCTTTGGCACCCTTTGAACACCCTCCCCCTGCTCCCTGTTGCATCAATTTAAGCAGATTACCATAGCGCTATCTCCCTCTGCCTCTCTGTGCTGTCGCTCTGCACTGGCCGCTTAAAAAAGGATGCAGGACCACCGATACTGCCGAAAATGCTGGCGACGCTTGCTCTTACCACTTCCGGGTACCCTTTACATGATGCTGCAACACTCTGCAGTCATGTTTAGACGAGCGACAATACCGGTGTTCACCCTGAACACAGGAAATAAACCCGCTATCAATTGATGATTATAAAGTGGGTTCATCTGGTGTTAAGTGGGTGTTCAAATCCGTGTCAAAATTTGTCATGCTGTATACAAGTAACATGGGATGTGTGTTGAATGTGCGTTCGATTCCCCCAACACCTGTTCTGTGTCACGTGTAAGAGTGCCCATGGTGAACACGGGACCAAATCAATGTTCATATCCAGCTCAAAACACACATTCAGACACCCGTTGCTGTTATGTCTAAAGACAAACTTTGTCAGACTTAAAGGGGTGTCCACATGGGGGTTCTATTGTAACAGTAATAGATCATGTTTCTGAGAGTTGCAGAGGACATAAAACATGTCTGAAATAAGATAGAATCAGTTTAGAGAGGTCCAAATAAGAGGGATTCTACTGTGTTTATATTTGAACAACAGGGATAACAATAACTAACCAGGAGAAAGCTTTTTCTGTGAATAGCCATGAAAGTGAGATGTTATACAGGGACTGGAGAATCAGAGAGCACAATCCTCCATCCATTAAAGTCAATGGGAGCCAAGTCATTGACTTTAATGGCAGAGGATTTTGCCCAAAGTGACATTAAAATATGCAGAGTCAAAAATTCAAATAAAGGAAGTTTGAACATAACATAAGTAGTGTCATACTGAGTCAGACCAATGGTCCATCAAGCCCAGAATCTTGTCCTCTGACAGTGGCCAATCTTGATCGCATGGGAGGAGAATCAACAGTCACAATGGGCAATCCATTCCCCGTTGTTCACTCTCAGCTCCCGACAGTAAGAAGTTCATCCTGTAAGCTACTTCGTTAATAGCCATTAATGAACCTACCCTCCAAGAACTTATCCAGTCCTTTTTTAAACCCAGCTATACTACTGGTCTTGACAACATCCTCTGGCAACAAATTCCAGAAGTTAATTATGCGTTGAGTGAAAAAGTACTTCCTTTTATTTGTTTTAAATCTGCCAGCAGCTAGTTTCATGGGAGTGTCCCCTAGTTCTAGTACTATTTGAGAGGGTAAATAGCACTTCCCTATCTATTCGTTCCACACACCACTCAAGATTTTATAAACCTCTATCATGTCCCCTCTCAGTCTTCTCTTCTCCAAGCTGAAGAGACCCAGCTTGTCAATAGGGATGGGTGGACAGATCACGGTTCGGGTTCAGCTGTTCAGTTCGGTTCGCCCATTCGGTTCGCCTGTTCGGTTCGTTCGGCACGTTTGGGTTCGGTCATTTGGTTCGGTCCTGTTCGGTTCGAGCGTTCGGAAAAAGGCTCTCTGTGCGAGGAATGATGGCCCCAGACCCATGACGGCAGGTCCTGGGGCTAAGGTGGCTGTTTCTTGATGCTTTGGAAAATCGGCTCTCTGTGCAAGGAATGATGGCTCCAGACCCATGATGGTGGGTCCTGAGGCTAGAGTGGCAGCTTCTAGGTACATATTGGCCACAGCCCTCCCTGCCATTAACTTGGCTCCAGAACCCCGATGGCGGGTCCTGGGGCTGGAGTGGCTGTTTCTTGGTGCATTTAAATGACATCCCCTCTGTACGAGGAATGATGGCCCCAGACCCTTGACGGTGGGTCCTGGGGCTAGAGTGGCAGCTTCTAGATACATATTGGCCACAGCCCTCCCTGTCAGTAACGTAGGCCCCAGAACCCTGATGGTGGGTCCTGGGGCTGGAGTGGCTGTTTCTTTTTATATATATATATATATATATATATATATATATATATATATATATATATATACGCACTAATCTAACTGCTATTAACTATTCTAAAACCTACTGAACTAAATGGAATATCCTAATAATTAACTACAAAGGCCTTGTCCTACAAACATACTGTATCTCTATCTATCTCTATAACTAAGCTAACTACTATGTATATCTATCTAGTAACGGTCTATCTAATAACTATCTATCTATCTATCTATATATATACACACACACACACAATACTACACAGGGGGAAACACAAAGAACACAGGGAGGGGTACAAAACTGAAATGAAAATCAATCTAATAATATTCCTACTCTAAATAAATCCAAAACTTAAAACAGGGGAA
>QEPC01003194.1:8266702-8295449 GCA_003113815.1 Sphenodon punctatus
CTTTATCATTCTCATTGCCCTTCTCTGTACCTTTTCTAGTTCAGCTATGTCTTTTTTGAGATGGGGCGACCAGAACTGCACACAATATTCCAGGTGCGGTCGCACCATTGTTTTGTATAGAGGCATTATGATATCCTCAGTTTTATTCTCTATCCCTTTGTGAATAATTCCTAACATTCTGTTTGCTTTTTTGACTGCTGCTGCACGCTGGGCTGAGGATTTCAGTGTATTGTCCACAATCACGCCCAGATCCTTTTCCTGAGTGGTAACTCCTAGCTTAGTACCCAGCATTGTGTACTCATCATTTGGGTTATTTTTCCCTATGTGCATCACTTTGCACTTGTCCAGATTAAATCTCATCTGCCATGTAGATGCCCAGGGACCCAGTCTCGTAAGATCCTGTTGCAGTTCCTCAGTCTGCTCGTGTTTTAACTACCTTGAATAACTTAAACAGCACCGGCTCCAGTTTGGCTAAATAGAGTTTTACATCGGGGGCGGTCCTCGCCCATTAAAGTCAATTGAAGCTAAGCCATTGACTTCAATATGGACAGAATTGTATGCTGAAGTCTCGTTGACTTTAATGGACAAGAACTGTACCCTTAGGGTACAGCCCCCCCACTATTAAAGTAAACTTATTATTGACTTCAGTGGGTGGAAGATTCTGGCCTTAATATCCAAATGCAAAAAAGTTACATCACTACTGTGTTCCCCACTCTCAGTTCTTATGTCCAAATTCTCAGTGCTCATAAACTGACCTATTTTGCCTTAGCTGCTGCTAAAAAAATTTATGATGTATATTTTTATGTACTGTAGTATTTTAGATGGTTTTATTGTTGTTTTTTATGTTGTGCGCCGCTCCAAGCTGCCAGTGTGCAGGAGGATGCGGGATACAAAGTTTTGTATAAAAATAAGTAAGTAAATAAATAAATAAAATCTGATGTTCTCCCCTTATGTGGGGCAGAGACCCTTGGAGTAACTCAGGGGTGCTTAACTTGGCTAGAAGCTACTCTGGCTAGAAGAACCAATGGGGGATTCCCCTTCCTTGGGTGAATCCCTTCTCCCTTCTGGTAGCTGTGCCTAGCAGGCTGAGGGAGACATATCTTGGCAATGAGCGCGCGCGTGCGCACACACACACACAGACACACACACACTGGGGTAAAAGAAAAGATTAGGCTTTACTAGTCATTAACAAAAAGGGCGCAAACAGGTATCAAGGTAGGAAAGGGTAGAATAGAATCTTGAGCAACTGCAGAGTCAGATTTTGGGCTCAGTGGCCCATTTGGATTGCATCTGGCCTAGACTGTTCCTGGTTAGAGGTTAGGTAGGCAACAAGTTATTTTTACTCACAGATTCCTTCTCCATGTGCTGAGATATTAGCCATGCGGGGCACAGTACTTAGTTCCCAAGCTGGGGTTCCTGGTTACAGTCCAGCGGAGCAGAAAGAGAGCAAGAGAAAGCCAGTGGGCCATCCCAGGCTTTTTATGGCTAGTTCAGCTCTGTAGGGATTGGTTCATTGCCAGGGGGCTTGGCCAATCCAGGTGAGGTATTTAGGAATACCTGAGCTGATGACTCACGAGCCAGGAAGGTTTGTTGAGAGAGTCCTGCCAGAAGGCCTCAGCCTGAGGTGATGAGTCATAACCATGTGCTTGCCTAGGTATACAGTGGTAAGAACATGGGGGCTTTTGCCACACCCTGCACATATTCTGTTGACAATACCATTTCAGGAATATACCTCCGTATGGGCATTATTATGTTTGACTGACCGGCTAGTTGGCCAAACAATTTTTTGGGCTTTTTTTTTCTTTTCCAAATTTTATTAGATTATAACAGTTTGGAGCAGTCATACTGAACCATTCCACTGAGCGAGCCTGTCTACAAAACTCACTGCCACCAATCTACAAAGAAATCCATCCCCCAATCCCCTGATGTGAATGAGATGAATGAATGGCTTGCAGAATTTGTGAGGCTCTCAACAAATGCCTCCATGCAATGCATCAGTAACCCTATGTAGTGGGGCAGAGGGCTTGAGCCATAACACAGTTACTCCAAAGTCATTAAAAGCTTTCCAATAATTCTGTCAATGAATTTTCAATAAAGCATTTTAAATGTTGGAATTAATGTTTCCCTCCATTGATTTCTAGAAAACACAGCGGCCTGTGTGGGAGGTGCAGTGGGCTAGATGCTGCTTTCACCTCTAGCCCAGAACCTGATCTGCTTCGAGAGCCCATGAATTCCCAGTACCCCACCCAAGAGCTGCAGTGAGATGGCTTTCACCCATAGGTTGGCAGGGCACATGGAGCCCAAGTTAGTACTGCCAGGCTGGGACTTGCAAAGGGGGGGGAGGGGGACAAGACCCAGAATTGTAAAAATCCACTGCCCAGCTCAGAACGTATGCTCACCCAAGGCAAACAGGTGAATGGATTTTTACAGCTGTTGCGTCCTGAACATCCACAGCTTTATTTTAAAAAATCAACAGGAGCTACAGTTATCCAGTATGTATGAAAATCAGAATTATGCCACTGATTTAGCAAATGCCCTAGGATAGGGTTGGTGGAGAGATGTGCTATTAGGAGGAACCTGGAGGGGAATTGTGCTGGATTGAGAAGGCTGCACAGCCCTCTGTAAAACAATGCATTCAAGAGCCACATTTGCCTCCTCCCTGCCCCTCTTGGGACAATGCTTGGAGAAGAACCAGAGGAAGCAGTCCCTGTGCTACCTTTGCAGGCTGGTCTGGTGGGAAAAGTATCACCTCTTGACTTAGCAGCAATGCTTCCTGCTGCATCCTGACATTTCCCAGTTATGGCTGCTGTCTCAAACAAGCTGCTTCTACCAGCAAAAATGCATTTAGGATCATCATAGCCTTTGTCCTTCTGCAAATATACTTAGCTTGAAAAGCTGGCAAGATGACAGCCCAGTTGTTAAGGCTGCAGGCTTTATGATACTGACATATTACATGTGTCATGATGTAATATGTCAGTATCTTCAAGAGAAGAAAAAAGAAAACGATGCCAAGGAAATCATTTTAGCATGGTGAAACCAAAGAGAGAGAGAGAGAGAGAGAAAGAATAAGGCTGAGATCCTGAACTCATTGAAGTCAATGACAAAATTTCCATTGTCTGACCGACAGATGAAAATTGCACCTAGAGTATGTCCAAAAGATGGACAATGCCTTATTAGTCCTGCCATCTCTACACATGTTCAGTGGTAAGGATTATATTCTCTGGGACCACTTTTAGAGGAGTGGCTCTACTTACTGGCTTGAAGGAAGTGCTTCCTGAAAAGCTGAGCAGGGTGCATTTAGACGCACCGGAAGTAGCCAGCCACCATAGGAATCGCGACTCACACAGTCTCTTGAAGCTGTATTTGGAAAGCTGAGGTTTAAACTGAACGGGATTTATTCCATGAGCAGTCCTTTCCAAATACGGCTTCAAAGAGGCTGCGCAAGCCGTGAGTCCTATGGCAGCTGGCTACTTCCGGTGCGTCTAAATGCACCCCACGCGGCTTTTCAGGAAGCGCTTCCTTCAAGCCGGTAAGTAGAGCCGCTTATCTAAAAGCGATCTGAGTAATTCCAACAAAAACAGTAGGACTGCTCACAGGGCCGGCCCAAGGGTTTCAGGGGCCATGTGCCAAGCCTTGCTGTGGGGCCCGAAAGGTCGGCCAGCACTCACTAGAATTGGGGGGGGGGGGGGATTTTCAGGGGATGAGGGGTGGCTGGTAACTTACCTGCAACTTGACTGTCAGCTCAACTCCGCAGCGTATAACTGGCCAGGCATTCCCAGGAAGTTTACACCCCACCCCCACGAGGACTGACTCGGAGACGCCCGGTGGGAGAGAACACAAAACCCGGCAGCGTCTGTCAGTTTCTAGCCCGCGGTGGCGCGGGGCCCCTCCCCCCCCGCGGGGCCATGTGCCTGGGTACTGGTGGCACATGCCTCGGGCCGGCCCTGACTGCTCACGGAATAAATATTGTTCAGTTTAAGAGTGACAGGATTTAGAAATTGCTTTTGCTAATGCAAAAAGTCCTCCTGACTTTGATCAACAATCCCCATAATTTCCTTGGATTAAAAAAAATCAAACTGCTCATTGTGAAACAAACTGAGGACAATTGAAAATGTCAACTTTACTACAGACGGGCCAACGTTGCTAAATGCAGATTCAGTTTTCAAACTCTCAGGGTACCACAGGAAAGAGGAGATTTTAATCCAGAATCATAAAATTGAAGACACATTCACACCTGCTGGTCTGTGCAGATTTTGGCTCCAGGAAAGAATCCAGAAGTCAAAACATGTGCAGGGTTTGTCCGGTGCAAAAGCCTCCACACGCAGCTTTGCTGGCTATCACCCACAAGAGCGCAGAGCTGGATTTCCCTGCTCCGAGTCTGCAGTCTTCCAGGTGATTACTGACAAAACCATGCAGGGGGGCTTTCACACTGGACAAACCCCCCCACATGTTTTGGCTTCTGGGTTCTTTCCAAGTGTGAATGTGGTCTTACTATTGCAATTGAACTTCTGAATTGTCTGTCATGTATGTGCAGCTAAGAGCCACCAGATGGCAGTGTGATAACAGGCATATATTAAAGTACATAAACGTATTATGCTTTTACAATTGTGAAAATGTTGTACACTGTATTTTGTAGAGTGGGTAGGTAATGTTTTTTCTTTTCTTTTTAATACTGTGTTTTATTGCTTGTAAATTGCCCTGAGTCCATTGCAGAGAAGAGCACGGTAAAAATCTAAATTATTATTATTATTATTATTAACAATGTAACAAAACAAAAAAAACAAACAAACTTGCATCATTAGTTATTGTTACTCACAGTACGTTGTCTCACTTGTGTTCATACTGAAAATCCTAGCAATAGTCACTGCTTCATCTTACTCCTATTGTTGCCTTTTTAAAAAAAAATAAAAAAAATCAACTGGTACCTTTCAACAAGACGATTATTGTAAAGGACTATTTTCGTGAGGATTATATGACCCAGCCCCAGCATAAGTTTGCAAGACAGATTTTGGAGTCAGAAAAGACACCAGGAATTAGTGAAGCAGGATTCATTTCACCTTTGGTTCCTCCGTGCAGCACCTAGGGCTTGCAAGGACTCCCCTTGACTTAAATGGACTTTAGATGAAGCTCTTAAACCTGCTGTCATGGGGAAGGGAAACAGTCATGCCAAGGAACAGTAAATAAGTCTCCTCTGGTAGAGAGCAACGTAAGTGTATACTTCACTCTATAGCAAGGGCGAGGAACCATGTCCCCTTCTGCGTGGGCCAATCTGAAAGTTAGTACAAGCTCTGAAAGTCATATGGAGTTGTGGACAGGGGTGACTAAAGGGAGTGCTCAGGATGAGGGAAGGAAAGGGAGGGTCCAAAACCTGGATCTATGTAAGAGATCCTTGGGTGCATGCTCTTATCTATTCTCTCCCACTCCCTGCTCACTCTTTCAGTGCTTAAAAGGTAGAGCGAGACTAGATCTACAGGCCATATCCAGGAAACGAAACGGGGCCAAATAAAAAATAACCACAGGGCTGGATTTGGCTAAGGTTGTCAGTTCGGCACAGTTTTCAAGGAACACTTATGAAAAATACATGTTGCAGGGCCTGCATTGGCAGCTATGGCTCACTCAATCAGGGATAAACTTCTGTTTTTTATAAGTGTTCCTTAAAACGTTTCATAGGTGACAACCCTAGATTTGGCCTACAGGCCAGAAGTTCTCCACCCCTGGTTTACAGGATGGAATGGCATATATGCAAGTATCTACTGTAGAAGTAATTACTTGCTCACCCACTCAGGGATCAAACACAACAGGCAAGAGCTCATTTCTCCAACAAGAACAACATAAACCAAGGGTCACCACACCAGAGCTGGAAACCCTCCAGGATTGTTGTGAAGTTCAAGTCTCTATGGCACTGGTGGAAGTAACTGCCCAGGAGAAAGAAAAAATTGTGAAATCAAATAAGGTCTGGTTTGCACTGTCGCTGTTTTACAGGGAACGGGCTCCCAGGTACATGGTTCTGATTTAAGCGTTTCAGTGCTTTTAATACAGACAGACAGAGGTGCATTTGATATTATCAAACCTCCTCCTTCTGTATTTGTGTTGCAAAAACAAATCTGGAGCTATTCAGATCCAGATGCTTCAATTTTAAGGATGCTTGGATTTCTGTAAGTTAAAATATACAACAGTAACCATCTATTAACCAATTAAGTTCCTCCAACTCTGATCGTCGTCGGAATGATCAGGTCATTCTAAACTGAACGGCTAAGGTTCATTGCCTCAAAACAGTGACATTTTTCTTGGGATGTTTCATTATTATTCATTGAGTATTCATTGCAAAGCTGAACGTCTTGAATATATTTAATATTCATGTGACTTGCTCTGTACTTCAATTAAAACTGTTAATTCAGAATCAGTGTGACTAATCAATGCTGCCTCTTTCAATCATGTACCGTATATATTCCAGAGAGCATCTAATGGCCTTTTTGTCTGCTCATTAATAAACTGCATGAACAGTGGAAGAGAAGGATTCCCTCTTTCTCCTGAAATGAGAGAGCTGAAAAGCTTGCCTCCCCCACCCCCACTGTAGTATGAATACATTGGGACAGCTTGGGGCTATTATAATTTCATGCATTTACAAGGGCTAAGCTCTAAATAAGGGCTAAACACTGCACTCTAAAACAAAAATCAATGTCTTATTCATAAAGAAAGTCCAGTGGCCTGGCACCATTGCTAGCCAAGAAGAGACAGCTGGCAAAGACAACCCCGAGATTCCATATCAGGCCCGTGTGCATAATTTTAAAAAAAGAATTCTTCATGGCCAACCATGAAGGAGCTACCATTCTGAATCAGTGGAGCAATTTCATCCCTTGTGTGAAGGCAGTGGAATTTCATCAGACCCTTCCCATCAGCTATTCTGAAAATTTAGGACAACACATTTCATTTCCTTCTTCAAGAAAACTGGCATCTCAGGCAGAAGAATCTCTCTCTCTCTCTCTCTCTCATTTATTCTCTGATCAACGCAAAAATGACTCTGGAAGGCTTACAACAGTTAAAATTATATATAAGCAACACAGGTCCCTTAGAGAGGTTTAAATTTGTATTTGATGTTTTAAGGGTACATGGTGCTGGGGATGGAATTTATATTTGCAATTTTCTGTTGTTTTTCTCCCCAGCACCATATACTCTTAAAAACCAGAATACAAAACATTAAATGAAAATTTAAACACCGCTAAGGGACCTGTGTTGCTTCTTAGGCCTTTTTTACACTGGCGGCACCCACGCATGAAAAAACAGAAATCTGGGTGTTTGTGCGTGGGTGCGTCTTATGTACACGCTGTGGCAGGTGGGTGGAGGTGCTCCCGGTGAACACGCATGCACACCCACTTCCACCCATCACCCACGCACAGAGCAACCGATGAAAAGTGCAATTGCTCTGTGCACGTAGATGGGTGGAACGGACAATTGGGTCCCTTACTTTGGGAATTGTCCTTCTGTGGACTCAATGGAAGGGTTATTTGGACTCGGACTCTGGGAGCAATCTACCGCATGGCCAGCAGGAGGCAGCACCAAGTTTTCAGCTGGGCATGCGTAGAGACGTTGCTCCCTCGCTTCCCCAGCTGTGTAAAGCCGACAGACAAGGAAGACCTGAAAGGCAAGCAAAAAACAACCCAACACCTGCAACCAGCAGACAAAACATAGGAACAACCCCGAAGGGGTAAATAACAAAGACATTTGGGAAAAAGAAATAGTATGAACCCTGGGTGGGCCAAATAACCTCCCATTGAGTCCACAGAAGGACAATTCCCAAGGCAAGGGACCCAATTGTCCATTCTATGGACTCTCAGTCCGGTTATTCGGACTCTGGGAGGTAAAAAGCAGTAAACATTATTTGGCATAGGGACGGGACCAATTTAAACAGTGGCATCCAGAACCCCCTGCAACACTCACCTCCCAAAGGAGGCCTCAGCAGAGTCCAAAATATCAATTTTGTAATGTCTAGTGAATGTATGGGGGGGGTTCTCCACGTGACGGTCCTGCAAATTTCTGACAAGGGAGCCTGGGCCTGAAAAGCCCAATTCGTAGCAGCCCCCCTAGTAGAATGGGCAAGGACTCTAGGAGGGGGAGTCAATCCCGCAGCCCTATAGGCATTGGTAATGCAATCTGATATCCAGTGTGAAGTGACCATCTTGGAGGCCCCATTCCCCTTAGATCGGGGGTGATAACTGACCAAAAGCCTTGAGGTACGGCGGAAGGCAGCTGTATGCTCAAGGTAGATCTTTAGGGCTCGATGGAGGTCAAGAGCGTACCATAATCTTTCAAGGCGATGACGGGGGTGTGGGCAGAACGAGGGCAGAATCACTTCCTGAGCGAGGTGAAAAGAAGAGGCCACCTTGGGCAGGAAGGAAGGATCTGTGCGCAAAATTACAGACTCTTTTCTGAAAGAGCACAGTGAAGGGTCCATGGAAAGGGCACCAATCTCAGACACCCTCCTAGTGGATGTTATGGCAATAAGGAAGGTAACCTTGAGTGAAAGAAAGTAAAGGGACACCTGCTGGAGGGGTTCAAAGGGTGGACCAGTGAGGGCCTTAAGCACCACATTCAGGTTCCAAGAGGGAAACCTGTGGACAACTGGGGGAGAGCTCTTGCGAGCCGCCCTCAAAAACTGTCTGATATGAGGGTGAGCAGAGAGCTGGAGCCTGCTACAGGAGCCCAGGGTGCTATTGATGGCAGCAAGCTGCCGAGCTAAAGTATTAGGTCCGAGGCCCTTGTCTAGACCTTCTTGCAGGAAGTGCAGGATGTGTGCAATAGAGGGGGACTGGGTAGGCACCCTGTGAGCATGACACCACTTCACAAACACCCTCCAGGTGCACTGGTAGATACGTCATGTAGACTTGCGTTTAGAAGCCAGCAATGTCGCAATGACCGTATCCGAGTACCCCAGGTGCCGAAGGGCTATGGTCTCAAGAACCAAGCCGTCAGCTTCAGGAACGGAGGCTGTTGGTAAAGGAGAGGGCCCTGGGAGAACAGATCCATCGAGGCGGGGAGGCTCACATGCTCTCCCGCTGAGAGGTGGAGAAGATCCGGAAACCAGGGTCTGCGGGGCCAATAAGGGGCCACCATGATGACCGTGGATCTCTGTTGCTTGCACCTGTGTAACACCCTGCTGAGAAGGGGAAATGGGGGGAAAGAGTATAGTGTCCCCGGGGGCCATTGTTGGCTGAGTGCATCATAAGCTTCGGCTCGAGGGTGAGTGTCCCGGCTGAAGAAATGGGCAGCTTTGGCATTGAAAGGGGATGCAAGAGATCAAGAACGGATTGTCCATATTGGGAGACAATGAGTCGGAAGGCCGAGGGACTGAGGGACCATTCTCCCGAGTCCAGCTGTTTGCGACTGAGCCAGTCCGCCTCTACATTGTCCACACCCCTTATGTGTAATGCCGACAGCGACAGAAGTTGGGTTTCTGCCCAGGGCAGGAGGCGCGCGGCTTCGGCATGTAGCGGGGAGAGTGGGATCCCCCCTGGTTGTTGACATACGCCTTGGCTGTCGTGTTGTTGGTGAAGACTATCATGTGGCATCCCATTACTTGCTGGGGAAAGTGGCGCAAGGCTAGATGGATGGCTTTTAGCTCCAGCCAGTTCAAGCTGTGAGAGCGGTTCCCGACTGACCAGGTGCCCTGGGCAGCCTCCGTGTTCAGGTGGGCCCCCCAGTCGAGGAGACTAGCGTCTGTAGTGAGTCTCACGTGGTCAGGATCCATGAGCGGGACTCCTTGCTGGAAGTGGAAAGGGCATTCCCACCACTTCAGCGAGATCAGGACATCCAGGCTGATTGAGAGGGAGGCCGGCATGCCTGATATAAGAAGCGTCTGCCACAGTTGGAGGCACTGTTGTAGAGGGCAGGAATGAAAACGCGCCTACTGGTGATGGCGAGTGCAGGATATCATGAGGCCCATGAGAGACGCCAGTGTTATCAGGGGCTGCGGGGTCAAGACTGAACTAGCGCGATTAGGCTCCGGTTCTTGTGTTGACGCTGCGGTGGAATTAATACCCTGTTCTTGATGGTGTCAAAGATCACTTCCAGTCACTGAGTGGGAGTGAGGTGGCTCTTGTCTGCGTTGACGAGGAAGCCGTAGTATGACAGGTACTCGATCGAGCACTGGAGGTGACAGAGCGCAAGATCCCTTGTTGGAGCCTTGATGAGGAGGTCGTCCAGGTACAGGAAAATGGCAATGCCCTCTAGGCGAAGGTTCACTATGAGCGGTACGAGCAGTTTGGTGAACGTTCGAGGAGACGAGGCGAGGCCAAACAGGAGGGCACAATACTGCCAGTGCTGGTTCTGGTAGCAAAAGCGGAGCCAACGTCTGTGTGCTGGGAGGATGGGGACGTGCAGATAGGCATCCCGAAGGTCCAGAGACATAAGCCAATCTCCTGCCGTCAGGGCTAGGGTGATGGAAGAAAGGGTCTCCATCTTGAACTGTTGTGGTTTTACTGCTTTGTTGAGGCATTTTAGGTCAAGCACTCTCCTCCAGTCCCAGTTCCTTTTCTCGATGAGGAAGAAGATGGAGTAAAGACCCCTTCCCCTTTCCAGCATTGGCATGGGCTCTATCGCTCCGATGTGCAGGAGCCTGGAGATCTTGGGACCTATGGCATCTTGTTTGGCTGGGTCGCGAGAGCAAGGGGAGATGCGAAAGAACTCTCTGGGTGTGTACCGGAGTTCGATTGCGTATCCCCTCCACACTGTTTGCAGGGCCCAGGTGTCCGTGGTTCTGTCCTCCCATCTACTTGAGAATAGTTGGAGGCGGGCGCCGAGGAGGGTAGAGCTTGGGGAAGAGGGCTCGGAGCAGTCAGGAGTCTTGTTTGTGATTGGGAGACCCGGATCGTTTTGGGTAATGTGTCTGGGCCGGAAATCTGTGAGACCTGGATCCATGTCCTTGCTGGTTTGTGCCACGGGATCGAGAAGACCAGGTGGCGGCAGGAGTGTAGCTTCGCCTTGGACCCTGTGAAAAACGCTGAACGGGGTGAAAAAAGCTTTTAGCAGACTGAACCTGGTGAAGCGAGTGCTTTTTCTCTTTGTTTGAGGCCTCAGCTAGTGCTTTGTCTAATGCGGAGCCCAATAGCTTGCCACCTTTAAACATGCTATTCACCAGCAGATTTTTAGCATGTGGGTCCACCTGCCAGGAGCATAGCCAAAGCCTGCGCCTGGCGGCTACGTTGGTTGCCATCCCTTTGGCTGCCCACGTGACCATATCCATAGACGAGTCTACTAGAAAGGCATGTGCCAGGGTCACATTATTAGCCAGCTTCCGAGAAAGGGCCTCCGAAATGTCATGGTCCTTACCAAGTTGGAACCATTTCATAATGGCCCTGGAAACATACGAGGCTGTAGTAACCATTTGTAGGATGCTGGCGAGGGCCTTGTAGCTCTTTCTGAGCCTGGTCTCCACCCCCTTGTCGGTGGGGTCCTTGGGTAGAAGGTCCCCTTCAAAAGGGAAAACAGACTGGAGAGCCAAGGAGGTCAGCGCGGCGTCTATCTGGGGGGTCCTAAAGATCAAGTCACTGTGTTTGGAAAAGGAGTACAGAGACTGCTGCACCCTGGAGAGCTTTAGGGTTTTAGTGGGGTGCTTCCATTGGGCCCGTATGATTTTTTCAAAGGCCCTGTCTAGGGTGACGCCCTTGGATGTCATGACGAGCTTGGGGATGTAGTCCCTATCAGATTCCTCCTCCTCCTCCTCTGAGGAAGGGTCGGATTCCCTCTTCTTCAGGGACCTAGGGGTAATTCTCAGGACCCGTTCTCCTCATCTTAGGAGTTTTGGCCCTTGGGCCAAGGGCAACTCCCTGCCCAACTCCTTTGGCCCCTTGGACAGGATCTCACTCCACTTGGAGGGGTCCCTGGGCGGGGAGGAGTGGGTGCCGGCAGACTGATCCGAATCCTCCTCAGAGATCCGGACAGTGACCAGTGGGGTTCTGGTCCGGCTGCCCCTTTTATTTTGTTTGGCAGGAGGGGGAAGAGTTTACCTCTGATTCCTCCTCAAAAAGGATTTCGCCCTCCTCTCTATGGGGGGAGCCCCCTTCATCCTCCTCAGAGGACGAACCAATAAGCTCTCAAATGGGTCTCTTTTGTGGGGCTTTGCGGGAGCTCCTGTGCTTCCCTTTGGCCGAGGCTCTCGAGGATCCCTTAAAAGACAGTTTGGGATGGGGGGAAGGGTGAGTACATTTGCGTCTCTGCCTGTCCTTGACCTGGTTCTTTTCTATCCGGGATAGTACTCCCATCATAGATCTGAAGGTGTCCTGCAGCTGCGGGAAAGCCTGGCCGGGGACCCCCTTACTTGGCTGGAGGCAGCTGCCTCCACATGGTCCTCTTCGGCTCAGCTGGAGCTCTGGCGTTGGGGGCAGGGCACTGAAGCTGCAGCGGGGATGGTGGTTTCTGTTTCCATTTCCCCGCCACGGCTCTCCTGCTCCGCCGCAGCTCAGCAGGCGGTATTTTGGCGCGTTTTGGCCATCTCGGCCATTGTAGCGGGTACCCCAAGGCGGGTGTGTGTGTGTACCACAGGGGTCTATCCCCTGCACCTGCTCTGCCCAGGTCCGGCTGGAACTGGGGGGTTCACCGGAGCCGCTGTCATTGGCACCTGCAGGCGCATTACCAGAGGCAGAAGCCTCTTGCCATTGCACTTTTCCTCCCAAAAAAAGGTATCAAGAAAGTAAATCCTAGCCTGAACAGGTGCGGAGCACCTCGCTGCAGCTCCTGCTTAGCCGGAGGCAACGTCCCTACGCATGCCCAGCTGAAAGCTTGGTGCTACCTCCTGCTGGCCATGCAGTAGATTGCTCCCAGAATCAGAGTCCGAATAATAAGATTGAGAGTCCATAGAAGGTGTGTGCCTGTCTACACCTTCCCCCCACCCACTGCACATGCACCGGTGCAAACACCGCCACCCCCACCCCACCCCCCCATGTGTGCCCGTCAAAGGGTTCCAGAGATATGAGGGTGTACTGGTTCCAGAGCTATTACTGGTCCCTGCCTGGTCATGTCACAATCAGAGTCCGAATAATAAGGGGTGGGGGTGAGGATGCATGTCCACCTGTCTAAATCTTCCCCGCACACACCGTGCATGCACCGGTGCAAACACCAACCCCCCACTCTGCATGACCCATGTAAAAAGGGCCTTAGTTACAGCCCTTTCCTCCACTAACGGGCTGGTACCAGCACAATGGGACCTTGTGACATCCATACAGCAAGCAGGAGGTCAGATTCCAAGTGGCAAAAGACTGAGCCATTCTCCTCATCACCTTACCAGTACCTTACCAGTACACAGGAATCCACTGGGTCTCTCCTGTGAAAGAAATATTGTCATCAACCTTGGGGTGAAACACTTCAAAGGGCTCAGTATTCAGGAACAGCTATGTTGTTCATAGCCAGAAACATATTATCCAAGTTCTACTATTCCAACTCTCCACCAACAAAATGCAGTGACAGGCAGGGCTTAACCATGCTTTTAATAGGCAGGTGATAAGGAAACATCTTTTCTTCCCCCGTTGACTTATCCAGGTTTGCATCAGCACTCATGGGCATTAAAAAAGGCTACCCTTCAGATTTCGCAGTACTTAGCATATAATTCGGGCAACTGANCCACTGCACATGCACCGGTGCAAACACCGCCACCCCCACCCCACCCCCCCATGTGTGCCCAATCTGTTGGGCTGTTTATTAGGTGGACATGGGCTGGGAACATGTTCCCAGTCTGCAAACCCTGCATGGCATCCTCCTCAAGATCACAGGAGAGCACATGTGAGCACAAACACATGTTGGCCTCTGGTTCAGCATGGGGCTTTCAAAGTCATACCTCCCACCAATCCCTATTTAGAAGAGACAGGACCTCTTTGGGTGCTGAATCCCACTGTTAACTAATACTATTTGTTCATTTTTAAATTATTTTATATTGTTTGTACTGTTTATATTGTATTCTTTAATATTGTATTTAATGTGGGGTTTTTTGTGAGCCGCCCCAAGCTGCCAGAGGCAGGAGGGGCATGGTAAAAATGTATAAAATAAATAAACAATAAACAAACATCAAAATAGCCCCATGTGTGGGTTGTGAGTGTTGTGGGACATCCTGTGGATGGCGACACCCAACAGACAGATGCAGGTGAGTGTCCCATGATGCTGACAGCCCGCACCAGGACTATCCTGTCTGATCCCCTTCCTGCTTGGCTCCTAGGGAAGCAGCTAAGCAGGATGGGACCAGGGCACCAAGCCTCCTTCCTGCTGCCACCCCACTGCTTCCCTGAGCAGCCGGAAGAAGGCTTGGTGCACTAGTCACCAATGTGGCTGGGCTTCTTTCAAGGCAGGAAGGAGCCCAGCGGGCTGGCAGCCAGTACACCATGCCTCTGCACACTCACAGACTGTGGTCCCTGCTCCTGTCCTTCCTGCCAGGGAAGAAGACAAGTGGGGACTGCAGCTGGTATGCGGAGGTCCCTCAAGGAGCTATCTTCCTCCTGCTCCAAAGGAATCTGCTTTCAGTTGCCTTCAACCAAATCAAATACAGCCACTTTGTTATTCTGACAAATGCGGTCGTCCAGGGACACCCGACTCAAAGTGCCCGGGTTTCCCGGGTGGCGACAATGGGAAGGGTGTTCTCAGTGGCTGCTCCCAGGCTGTGGACTTCCCTCCTGACGGAGGCCCGCCTGGCCCCAGACCTCCCCTCTTTCCAGAAACAGTGTAAGACCTGGCTGTTCCGCCAGGCTTTTGGGGAGGGAGACAGGGAGGGTGGGAGTGGGGTTGGTTCTGTTCTTTTAATTATTTTTTATAAATTTTATGTATTTGATTTTAATTGTCAAATTGTTTTATATTTTCTAATTTTGTTTGTGAGCTGCCCCAAGCTGCTATTATGAGCAGGAGGGTGCGGGCTAAAAACGGCTCAAAATAAAAAATAAAATTTTACCACTACACTGGATGCATTTCTTTTTCATTATGCACAAAGTTTAAAGTGCTATTGCCAAATATAACATGGTATTACGACTAAATTCAGATTTTTAAGCTCTCTGCTATCTGTCTATACCTGTTGTCTCTAGCTGGGTATACAGGAAACTATAGAAAGAATAAGTAATGAACAAATATTTCAGGTCAACTCAACCTAAACTGTGTTTTCTTGGAAAACTATTACACATGAACAACAAATACAGCTGCCTGGTTCTATTATGGTTCAGGAGGCAGGAAATCTACCTGAAACTAGTTCAAATCACAGAATCTAGATTCAGAATACAGATTATCAGTAATAATAGCACTGTCTCCACCCATTTTGATTGCCTTTGTCTTATCTATTCTCAAACTTACGTCAGTAAAAATGCCAAATAAGTATTGATTTCAGTGGAATTATTTTGGGATTTGCATCAATTTGTCTCAGATTAGAATATGGCATTTAGGGCACAATCCTCCCAACAGAATGTGCCAGCATCAGCACTTTGCACAGGCACAAGAACATTTGAAGTGACTGGGACCCACACGTATACCATTCTCTGCTGTTAATGTCAATGGGAGTTTTGTGATTTCAGTTGATGGAAGAGTGAGCCCTAAGTGTTAGCAGCCACCAACACCATCCACTGAGACAAAGGTGGGGAATCTCTGGCCATTTTTGAAAGAGATGCAACCAAGCAGGTCCATGCATCCCACACGCATCCAAGCACCCGTCTGAAGTTGGCATGGTGTGTGTGTGTGCGCGTGCGCACCCGTGACACAGGCACCACCCGCCCATGGCCACTCATGGAGCATCAGAGAAAAATCTGGACTGCTCCATGTGGGGGGAAGGCTAAAATATGCGCGGGTAAAGGTGCACATGCATCCCTGGCCCATCTGAATCCCTCCCCACATTGGTGGGCAGTCTGAGGCCATCCCACTCAGCGCACACAGACCCCCCCCTCCCCAGCTGTGTTCATTTAAAAATGGCCTCTGGCACATGGGCGGAATCAGGGCTGTGGCTGGCTTTTATTTGGTCCCTTTCCAATTCTGGCCCATGAATCTAGTCCTTGCTGTCAATCACGGAAAGAATGAGCCCAGGGAGAAGGAAGCAGATGAGAGTATGCATTCGAGGATATGGAACAGATCCATGGCAGAGATTCGTGATCTGGACCCTCTCATTCCTTCCCCCACATCCTGAGCACAACCTTAAACACCCTTGCTCCAATTCCTATCTGACCTGCAGAGTTTGTACTCGTTTTCAAAGAGGCCTACAGGAGGGAAAAAGTTCCCCACCACTGCAGTAAGATGATCACACTGCTGCTCAGAGATGGAAATGCTTTCAGCATAAAATGCAAAAAAGTATTTATAATTCATGACTGATGAATAACTGAGCTAGCTATAAATTTCTGACAAAAATCTCTTTTTTTTGTGCGTGTCAAAGGTTTTGAAAGATTGTGTAGGATATGCAGCTTGCTCACCCTTTACACCACATCCCTACTCACTGCCTCAGTTCCCTGCCAAAATAATTCACTAGACTTGCACAGTTCACATCAGTCCTAGTCAATTTATTGTCCTCCTAGGCTCCCAGTAACCTACAGGGTTTAAACAATCCCTCTGATCCCTCCCAAGCAGCCACCCCACTCATGGTGCCCTGCGGTATCTTCAACCAATCAGAGCTGCTACAGGGAACCAGTACCACGTTACATGGTTCTCTGTTGAGCAAATCCTACGGCAGTTGCTCCAGGGTTTTTTTTGCCTGAATCAGTCACCCTGGGTTTGGGCTGTTCCCAAACTGGTGTTTGTGTGTTCATCTGGTCTTGTGAGGCTAATGCAGGGCGTGGAAGTACCCTTACATTCCATAGTCTCTATTTATTCATAGCTAGTCACTGGCAACTTTTAACTCGTGCCTTTCATGACTCTCCATAACTCAACACTGATATTTCTAGGGACCCCAAAGAAAACAGTGGCAAGAGAAGGGTACCACAAATACTACTGTCTTTTATGGCTAGAGTGAAATGATGGTGGCATCTTCAGTATTTGGTTGGTATTGCAAGCCTGCTAGCTAGCCCATTAGCCCTGTTGTATAAACTAACAACAGAGTAACTGCATTGGGATGGGCCCGAGAGCAGAAGATGGAATGGGTCTCTCTCCCACCCCTGGGACAGGATGGAGTGTATGTGTGGGGTGTCACTCAGGCAAGGGGGTTGGGGTTGCCTGGAGAGTGAGGCGGCCAGGGTCACCATGACAGGCCAGGTTTTCAGAGTAGGTGTGGAGGGTGGATGGGGACAGGGAGCTGGGCTGCTGAGGTAAGGGTTGGGCAGGGCGTGTACCTGTCAGAGACATGGGGGTAGGGGGGCAGAGCAGCAGGCATGCTGGGATAGGAAGGCAGAGTCTACTTGGCTCCCTGGAGTGCTCTGCAAGTAGGTGGGGGTAAGGGGGGGGCCACCCACTTGCTCAGTGCTTGCGCAGGCCGCTGGGCCCTGCCTGCTTATGTCCTGGTGCTTCTAGTCCTCCTACTCAGGTAGAACCCGCCTTGCTCAAACTCTACGCGATGGAAGGTGCTACAGCTGTACCTGTAGCTCGTAGGCCTCGGGTATACACCCATGTCCCTGTTAAAGCTATTCCCTTGTGGAACATCGTATCAATGAAAACCTATCCAAAACTATGTCTGAATTTCTTTGGGCTTGCAGGCAGAGGGGTTGTATCTGCTGATGATGGGGAACAGGAGTGCCAGAGGACAACCTGCTGGGGTAGCACTGAGAGGTAGAGAGCCCTTGACGCCACCTTCAGAAGGCCGCTGCTTTGAATAAGGTGCCCACTCTTTTCAGATGTTGGTCCAGTGCCAAGGTGCTTTGAAGGGATAGAAAACACTCCTTTTCTGCAGGCTAGAGAAACACAGGACAATATGTGTGTGTTAACTTTCCAAATGTGCATTTTGAGCAGCTTATTAATACAGAACTGAATGTTCATTTAAGTCCTTTCTCGGCCAGCACTTGGAATCACGGTCCCTGCTGCTGAATATTTGCAGTGCTCATTTGATCTGGTGCTTGGAAGAGAGCCACAAAAGAGGAGAGAACTAGCACAGGAGAGAACTAGCTGTCCCTTTTAATGCTGTTTTTATTTATCCAGAGCCTTATGAAAACAGACAGAAAAGACACCCAAACCATGTCTGGGGCACTCTCTCTAAGAATGTCAAGCCACAATTAACATGAAGACAATACAGCAGCCAGCCTCACTGCACACAACAACAAACAACTAAAACAGGTGAGGTGACAGGTGCAGACAGAAGGGGCTAGACCCAGGTACCCACATCTCCCTTTGCTATGCCCTTCACCCCTCCAGAACATAGGGTGTTTTTAAACAAGCAAGGTAATGGGGAGGAGGGCGGTCCATGGCCACTGAGTGGCACTGCCACGGAGCACCTATTCAGATGGAGTACGTGGGGAGGGGTTCAAATGGGTGGCTCCCAGCGTGGCTACGGCGGCCACAGAGGCAAGCCACCATGCATTCCCTCTGCCACAGACCATGCACCAGGTTAGCCTTTGCAATGGTCATGTCCCAGCCATAAGCACTGGGGAACCAGGCTCCCACTACTCCTGGCCAGTGCTCGTTCCTCTTTTCTTGTGACTTGCAAAGGCTGTGTCCCCTGCCCACAGTACCTGTGAGTGGCAGACCGGTCTGCTGGGACGGCTGGTCACCCCAGTTTGTGGCAATAGAATATAGTGTTATTGATATCTTATGTTCTCCTGGCCTGGACAAAGGAAGCCAGACCTAACTTCGGTCAAGCAAAGGCAAAGAGCAGAGAGATGGTCCAGAACAGCCAGCAGGCCTGAGACTGTGATGGAATTCAAGCTGAGATGACTCAACATGTGGATAAGGCCCCATCAGCATACTAACAAAGGCATAGCCAGACAAGTATCTTCTCCTGGCACCGCCACACATGCTTAACAAAGCCTCCTGCTGAACAACTGGAGTTGACAAATGAAACCCATTGTGAACAGATAAGTGGGACATTTGCAACTCTGCTACTGACTTCCAGGCCAGGAAAAGAACAGTCAAGGAAAGATAAGGATGTTAATATGCTCAGGGCCCTCCTGCCCAGGAAGACGCTCTTCTGATATGCTAAAGAACTGTGTGATGTCACCATGACATGGCATCTGGCTATTACTGACCTGTACCTCAGAACTGTATAAGAGAACCTGGTCATACAACATGACTTTGGGTGAAGGCTAGTGGTCACCAGTTGGTGAATCACGTGGTTTCACTCCCTTCCAGACCTTGCACACACGGATCACAACTTGTCTTCGCTCGCCAGCAGCTCTACTCTCCAGCACCAAAGGGCCCTCTCTCAGTCTTTTCCCTGAATCAGCCTGCGTGCTTCCAGGATTTGGCCAGTCACAGGACACGTAAGATATCTTTATCTGGGGACTATCTGTATAATACTGTGTGTGTAGTATAATCCTGCCAAGAATAGAAAACCAAGGTGTGCCGTTCCAATAAAGTTTTGTTTTGTACCACATTGGAGTGGTGTTTTATGACGATCTCGATCCCAATAATTTATTAGTAACATTTGGTGGAGAATGTCGGGGAAGGGAAACTGAGGCAGAGTTGCTAATTGTCAGGTCCAAAGGGAAAATTTGAAGAACTCTGACTCTCAGGGACCCTTTTGTCGTCGTTTTAAGGTTCACGGGCACTGCTGGTTCAGTGTTTAAGCGTGTTGTATTTTTGGAGACATACCTGGTTTCTAGATCTTTGCATTATTATATTTATCGCTCTATATATTGATATCTATGGCTTGGTTCAGAAAGAAATGTACTGGAGGGGTCCCCTCAGAAGGGTGGGAGAAAGTTCAGAAACTGCCAGCTATCTCACAAACTGTTGCAGAGAGTGGTATTTGCCCATGGGTGAAAGATGCATTGTGCTCCCCAGTTACACAGGAACAGCTCTGTGACATGTGGGAAAATTTTTTGCTGTTGTACAAACCTAAATCTAAAGATAAATTCTCAGCCTTGTTGTGGCTTTTTAAACTAGCTATTGAAAAGTTACAAAAAGAATGCTCTGATTTAAGAGAAGAAAACAAATCAATAGAGGCTGAGAATGGTCACTTGAAACACAAATTGACAGAAGGTCAAAACTGGAAAAACGAGACAACAGCCAAAAATCTCCTGCAAGTCCATCAGCTGACCAGACTTGAAAATCATAATAGCCAGTTACAGCTTGAGAGACAGACACAGGCAGACATGATTTCACGTCTTCAAACACGCTTGCAAGAAAGTCAAGCTGCCACTAGGGCTGTCATGCAAAGATTAAGAGAAATAAAAATGGGGGAGGGAAATTCAAATCATTCTGCTTGTGAAGCTAAAATCTCAGCTCTCACTAAACAATTGGAAACCAGAAAAGGTCTCATAGCTGCAGTCCAGTCCAAACCAATACACTTATGCAGGTCTATTGACCCAGATGAAACCCCAACTTCTGAGGAAGAAGATCTGGTGGATGAGATATGCACACAAAATATTCCCCAAGAAATAGCGAATGCCCCACCTATCCCTGAACCCCCTGACAAGATTGCAGTAATAACCACCCAAACCAGAGTTAAACAGAAGGGGGAGGAAGAACAGACCACCACTACCACTATAGACACACCTATGTCACAAGCAGAAATTAAAGCTGCTGCTGGCACTCTGGGACCCCTGAATAAAAAAACTCTTTTAGATTGGTTTGCAAAAGCAGCCCAATATAATATGTGGACTGCCACAGATCTTAAAGTAATTGCTATGGCTGCAGCGGATGCTAATATCTGGCCAGACATCAACCAAGCTTTTGCCAAAGGTAATGAGTCAAAATTAACCCTTAATCAGGTAATTAGAAATATTGTCAAAGAGTTTCACACTGCAAGAGGTGCAGCCCAGCGTTACCATACTGACACACAAACCCCAGGGGAATCTGTAAGAAAATATGTGCTTAGACACCAGCTCCTAGCTATTGCTGCTGATCTAATAGATGAAGACGGGGTTTTCCAAATTAAGGATTTAAATTGGGACCAAAAATGGTTTATGCAGAGTGTGTATGATGGGCTAAGTCTACACACCCAAATGGCCATGGGGACACCTGATTTTGATCATGAAGAATGGAAACTAGAGGAATTAATTAATAAAGCTAGGTTAGCTGAGTCTTTAGCTGAAAGGTGGCAGGAACAAAACACCAAAAGTAAAAATTCCTCCAAAGCCTCCCCGGAGTATAGACAGGCTCTCTCCTACACAAATACAGGAATGCCCCCCAATTATGCTCACGATCACACAGCAGGGAAATGTTCCCCATGCCAGCCCAGGGACTTTTATCCCTTCCCCTGGGATGTCCAGGCTCCTGTAGGGTCCCCCAGGAGTCCCCCTCCATGGCCAGGTTTCCAGGACAGGGCTTGGAGTGAAATTCTGACATTCACTAACTTGTTTTGGGGAATGTATTTCACCCATCTCTCCATGTGGCTCCCCCATTCTGCCCTAACCAGCAACAGTGGTCCCTGGCCCCTACAAGCGTAATCCAGCCTGAAGCAAGCCCCCCCTTTTGTGTGTTTGTGTGTTAAGGAGGGAAATACAGAACAGTGTTGTTGGAAATGTAGTAGGTATAAGGAAAAGATTTTAAGGATGGTTCTTGAAGGATAGGATGAACACTGGCTAAATGGGCATGGTGTAGCATCCATGCAAGGAGGAATTACATGTAAGTTGGAAAGAAGGCTAGAGAAAGTGTTTAAAAAGGGTAACAAAGATTGCTTTTATTGTTGTGATTGGTAGGGTTGTCTTTTAGGTAGTCTGTTTAGGTGTTCTGTTAAAAATAGGGCCTCATCTACACTGTTTTTGCCAGCAAGGGCTAAAACTGTCTGTAAGGAGGAATAAAAGCAGCAGTCTCAAAAATCCTGCCATTTACCATGCTTCTGTGCTGATATGAGTAATTTGTGTGTGCTTGACTATGTGGGATGTATGAGATAGGGTGTATGTATATTTGTATGCTCGAGGAGATCCCCATGCGGGTATGTGTGTGCGTGACTTTGCCTGAGGTCCCTGAGATAGGGGTGTGTGACAAAAATTTGTGTGAGCACATGTGCAAGTGTAATTAATGTTTTATTGAAAGCTTGTGTAAGTGGGTGCGCCTGCTATGTATGTATGTTTGAGGATTCCTACAAATCAGTGCTGGAGCAGGCAGCCATTATGCATGGGTTGTCTACAAAAGTAATACTGTTCGTGCTCTTACAGTATTAAAAGGGGGGAGGATTTATATAATTCCAATGATTAGTTTTATGAATTAACTATGGGAGTCACCCAATGTGCATAAACAAATTAATTGCTCAGGAAATTAATTAGGCCTTGCAGAGGTCAGATCTCTTTATTTCTTACAGTAGCAAGGAGGAGGACTTGGAAGACAACAAACTAAGGAACCAACCAGAGTTTTTATTTTATTTCATTTATGTGCGTGTGTGTTATGCCATGGCTGTTTGTCACTCAGTGTTGTATGTCTTTCTATGTGATGTCACTAAACCTTCAGTTAATTTCTTCACCACCACTTGTTTATCTATGCTTTGTAGTTTGTTTTTTTTTTTTTACAATTTTTCTCTTAACCATCCTCTGACCCTGTCCAATGACAATATCAGCAAACATCACCCCCAATGTTCTCCTTTTGTATCACCACTTTTTCAGGCTTGGATACACTCCCTATAGACTCAGTCCACAACCTCTCACAGGGACTGAAACAAATTGGGGTAACCCTTCCAGACTGGAATCAAATTATGTTACAAGGAATTATAGCCTCAGAAGCAGCTCTCAACTTGTTAGGAATACCAAATTTTCTGTTCTTGGTACTCAGTGGCAGGAAAAGATCTCTCATTATGCTGGACAATATACTTGGCAGCCTCCACATGGAACCCATGCACCCTCATCTGTGGGCAGTGTCCTCAATCAAAGAAAATCTTAACACTAATTGGATTAAGGTAATCGCATAATATCTCCATGCACCAAGGAGATATTATTCTTACCATACAAACTGTAACCCCCAAAGGAAGTCATTTTGGGGCATGTGCCATACAGGCACAGCAAATTTTCAATTTGGAAGAACAATGTGCAACTTAGAAGGCTGCTATGTACTATTACTGCCCAAGCCATATCACCAGTGCTATTACAATAACAGAACATATTCCTGTATGATTTCCCCCATAAGCAACCAATGACCCACAAGTATACACTTTAGGAAATAAATGTTTTTATGTAACAGCATCCCCTGGAATTCCCGTATGTTATAATGAATTATTTGTGCACACTACCCCGGACACTGGATTCATGTTCACGTGTAATGTAACTAAAAAGTATAATAATTATTAGTCTTGGATGTTGGGCCAAACACGCAATGGCTATGCTTCCACAAAGAGCAATCTATGACTTCCAACCTTAAGTAGATATAGTAATTATTTGTGATGGGTTTTATTTAATTTATTTGT
Source organism: Sphenodon punctatus (assembly GCA_003113815.1). Classification (NCBI taxonomy): domain Eukaryota; kingdom Metazoa; phylum Chordata; class Lepidosauria; order Sphenodontia; family Sphenodontidae; genus Sphenodon; species Sphenodon punctatus. The sequence continues at coordinate 8,290,122 of QEPC01003194.1, forward strand.
CTGTTTCATGGTTTACTGTGTTTTGGGGCTTGTTCTTGCACCTCATCCTTGTTTTAGTTTAATAAGTTGTGAAATGCAGTATGTGATTTTTGAAGCATTGCTCTGACCCCTGTCAGCCACCCTTTCTGGTTCCCAGAAAGGAACTGCATTGTTCAGTTGGTAAAAACGCGTCAGATGGGCTTGACCATGCTCATATTGATGTTAAGACAGGTACAGCCAGGAAAGTTTTAGTATGGCACACTATCCCTTTCCCTCAACCAATGTCCCAATGTTGTTTTAATCAATAGACTGTGTTTTAATCATTGGTATAGTTATTTGTTATAGTATTAATGATCTTAGGCAGAATAATTTATAACACAATGGTTTTAGTTTAAACAATTATAACAGCTTTGCAAGTGGGGTAGCGCCCCCTGCTGCGCAAAGTCCATGCCAAAAATGGTGTTCACCTCATCCTGTACTTTCAGTGCACGGTCAGTACTGAATGATGTGACCCAATCACACCGCCATGAAACACCCTTTTGGCAAAGAAGTGATGGTAAAGATCACTTCCAACGAGGGTTAAGTGCTGGTAACCTCTGACCCCGCCCACACACTCATGAACCAAAGCTGTATCAAACATTCTCTGTTACAATACCAATTTTATGTCATGATTTCCATTTCTCACCATTATTCAAATAATCATGTTGTCTTTTCTATTGAACCACCTCATGTAATCTACACATCAATTTTTCTAGACTTGGCAGTTGTTTTGTAATTTTTTTATGATACGGTTTTAACCGTATCACAGGGCGGAATATGGCAATAGAATATAGTGTTATTGATATCTTATGTTCTCCTGGCCTGGACAAAGGAAGCCAGACCTAACTTCGGTCAAGCAAAGGCAAAGAGCAGAGAGATGGTCCAGAACAGCCAGCAGGCCTGAGATTGTGATGGAATTCAAGCTGAGATGACTCAACATGTGGATAAGGCCCCATCAGCATACTAACAAAGGCATAGCCAGACAAGTATCTTCTCCTGGCACCGCCACACATGCTTAACAAAGTCTCCTGCTGAACAACTGGAGTTGACAAATGAAACCCATTGTGAACAGATAAGTGGGACATTTGCAACTCTGCTACTGACTTCCAGGCAGGAAAAGAACAATCAAGGAAAGATACAGATGTTAATATGCTAAGGGCCCTTCCTCCCAGGAAGACGTTCTTCTGATATGCTAAAGAACTGTGTGATGTCACCATGACATGGCATCTGGCTATTACTGACCTGTACCTCAGAACTGTATAAAAGAACCTGGTCATACAACATGACTTTGGGTGAAGGCTAGTGGTCACCAGTTGGTGAATCACGTGGTTTCACTCCCTTCCAGACCTTGCACACACGGATCACAACTTGTCTTCGCTCGCCAGCAGCTCTACTCTCCAGCACCAAAGGGCCCTCTCTCAGTCTTTTCCCTGAATCAGCCTGCGTGCTTCCAGGATTTGGCCAGTCACAGGACACGTAAGATATCTTTATCTGGGGACTATCTGTATAATACTGTGTGTGTAGTATAATCCTGCCAAGAATAGAAAACCAAGGTGTGCCGTTCCAATAAAGTTTTGTTTTGTACCACATTGGAGTGGTGTTTTATGACGATCTCGATCCCAATAATTAATTAGTAACAAGTTCATACGGGCAGGGGCTTCATGGCCACCCCTTGCTGCATGCGTAGCCATGAGTTGGTGTGCTGTGGCTCATGGGAGTGTGCATTCCTCCCCCACTCCACCTTCAGATGGGTGGTGGGCTCTGTGGCTCCCGAGTGGTAGCATCTCATGTAAAAACACCCATACATCTGCTGCCCTCCCTTCCACTTCCATCACTGCACTCCCCCAAAACACCAGAAAAATGGCAGTATTTGAAACAAAATGTACGGATACAGAAGTATTGTTTCGGGTGCAGATATTTATACGGCTGTCTATCTGAAAATGCCTATTTGTTTTGGCTGTAATACCTAGTGATCATTTTCTGCTCAGCTCTTGGCTCTGAAATTGTCTGGGGTCAGGATGCTGGTAACACATCTATGCTCCCCCCAGGCCACAAGACTCCACTCCCACTTATGGCCCAGATTTCTCTCACACAAGGTGTAACAGAGTGGGCCTGACCCAGGTGAGCCCTTGCAGGATCAGGCCCCTCCAAAGCTGGCCTGACTGGGATTTAGCTCAGTTCAGTTCTGCAATCATTACAGTCCCAGGCTTCAGCCTGCCATAGTTCATCAAGTCCCACAGCAACAATCGTAGCCTCACTAATGCCAGGAATGCAACCCCTCTGGCAACTCTGACCCTATCTATCCCTAAGTCCAGCCAGGCTCCAGTTCCCTGTCTCTTAATAGCCCCTCAGGGAGCCTGCAGGGGAATCTTCATAGGCTTTCCAAACTCCCAGCTTCTCTAGTTTGCCAGGCCAAACACAGTCCCCCTGATACCAGGCCTCTTTAGCCCATACAGAGCTCCCAGGCTGCACACAGGCCTCAGCCCTGCCCTAAGCCCAGGGCCCCTCCAAGCAGCCTCCAGTACTCACTATCTGAGCTGTCTTCAGGACCCTGGATAGCATAGAGGCTGGATAGCATAGAGGCTGGCATCCAGGCTCTCTTCTCAGCCTAGCCTGGTTCAGGACCCCAGAGAACACCTCTCAGGTCTGCTGACAAACCGAGGCCGTTTTCAGACGAGCACGCGGTGCGCTCGTGCGGGGTTTCAAAAACCTCGTGAGGAGAGATTAAATGAGACGCCGCATTCTTTTCAAACTGCAAACTGACCAGGAGTCTGATTGAGGTAGGTCATTCGCGGCTTGAAAAGAATGCGCGTCACCGTGCCATGTGTGCGATTGCTGGCGGCGTCTTGTCTAATCTCTCCTTGTGGGATTTTTGAAACCCCACGCGAGCGCACCGCGCGCTCGGCTAAAAACGGCCTTAGACTGAAGCCCCTTCAAGCTTCCATCTCTTTATATAGGTCAAGGGGCATGGCTAGCCCTTCAGGCCTCCAGACCTAAAGACCCAGTACCCTACCACACTCCCACCTGTCTTTAACTGGGTTCTACCAGCTGCTTCAGGGCTGGCCTTGCCAATCCCTTCTTCAGCCGATTGGTGGTGCACTCCAGCCAATCCCCTTCTGGCTAGCACCCTGGCATTCTTAAAGGGGCCTCAGCCCCAGCAGGATGCTTCCCGCCACACAAGGAAATTAGCTCTGGTCATAGCCTATAGCTAGGTACCAATGTTCACTATGTTTCCCCTGTTGCTGCTAGTGGGGAAAACACAGTGAACACAGATGCCTGCATTTCTCTGGGCTTCCCCAGACAGCACCCTAGACGGCTCTACATGCCAGTCTCTCTGGCTACAGATGCTACCTCACTCACAGCCAGCCAGAGACCGACTGGCCTCCCCAACTAACCTAGTTTATAGTTCCTAAAGAGGGTAAAGAGCAGGCCTTTCTTAAAGGGGCAATGCCTACCTCATCACAAGGCAGCACTCCCTTTCTTGAAGTGGTAGGAAGTTCGCTTCTGAGGAGAGGACTGGTGTCTTACAGTTTTTTAGAGAAATCTGTTTATTTACAGTGTTACCTAGTGAGGAGGGCTCGGTAGGATGCAGCAATCAGCACAGGCAGGGTCTCCCTGAGACAGAATCAGCACAAACTCCACCAAGTCCCCAGTACTGCTTCTGTCTTAGCAATTTCCCCAGTTCCTGGTGCAACCTTTGCCCCAGCCAACCTCCTGAACTACATCTACTGGCTCAGTCACACACACACTCCACAGCCAGGGCTGGCCTTAGGCCCTGTGAGGTGCTAGGCAGGCTCTCATTCTCTGGATGAGGCCTACACTACCTACCTGTATAAAGTCCACCTACCTACCTATATAAAAAGTCCACTCTTGAACCCTCTGACCCTACCGTCCTGTTTCACTCCTTCCTTTTGCTTCCAAGCTTCTTGAACGTGTTGTCTACTCCCGCTGCCTCAACTTCCTCTCCCCCAACTCATCCCTTGACCCCTTCCAATCTGGCTTCCGCCCCCTTCATTCTACTAAAACCACTCTTGCTAAGATCACCAATGATCTTCTTGTGGCTAATTCTAATCCCCTCTACTCCTTTCTTGTCCTCCTTGACCTCTCTGCTGCCTTCGATACAGTTGACCACTCACTTTTGCTGGACTCACTTCACTCCCTTGGCTCCATCCTCGACTGGTTCTCCTCCTACCTCTCTGACCGCTCCTTCAATGTGTCTCTTGCCAACTCCACCTCCTCCTCCTTTCCCCTCTCAGTTGGCGTTCCCCAAGGCTCTGTCCTTGGCCCTCTCCTCTTCTCTATCTATACCCACTCGCATCCTCGGTGACTTCAACATTCACGCTGATGTCCCTTCCCAGCCCTCCATCTCTCACTTCCTCTCACTAGCCTCCTCCTTCAACCTCCACCTTTGGACCAACTCCCCCACCCACACTAATGGCCATTCTCTTGACCTCGTCTTCTCTAGGAACTGCTCTGTCTCTGATCTCTCCTTCGATCCTCATCCCATCCCGGACCACTTCCTTGCCTCTTTCAATGTCTCCCATCTCCACGCCCCTTCTGTGACCTGCAGGCCATTAACCCCCTGGACTTTGCCTCCTCTCTCTCCCACTTTCTCCCCTCAGTCTTCTTCTCCTCCTCCTCCGCTGACTCTGCCATTTCTGCTTTCAATGCCTCTCTCCTCCACCCTTGACTCCCTTTCCCCCCTTTCCTCCCACCCTGCCCACTCCCACAACCGCTATCCTTGACTCACCCCCAATATCCACCACCTCCGCTCCTGCACACGTGCTGCTGAACGCCTCTGGTGCAAATTCCACTCTCATGCTGACTTCCTTCACTTCAAATTCTGTCTCTCCTCCCTCACTTCTGCTATCTCCCTCCCTAGACAGCATTACTATGCCTCCCGCATTGAGTCCTGTTCTCGGGACCTTCGCCACCTGTTCTCCACCTTTGACTCCCTTCTCAAGCCCCCCTGTCCTCCTCTTCGCTCAGGATCTTCCTTCCTTCTTCACCTCCAAGATAGACAAGATCAGCCTCGATACTGTTTCCCACTCCTCTCCTCTTCCTACTCCCTCCCCTCTCCCTCCTTCTCTCCTGTCCTCCTTCCCTCCCACCTCCCTTGAGGAAATCTCCTCCCTGCTCTTCTCCTCCAACCCTTCCACTTGCCCCCTTGACCCCATCCCCTCCCGGCTCCTGACCTCCATTGTTTCCACTGTCGCCCCTTCCCTCCTGCACATCATCAACCTCTCCCTCTCTACTGGCTCCTTCCCCTCAGCCTTCAAGCACGCCACTGTCTCTCCTATCCTCAAAAAG
>QEPC01003194.1:8303077-8321798 GCA_003113815.1 Sphenodon punctatus
CCCCCCCCCCCGGAATATTCTGGCGGGGGGTGGTGCAGCCAGGATATGTGCGGGAATTGGCTGGTCTGAAAGCCCCCCTCATGCGGCTTTGCTGGCAGAGACATGCAGGGATGCAGAGCAAGAAATTGAGCTCTGCATCCCTGTGTGTGTCTGCCAGCAAAGCCGCATGCCGGGGGGGCTTTCAGACTAGCTGATCCCCATGCATATCCTGGCTGTGCATTCTCACCCCACCCCCGCCAGAATATGCGTGGGGGGGGGGGGGGGAATGTCTGAAAGTGACCTAAGTGTAGCACCCTAGGCTAGAGGCCTGCACCCTGAAACAAACCTGATGGTACCTAACTGGTCCTGTCAGGCTAGGTTTGGTTAGAGCGCACACCCAGCCCAAGCCCCTCAGACCAATTCGGGCACTGCAGCTGTGAGAGGCCTCACTGGCTTGGAGCACTGTGGTCTCATGCAGCTGCATAGGGGCATGGCCACTTTGGAAAGGGGTGGAGGGATGTCATAGTCCCGCCCCTTGTAGAGCACTATGGTGCTCCACGGGAGGCGGGGCTATGTCTGAAAAGGGGTGTGGCAAAGGTGCTTCTTCCAGGCTGAGACCAGCTCACGTGTCACAGCTGTGGGAGGCAGAGGCCTTACTGCCATGGAGCACATCACATCATGGTGTTCTGTAGCGGTGTGGCTACATTGGAAAGGGCTGAGGGGATTGTGATGTATAAGCTGGCCAGATGGGGTGAGCCCATGCAGGATCAGCTCATCTACTACTCACCCAGCACGGTTCATGGTCACACACAACTGTATTTTTAGTTCTAATCACATACAACAGAAGTCTGAGTCTTTTCCCTAAGCTTCCAGGGCCTTCCCCAGCTGCTTGGGGATCAGGATCTGGGCCAGCTCCCTGCCCCTGTAGCCTGCTGCCCTGCCTTGGCTTTCTCCCTCCTCTTAAAAAGGGGCAGGGACAGGCTACCGTGATGGCAGAACAGTCTAAAAGGAGACATAGCCTGTTCCATCACAGGGATGCCATCACCCCGTGCCCGTCCCTTGCCGAACACTGTGATGGTGCAGGGCTTCCTAGGGGGGTGGGATTATATCTGAAAAGAGGCGGGGTTAAGAAGTTTCGCTTGTTGTTTTCCCAGTGTGTCCATGCCCTCTCCCCGTGGAGCACTAGGACATCATGGTGCTGTGTGGAGCGTAGGGCTATTCAGACAGATTGGGTCTGGGCTCAGAAAAGCCCAGCTGCATCAGATCCGGGTTGGGCTTGGACTCAATGTAGATGAATTCGGACAGGATTGGGTCCAAATTTCTGGCCCGAGCAACACACTACCCTAGGCAGCTGTCTTATCCACTTTGCCTTAAGGCTGGCCCTGCCCATAGCTGCTGAATTTGTTGATCAAGAAATCCTTGCTTATTCCGTGTGGCTCTATAAGCTTGGATCAGGCACAACCCTTCCCCATCTGCTGCCAGGTGCTCTGCTACACAGAGGTCTTGTCATACATAACCAGGTGCAAATTGCCCCATGCTGCTTCCACGCTGTTTTCACTTCACCAGGGAAGGTGAGACTCACAAGTTCTCATTGTTGCAACATCGTAACAGGCGCAGGAGCTTTTGGAAAGCACCGGCTGCTCAGGCTATGTCAGGATCTGCTCTCCAGCGGAGCCCTCTCTGCAGTGGCAAACCCAGCCTACCACACCTAGCTGAGCCTTGTAGGCTTCTTGGCCTGCTCCCCCCCGCCCTTTCGCCTTCTGAGTGTCCAAGCCTGTCAGCAGCCCCTAGAAGGAGTGGCAGGAAATGGCTTCTGCAGGCTGGTCAGTGGCTGCATCGTTATTAGCAAGTCTCAGACCTGCCTGTCTCTTGTTTATCTCTGCCGTCATCCTGCTTCCCAGGACCCAGAGTCTCCTCGGCCCTCCCTTCTCCTTGAATCCTGCCAGCCATGCCAGATCCGCATTCATGGTCCCGAGATATTCCTGCTGTCACGCTCTTCCAGTCTCCCTGCTCAGCTGCCCTCCTGCTCAGGCCCTATTCCTCCCTTCTGCCTGGACTAACCTTTGGCTTGGACCGCTTCTCTGACACTGCACTTGGACTGCCCTTTGGTGTCGCTCCTAGTACAGGCGGACTCCTGGCTTCGGTCCTCTGCTTGGTACTTGACAACGCACCTGGAACTTCATCTCCAGCCCTGAATCTGCCGCAACTCATCTCTGGCCCTAATCCTGCTGTAACTGGTAGGCACAACCACCCATGCCTCAGTCTCTGACAGGCTACTGGAGTACATCCAGGTACTTTCTGTGTGAGCCACTGACCACTTAAAACCAGAAGCAGATTACTTATATGAGAGTTGTGTCCATGGCTTGACATCAGGTGTCCAAGTCCCTTGAGCACTCAGGCCTCATGTGGGCATCCAGACAGCATGGTTTTCAAAGTGGCAGCACTAGTCACTGACAGATGGGTTTGGTAGCATGGAAGCTTGGGGCAGTGGTATTCCACACTGGTCCCCGCCAGAGCAGCAGTAGCAGCAAGGGGGACCACCCCTCTGGGTTTGACCAGAGTTTCTGGGTTTTAATCTGTCATCTCCAGGTTGTGGATGAAGCCCCGATTTCTCCAAAATATCCTGGAGACTTCAAGGGGCTGTGGAGGTGGGGTCACATCAGAAAAGGATGGGGTGAAGAGGCTGTCCCTTTCCAAAATAGTCCTGCCCCCTGTGGAGCATTGTGATACCATGACACCCTGAAGGAGGCGTGGCCATGTCAGGAAGGGAGGGGAATCCCTTTGCCTCTCCCCCTTCTGTCATGCCTTTTGGGTCAAAGCCTTGGGGAAGATGATAACCCTAGCAGAAGGAGGGGCAGGGCTGGTAGTGGGGGTGTGGGATGAAGTTTGAGAGGCTAGGGGTGGGGATTTAGGGTGAGAGCAGATCTGCCAAAACCGCAGGTGCAAACCTCACTTTTGGCAGGGGCCTAGTAATGCTCCTGGCCAGATTTATAATCCAGGAGCCAAGACTTCCGGTCCAGTCAGTACAATGACAACTCCGTGCCACGTTTACCCATGACAGGAACTACATAATAGGAGAAGGTGGGCATCAGAACACTTGCAACTAGAGACAACTGAGCTAAGAGGATGCTGTCTGTGTAGTCAGAATATTTGGGGGGGGGGGGGATTATTTTTTTCAGCCCACACAGGAAAGCTGTATTGTGCCGTACTCCTACAGCACATTGTACTGGATCTCATCTTGTTAAAACTGTGTCAACAGTTTGTATAACACTCTTACGAACACATCCTTAAGTTAGAAGCAGGAAATGAGTAATAAATTAATAATGCAATCAAGTGCATCCCTGTCTGTTATTTTTATGTATGCGTGTGTAATGTATTAGTGATGTGTGTCAGTGCTTGGCATTGTGGGAGAAATTAGATTACTTGATTACTGAGCTACATTATGCAGAAACAGGGCTGCCCTTTTTTCACCCTTCAGGATTATTTGTGTCAGAAAAAGCAAGGGGGTTTCTGCAAATTTAAAGTGGTGCTCCAAAAGTTTCAAAATGTTTGTATTTTTAGTCATGATTTGAAATGAAATTTCAAAAATTGTCTTGAAATGAAAATGACAAAATGCTGTTTTGTTTGTTTTCAAATTGAAAAGAAAAATGGTTTTAGATGCATTGAATCTTTCAAGAGAAAAGAAGAACTTTGCCCAGAATATTTATGCTAAAATGACATACATCCCATATGGTTTAAAGTTTTCTGCACTATTAATTTTTGTAATGCTGCTTCATTTTGTACCTTTGTCTTAAGTGTGGACTTCAAGCATAATGAGAGAGCTAAGCACTGCACACAGGATGCAATTTAGGCTCTAGAATGGTCTCTGCTATGATAATGGATCATGTATATCAATCAGGGCGCACAAAGATTTTCCTCCCAGGGGCCAGTACTTGGAAAATTAGTACAAGCTCCAGGGCCATATAGAAGGTGGGGATAGGGATGCTTAAGGGATGTGCTCAGGAAGAGAAGAGTCCAGATCATGGATCTGTGCCATGGATCTGTCCCCTGTATTCGTGTGGATTCCCTCATGTCTGCTCCCTTACCCTGAGCTCAGTCTTCCAGTGCTTGGGGTTAGGTACTGGCTCCATGGGCCAGATCCAAGATTTGGAAAGGGGCCCAAAAAAACAAAGGCAAAGCCAGCATGGTGTAGTGGTTGAGTGTGCGGTATGTGGACTGGGAGACGGAAGTAGGTCCTGGTTCAAGTCTCACATCAGCAATAAACTCACTGGGTGATCTTGGGCCAGTCACAAATCTCTCAACCTAGCCTACCTTGCAGGCTTGTTGTGGGGATAAAAGAGTTGAATAATTAATGGGCAGAGGTACGGCATACATGGATTGTAAACGTATCTGTGGTGGTAAAGGACAAAGAGAGGATTTGATCCATTAATTTGTCTTTTATATTCCTGGCCGCAGGACAGACGCTTTCGAGTGGTAAATTTGGATCTTAGGCACCCAGGTCCAGCTGCTGTTCTTATTGAGCGACAAAAGAGCTTATGTTACCAAGGCTGTGGAATCCTTTGCCATTGTGGCAATTAAACTGAGAGCCCAGGCAGACTTGGGGAATGGTGATTGTCCCGAAAATTGAAATGTGCTATTCTTTTTGTTTAAGCTTTTCTGGCCAATTTATTCTGTATCTTGTTTGTTATTTTATGTGTTTTTATGTTTTGTCAAGGCATCAAGCCAGTACAATAAACAAAACATATACTTATTTACTGACTAATAAGTTAAAGAATTATAAGCCCCCCTGATCCTAAGGGATAGGGTGGGATTAAAAAAAATAAATCTAAATTAAAACAAACAGCCACAGGCTTCATTTGGCCCCTGAGCCTGAGGTTCCTCAGCTCCGACGTATATCCAAGTGCAATGGGGACATCTCCATAGATGTTTTATATATGAGGGCTAGCCCCAAAGAAATGTCCCCTCTTTATTTTGTGAAGACTGGCAAGCGGCACAGAAGTAGAAGACATACAGTAGGCCACCCCCTCTCTTGACTCCTTCACACTAGGCAAGCCTCCTCTAGTCTCCTAGCCCTCCAAGACTCCTAGCATGCCTCCCTGACAATCAGCCCTCATGGAAGCCTTGCCTATCACAGGGCTTCGGGCAAACTCCAGCCTTCCCCAGGAGAGTTCTCATCTCTTGAAACAGGCCCTCTTGCTCTGGACCCCTGCCTGTCCTCTGGGGAGATGGGCGGGCACCGCGGCCAATGCGGCCGCAGTGCCCCCCCAATTTGACCATGGCCCGGAATTCCACCAGGGAGTCCCGCCGGGAATCTCTTTGACCACGCTTGCGGCGATTGTCTGGCAGGGAGCCCCGGAAGCGTGGTTGAAATTGACCCCACGTGGGAATCGACCGTGGTGAACATCTGGCGGCTGCCAAACAGACGTTCAGGGCGCTTTGGCCCCATGTGGGTACTGACCGTGGTTCACTGTGATCTCGTAACGTCTGAAAATACCCACAGTCCGAGACACAGGCTGGTTCAGAGGAGAAGGGGAGGGGGCCCAGCAGGCAGCTGAGTAATTTCTCTGGATCTTTGAGAGCGTCGTTTAGGGTCCAAGGCCCACGAGGCTTACTGCAAAGCTAGTAGTCCCAAGCGCCAAGGACAAAGGATAGGGGTCTGGGCGTTCCTTTTTATAGCTTTATTTATTAGGGATACATGTTGCAGGGTCCTCCCTTTGCTCATGCAAGGTGCAGAAATAAGCTGACTTCCTCTCTTTACTATTTGGAGCATAGTCATTAAAACTGCTTTCACTTTTGGGGAGCTTTTCCTTCTCCACTGTTTAATTGCTGGTCTGACACTTTGAGGTTATCTATCTCTTTTGAGCCTTCTTTATTAGAGATAGTGGCCATCTGGGGTAGTTGGTACGGCCTTGGAAATACATTCTTCCTGCTAGACTGTGAGTTATTTACGACTTCTCCTTCTTATGAGCCTCCTTTGTCTGTGCCAGCCTGAGACCTATGTTTCAAGTTAGCTGAACTGAGTTTGTTCAGGCCTCATGCAACCTGTGTCTCTGACCATGGCCAATACAGTGCCTAGTCACTTCATAATAGGCAGATGTTGGAGCATTGGGCTACAGCCACTTGCTCAGCATTGCCACACACCGAGGCCCTGTCCCCTTGTGTCCCAGCACGCCCTGTTCCCTGCAAACCGGACATGGGGGGGTGGGGGGGGCGGGAGGAGAAATGAAGTGTGTGGGGAGAATGACAGGCAATGCAACTGCACCACCTTTCCCAATTATAGCTAAGCCCCTGCTCTTCTTGGCTGTTCTCCTTGTGAGCGTCCAAGCTCAGCCTTTTCTGACTGGTGCTCCTCAGCTGACTTGCAGTTTCCTGCAATGTCCAGCTGAGTCTGCCATAGGGTGGCCAGATATGCAAATGTTAGAGGAAACGTATGAAAAATACAGGTTGAAGGGCTGCATTGGCTCCAATGNCCCAGCACGCCCTGTTCCCTGCAAACCGGACATGGGGGGGTGGGGGGGGCGGGAGGAGAAATGAAGTGTGTGGGGAGAATGACAGGCAATGCAACTGCACCACCTTTCCCAATTATAGCTAAGCCCCTGCTCTTCTTGGCTGTTCTCCTTGTGAGCGTCCAAGCTCAGCCTTTTCTGACTGGTGCTCCTCAGCTGACTTGCAGTTTCCTGCAATGTCCAGCTGAGTCTGCCATAGGGTGGCCAGATATGCAAATGTTAGAGGAAACGTATGAAAAATACAGGTTGAAGGGCTGCATTGGCTCCAATGCAGCCCCACACGCTGTATTTTTAATAAGTGTCCTCTAACATTTGCATATCTGGCCACCCCACGCTGGGAGCACTCAGGCTAGATCAATAGCTCATCATGATTTTTTATTTATTTACAAAACATTTCTATCCTTCACCCTCCTGCAACTCGTCAGCTCAGGGCGGTGAACAGCATAAAAACACTACGATAAAATCATAATAAAATCATTATAGCTACAATTACAACTACAATATATAAAATATATAAAATCAACACATAGAATAGCAGCTGGCAATAAAACCCCTCCCCATCGGCCTGGCGGAACAACCAGGTCTTACAACATCTGCGGAAAGAGGGGAGGTCAGGGGACAGATGGGCCTCTAACGGGAGAGAATTCCACAACCAAGGTGCAGCCACTGAGAACGCCCTCCCCGCCGTCACCACCCGGCATACCCGGGGGACTTCGAGTTGGGTGCCCCCAGTTGACCGCAAGGGCCGCGAAATGACCCGAGGCTTGAGGCGGTCTCGCAGGTAAACAGGACCCAAGCCATTTAAGGCTTTATAAGTCATCACCAACACCTTGAATTGGGCCCAGAAGACAATAGGCAGCCAGTGCAGAGTCCGGAGCACCGGTGTAATGTGCTCGCGGCGACCCGTCCCCGTTAGAAGGCGGGCCGCCGCATTCTGCACCAGCTGCAACCTCTGGACCATCGCCAAGGGTAGCCCCATGTAGACAGCATTGCAGTAGTCCAATCAAGAGGTAATGAAAGCATGGATGATGGTGGCCAGATCCGAGTCTGAGACATACGGCTGCAGCCATTGCATCAGATGTAACTGGTTAAATGCTCCTCTCGCCACAGCCTCCACCTGACAGTCCAGGCGAAGCTGCGGGTCGAGGAGCTCAATCCATTCTTGAGTTTGCTACAATACTGGCTCCAGCAGGGCTACATCCTCACAGACACCCAGCCCCACTCTGGCCTCATCCTGTAAGGACTTACATAGCTCTGTTATGCATGCACACACACAGTTATATAAGCCTTCTTTCCATAGGAATCCAAGTGAAAATCCCTCATTTCTCAAGATCAGAAAGCTAGCAACTAAAGAACATTGTGCATCTTAAATATTTTGGGGAAATGAAGAAACTAGGTTAATTTTGGGATCACCGCTTTTCTGGTTCTAAATGATGTGTTCAAAAGAAGAAGCATGTATGCCAACGTTCATGCCAGCTTCTCTCCACCTCTGCAGCCTTTGAAATGCTCGTGACCTTCCTTTGTCAGTTTGTTGTGTGTATAGAAGATTAAGATGTATTTGCATTTTTTAGTGTTGGAAGCTTCTGTGAGTGAGATAAAGTCAGTGAGAAGGTCTAAAGCTGCAGCATTGCTTAAGGGTGACTTGCAAAGGAAAGAAATAGGTTAAAGTCCTTTTAGTCGTGTTTCTTTGAGGTAGAAGGAAGGACTGGATAATGGTCCTTTTTGGCCCCCAAAACACCAGTACTAGAGGGACAGTGCCAGCCTAGCGGGGCCCTAAGCAGACATATTTTGCCCTCACACTCCCCTCACTGCAGTCTATGTCCATTCCAGTCCTCCTGTGTCAAGCACTGCTCAAGATCTGTGTAGAGTAGCAACAGGATGAGGACTAGGCATGGAGTCAGATCCAGATCGAGTCCAGGTGGAAGATGAGTCAGGCTGAGGGCCAAGCAGAGTAATATCTTCTAGGGGCAATCCAGAGAGTCAAAGCAGGGGTCCATCCAAACCAGAGTCAAACAGGAGAAGAAGAGTCCAGAAACACAGTCCAATAATAAGCCAAAGGGTCACTGCCAGGAGAACAGTCCAAAATGAGGTGGGAGCAGGGGTGGGCTGGAGACAGAGCAGGAAAACAGAGCAAGGCAGAAAAGGCCAGGCAAGCTCAAGGCCTCTAGCCCTTACCCCACCTGGCTTCCAGTTCCTGTCAGGGGGGGTTATATTGCCATTCGGGAGCTCTGTAGGTAGGGAAGCCCAGCAGGATGCTGTTGCCAAGTGGGCAGGAACCGGGCCCCAAACCAGGGCACAAAGGTGGTGTTGCAGGGCTGGCCACTGCCCCTTAGGGGTCCAAGATTCCTGGTTTAAATCCTGGATCCTTAGATCCTGCCACCACATGCACAATGATGGATAACTCCAGCCCTCCTAATAGAAACTGTGGGCTGTGGAACCAGTGGGGACCTGGAAGCTGTCCATTTTGCGGTGGCTACAGCCTCTGTGGCTTCCCAGTGGCATGCTATATCATATGCAGAACAGAGTGGATAGCTGACTGGGGGCAGTTACTTGGGGTCCTAAACAATTATTATTATTTTATTTTATTTATATAGCACAAGCAGTTGTACCTGGAGCGGAACAGTTCTGATAAAAGACAGGTCCCTGCCCTGAGGGGCTTGCAATCAGGGACCCATGTTCACAGCATTTTCCCCATTGCCGCCAATGGGGAAAATGCTGTGAACATGAGTCCCTGCTTACAAACTAAACTAGAATGGACAAGAGAAGGAGCAGCAAAGGAGAGGGGAACGTAGCGAGAGACAGCAATATGTTCCTGAAGTTGAGATGTTGCAGGTTCACACACTTGGCTTAGTTACAGGATTCTTAGGGTAGAGAGTTCTAAGCAAGGAATCTATGGGGGTAAGGAGAAAGGGGAAGTCTGATGGAATAGGTATGTTTTAAAGAGGGATTTGAAGGTGCTGGGAAGGGAGGGGAGCATATGTGTGCTGGATAGGGTGGCCATACCTTCCCTTTAAAAGAGGACACTTATGAAAAATACATGTTGCAGGGCTGCTTTGGTTCTAGTGTAGCCCTGCACCATGTATTTTTCATAATGGTCCTCTTTTAAAGGGAGGTACGGCCACCCTGCTGGGAGGGAGTTCCAAGCACAGGGGGCAGCATGAGAGAACACGTAAAGATGATCTAGGGAGCAGGAGGCTCTGGGGCAGGCAAGGCTGTTGGCAGAGGAGGAGCAAAGTTTCCAGGAGGGAACATAAGAGTAAGAGCAAATAAGCACAGAAAGATAGAGGAACACAAGGCCATGTAGAGCCTTGAAGATGAAGCACCAATTGTGTGGTGCTTCCAGACATCACACTGACTCCCCCAGATAAACCACCTTGTGTTTTCCACAGGACTTCTCAAAGGTTCTACCATGGTGAAACCAGGTAGTAAAGCTACTCAGGCATCACAACAGCCCTGCAGAAACCAGGCTATGAATGTTTTCCACAAGTACCATTGTGACATAAGTCTGCTTGTATGTACCACGAGGACTGCCTGGTCTTCCCAGTCTGTGTTGCTGGTTCCTTGGTGGATGGAGAGAATTAGAGTAGAACTAGAGTAGAAGTTTTTTCCAGCCCATGCTTCACGGGGCAGAATATATGAACTGAATCACTCTTTTCTACCAACAGTTTATAGAGTTTGGAAACAGCCATTTGCAAAAATAACTTTTTTAAGCAGCCTGTATAAACTTTTCCTCCATCCTTTCTGACTCACCAAGTTCCACTCCCTTTGAACTATCACTTTTTGGATGATGATCCAAACCATACATCAAGTTTCCCAAAGCTTGTTCTTTATGCACTGCTCTTTATACATTATCATTTAAATAACACTTTCCTTGTTAGAAGCTCTTTACAATCCCGATTTTGTTTACCCTCACAACAACTTATTTACCCTCACAACAACTTATTATTTGCTTTTTACAGATGGAGAACAGAGGATAAAAGATGGTGACTTGCCCAAGGTCATTCAGCAAGATCATGGTTAAGATGGGACCTAAACCCTAATTTCCCAGGGCCAAGTTCAATACCTTATTAGGCTACACTTAGGGCGTTTATAGATGAGACAAAAAAGGCGGCTGATCCTTTGATCAGCCGCCTTTCTTGCCGTTCGTCTACATGCTTGGCCTGCTTTTTAATCCGCGTCGGAGGGGGCAGGCGATCCTGCCCCCTCCGACGCGGATTCCTGAAGTGCCGGCTTTATGCCGCACTTCCTGGTTCCGTGGGCGAGGCGCATGCGCAGAAGGGTGCGCATGCGCACTCGCACTCTGCGCTGTGTCTGAACAGCAGACACAGCACGCAGAGACGCCGCGGGGGAAAAGCCGGCATTTGGGCGATCCCGCTTGTAAGCGGGATCGTCTATAAACGCCCTGACACTACATGACTTTCTGTAGGAAGGAATCAGGGGTGTGAGCACAGGAACAGCTAGACCCATGTTCACTGTGTTTTTCCCATTACCACTAATAGGGAAAAGTCAATGAACACAGGTCCCTGTTTATAGCAGTCCAAATTGTCCATGTCCCTTGTCTCCAGAGGTGCCATATACTGTATAACTCAAAAATAGCAAGAAACAACTTTTTTTAAAAAAAAAATCTCCCTCTCAGCAACAAAGCCCATAGCACACCCAGACAGTTGTGCAAAACTTTCTTCTTGACTCCATCTGGTGAGGTGACAAACCTATACCCTGAAACATGAGGTTTCATTGCTCTTGTAACCTATATCCAAACCAGTGTAATTGTGGATAGGATACTATTCTCATTCATAAATGTCTAATCCTCAGTCCTGCATTTGAACACTTGTGCCTTAGGCCCAAGACATTCCATTTGGATTAGTAAGCCTAGTAGGAGGATGACAGTGACAAAGAGAAGAGTTTTATTAAAAGAGGATAATGCACAAATAATGGGGTCAAATTTTGCTGGGGTTTAAAGTTTTGCAACTTGAATGAGATCAGTCTATTTGAATGCTCATTGTTTTACATCAGAGTCAGGGATTTCGGGATCTGACTTCCTGTGCAGCAGGGCACATAATTAGTGGTAACACATGAAGAATAGAATTTCAAATCAGGATACTGATACATCAGGCAAGACAGCATAGTTCCATCAGAAACAAAATATCCTGTGAAGTGTGTGCTGTGCTTTTCATGAGTATTTCATTGATAACCCTTAAGTCATCTATCTTGGGCAAGGAAAGCTTTAAGTAGGGCCAGTAGGGGCCATGACCTGGGCCCTGCAGTGGAAGGGGACCCCCATGGGGTAGTTCTGGTAGCCTCAAGAGCAGCACTCCTAAGACCATGAGAAGGCCACTTTCAGTTACCTATTGCTGCACAGGTGGCTGTAAGTTTAAATTTCACATCTCCAAACTGTGCATACTGTACACTTAATGTTTTCAGCCAAGTCCCTGCTCTGCAAAGTAGGGAACTTGGAGATGCTGTCTCATTTTTAAGAGAGACAACGTGGTTCAAATTATATCTTTTATTGGACCAACTGCTGTTGGTGAGAATGAGCAAGCTTTTGGTGGGTCACACAGGGCCTTTCCTCAGGCATGTAGCGTAGCCAGTAGACACAAATGTAGGACAGGTATATATGAGGGGGCATGTAATGGCTGGGAGTGGACGGGGGGAGGGGTAAACAGAAAGAGAGAGATGTGGCAGAGTTACAAAATAGCTGTAAAATTATATATTGGTGTAGAAGACAAAGGAATAATAATAGCAAACAATTTGTTTGAGGATATAGTTTGGGGATATATTTCTAAGAAAAAGAAAATGGCAACAAGATGACACAAGAGCACAGCAAGAACTGAACTCAGAACTCTCTCAGCATGGTTTGCCCAAATCTCGTCTACCCAGTCATGCTGCTGCAACATGGGGTGTCTTTAGATGGAAATGGAGGTGCTCAACCCAGGACCATGTCCAGGGGTGTACCCCCGCATATGCCCACTTGCAGCCGTGCCTGGCTCCATCTTCAATGGACCCAGCAGCTGCCGTGGCCTGCAGTCGGGCCGACTGCACAGCGCCTCCCTCCCCCACGCCATAGAGCTGCGGGTGGATTGGCAGCCACTCAAGGCTGCTGCCCACAGTTTTCTATGGCGTTGCCCAGGGCAGCCCCCGGCTGGGAGCGAAGTTGTAGCAGCTGTCCACTGAGTAGATAGACTGCTGCTCTGAGTCCGGCCAGTGCCACAGCTCCGGCTGCACATCTGGGGGGCTGCCTTTACACGGATGAGTATAAGGTGCAGCAGAGCCATGGTTGCTGTCTGTGTAATGGCACCCATTGTAACAAGCAGCTGTTTAATTTAAAGGGCAATATGGAAAGTCCTGGATTTAAAAAAAAACCCCACCAGACAGCTATTGCTTCTGTAGCTCAAGTGGTAATGCGTTGAAAAGGAAATTTGAAGGTCGAAGACTCAAATGTGGCTTACGTGAGGGGATGCAAAATACCTGTGATTGATTTCATTTTTTTAAAGTTACCTTATTAAACGGTAACTTTATTTATTAAATGGTAGGCAGGACCAAGCAGAATTTTGAAATTACTACGGAATTTTACAGCCTCAGTTCCCCATCTGTAAAAAATGGGAATGTGTGTGTGTCTGTCTGTCCCTGTGTTCCCCTCACCCTTCTGAGATTGTAAGCCCACTGCGCAGGAACCTGTCTCCAATAGCCACCAGCAGGCAATGTGTTCAATGGCAGGAGTACCATAACAGCTAGCCCAGATTTCAAACAAGCCAACTAACAGGTCAGACTCAGAGCTTAAAGCAATAATTAACCTGGGGTTCTTTCCATTTGCCTTCAGTTTCTCAACCAAACACTGCAGTCATGTTTTAAAGCTTCTCTCCACAACTTTAGGGAAACTTGCTTTCTTAGTGAAACCCAAAAATCACAGGCTTATCACAACTCTTGTCACTTATGGATTTTCAACACCCTTATGTTGCTCACCCACCTTCCCTAGGTGGTGGGAAGTTCCAGGGGCAGCCTTGCTGGATCAGTGTCCCTTCGACAGGAGAGAGAAACGGGAGAGACTTACTGTGTGGCATAATACTCCGTTTATTTACAAATGTCCTAGTTCCTCCGGGTCCAGTGCCACAAGGGCTCCCAAAAAGGCTCTCTCTGTAGCCTTCTGCCCCCGAAGTCCAGCATGCAATCTCCAACCAGACTGCAGCTCAGTACTCAGACACAGACTGAAAGCTTTTCCACTCAGTACTCAGCACCGCCCAACCCAAACCATTGTTATAAGACATGGGGCTGGCAGACAAGCTTAGTTGTGGCTGATGGCCCTATACAATGAGTTGCATTCCAGGAGAAATTAATCCCAACAGGGATTTACATTCAGGGGACCCCAAATCCATAACACTTACAAACATGAGGTGGCAACACTGAAACAGGCAAACTCTTTAAAAAACACAACAAACCCCCCAAACCTGTAATTTTAGAGCAATCAACCAACCCCAAAGTCCATCCCATGATGAGACCACCACAAATAAATCTCACCCCCTCAAATCTACTCAGTAACCTCAGGCACAGGGGCCAAATGTGGCCAATGGTGAGGTTTTATGCTCTTTTCCAGCTCCTGGATCTGGCCCCTGGATCCACTTCTGACCCCCAAATACTAAAAGACTGAACTCAGGCTAAGAGAGCAGAGATGAGGGCACACACAATGATAGGGTGTGACAGATCCATGGCAAAGTCACCCCAATCTGTTCAGGGGACCACGAAAGGCAAATCCTCTCTCTCTCTTTTAAAAAAGAATAATAATAATAATAATAATAATCACTTTTAGAAGCAGCAGGTTCGAACCAAGTCCCCCACCGTGCACATGGGGTCAAAAAACTTAACCCTCCCCTACACCTCAGTCTGCCCAGGGGAAACACAAGCAAGCCAAACAACCACCACCCTCTCTTTATTCACTTAAGAAGCAGCACATTAGAAGCAAGCCCCCACAGTGCACATGGGGGCAAGCAGGGGGCACAATTTAATCTTAAAGCACACAACTCTCCCCAATCTGCCCTCCCCATCCTAGGCTTCCAATCTGCTCAGGGGGAAAAAAACCAAATATTTAATTTAAGTGGAGCCCAAGGGTCCTGAAACTTACCAGACAGGAACAGGCAGCTGTAGCCATTGTCATGTGCAGAAAAGTGGCTCCACTGAAACTACAATCTGGCTCTGCTCCCACTGAAGGGAGAGGGGGAAGGAGGAGAAGCCAGAAAGTCTGCCCTGGGAGGCATTTTTTCAAAGTGCCCTGCCAGGCTATTGATTCTAACGGCTACTGGGCTCCCATTGGAATCCATTGCCTGCTGCTGGCCACACCTCCTGACTATGATGCTTTGAGTGTCCACTCTGGAGAGTGACCCACCTCACATTACAACCAGCTGGGCCAGGTCAGTCAGGGCCAGAAGAGCGGGGAAGGAGCCAGGAGCAGGACTGCCTGGGAGGCATGATTCTAATGGCTGCTGGGTTCCAGTTAGAACCCATTGCCTGCTTTTGGCCACAAGTTCTGGTTGTGATGCTCTAGGTGTTCATTCCCGACAGAGAGTGCCCTGCAGCTGGGGGCGTCTTCAGGGCAGCAGGCCACATACAGGTGCGGCCGTGCCAGAGGTGAGATAAGAGGTTTGGGGGATGCGGGTGCAGGCTGGAGGGTGCCATGGGAACAAGGAGGTCACTACCTCCAGTGCCCATATGTACCAGCTGCCCCTGCCCTGGTGCTTGGTAAATCTAGCCCCCACCCCACCCCACCCCATAGGAGCTTGGAGTGCAGCGCTGTCTCCCTCCAAGATTGGACTGTTAATATTTACTGGGTTCAGGTGACTTTCTAGAATGTCTTTCTGAATTCTCTCATTTCTAACCTGTCTTGTAAGTCTTACAAATGAAATGTCACTGATAATAAAGTATACTTATAAAGCAGTATACTTTTATTAAAACTTGTCAACTGCTCAGGCTGTACTGTCCAAGAAGTAAATAATGTACATTAGTTCATAGTTCTGTCCATCTTGCTCTTGTATTTGAATGAATGTGACGTTTTGTACATGCTAAAGGATTAAATGAGATGAAAAACTTCCCTGTTAAACAAAAGCCAACGCTCTTACAAGAGTGAGCTATTCACAAAGGTTGGTTTGAACTGTGCTCCTGTCCTTGACTTTTGTTTTGAAATTCTGCCTGTTTTTAATCTCAAACCAAAAGAAGTCATGGTGCATTATGGATATTTGTGACAGTGAGTTTTTGTGTGGTCATTAAGCAGCACTGAAATGAAAAAAGTACTTATGCGTATTATGAAACAGAAGGAAATTAAATACTCCCAGCAGACTGAGTTATATCACACATTCCTTGAATTTCACTTTTTTCTCAATGTGCAAAACTCCCATCTACTGTGAGTGGCATCACTTGATTTTAAACCTTTTGTAAACAAATTCTGAAACTGTTGGGAAATAAATGGGTTTGTTGTACCTCAGTTTGCCCCAACCAGGATCAAAGGTCACCAGTTAACAAGCCAATGTATGTGAGTACAACACAATTTTATTGGATAGACACATAGCACCTGGACATGGCAATATTACCAGTTAAGAACCCCAGTAACCTAACTTAGGATATCTTACATGTCCAAGGCCGCAGTCAGAGACGTGAGCTGGTTCAGAGGAGGAGTGGAGGGGGCCCAGGAGACAGATGGAAAGGGGTCTCTGGATCTTTCTTTGAGAGCGACGTAAAGGGTCAACAGCCCCACAAGGCTCACCGCAATGCTAGTGGCCACAAGCACTGGGACAGAGATTATTAGGTCCTTGGTGTTCTCTTTTATAGTTTTACTCTAGGCAGGCTTTTGGTTGTCATTTATTATGAATGTTGCAGGGTCCCTTTCATTGCACCATCTTCTTTGAACATGCCAGGTACGGCAACTAGCTGACCATTTGTTGACTTCATCTGTATTTTATCACTTAGAACATCCTGCCTCTCTTTGCCTCAGATCTCTCTGAATATGTATTAGCCAATTAAAGTTAATTGGCACATGGACGTTTTTCTCTACTTTCCAGTTGCTGATCTGGTTTGCTGGGGCAAACTTCCGTCCTTTCAGGCCTCCCTTATCAGAGGTAATGACCACCTGGCCTTACCTTTCTTCTGTGACCAGCTCATATTCTCTGCTAGACTATGGGTTCCTGGAATCTGCCTGGTTACTGCTTTTTCCCATAATCCTTAGCAGGGCTGAGTTTCTCAAGGCCTCATCTTTCTTATTCCTCTGACCATGGCCAAATTGCCTAATTATTTCATAACAAAACTGCATAAGAACTTCTGCCTCGGACGGCCAGGTCTGGCTTTACACATTTTGTTAGCCTAGACAAAATAATAAAATACACACACACACACCCCCAAGTGCCAGTTCCAGAGAAGTTTGAGCCCACACCACCCTTTTGCACAGGGCTTCATCTTAACATTTTTGTCAGGGAGGTCCTAGAGAATCGTGATGGGTGATTGTTCATCATCCTCATGGGTCCCACAGGGTTCCATCCTGTCTCCCGTCTTTCTCAATGTGTACCTGAGGCTGGTAGGTGAGATAGTGCTTAGATTTGTGGTGCGCTACCATCAGTATGCTGATGATACCCAGCTCTCTCTCTCTCATCTGACCCAGGTCCTGCAGTCTCGGTGCTTATGCAGTGCGTGGCTGCTGTGGGGGACTTGATATGGGTGAGCCAAGCGAAGCTGACTCCAGACAAGACAAGTGATGCTTGGCCAGCCCTGCAACCCAGAAGTGATAGGGATGCACATTATTGAGGGAGCCCAGCCTCCTCTGGTGATTTAGGTTTGTAGCATTGTAGCAAACGCTGGATGCTCCTGGATCCCCAGTTATGCCTGGAACATCAGGTTGTGGCAGTGGCCGGGAACGCTTTGCACCAACTCTATCTGATGAAAAGACTGTGACCCTTTCTTTCAGATTCAGATCTGGCCACTGTCGTTCATGCTTTTGTAACCTCAAAGCTAGACTACGCCAATGCGCTTTACATGGGGATGCCCTTGAAGACTGTTTGGGAGCTGCAGCTGGCACAGAATGCGCTGACCCACCTTCTAATGGGGTGAGTCCCTGGGAACACATTATATAGGTGCTCCAAAGTCTGCACTGGCTTCCAGTAGCATTCCAGGCACAACGCAAGATGCTGGTTCTGACCTATAAAGCTCTACATGGCTTGGACCCTACATATCTAAAAGGACTGTCTCCTTTCATGTTCTGTTGCGCTCAGCTAGAGGTACCCTTTTGCAACTTCCATCATTGCTAGGGCAAAGATTTAGTCACAGTAATGACGAAAGTCACACTTTTAGTGAATTTCCTTCCTCACTGTGACTTTTACACTTTTTTTGTAACTTCCATGACTTTTGCCTAAAAACACTAGAGGAGTCATCTCCGACTCACCCCAGAGAAGAGAAATGCCGCAGAGAAGAGCAGCGTGGAGACTGCAGTCAGTGCTGATTTCCGCACTGATGTCTCGGGGGTTCTCCAAACCAGAGCACGGTGTGGTTAGAGGTGGACGGCGGAGCTTGAGAAGATCCACCCAGAAGAAAATCGTGGATACCACACTTAGCGCCGGCTGCCGTGCTCACGTGTTGCTCCAAACCACTCCCCTTCTGAGCAGTGTGGCTAGAGGCAGAGGGCAGGGTCAGAGCTAGAAAAGGCATCCTGGAGGAGACGGCAGCATTTCATCTGCCTTTCCTCGTGCCTTGCGCTACCTTTCCTTTTTCCTAGGGTTTCATTCTAAGAGAGATAAGGGAGAAAGCGGGTTCCCTTTCCCCCTGCCTGGGGCTTTCATTCACAGAGTGTCACGGGGGATGGGGTGCAACCCCAACGCGGGGTCGGGCTGGCCTGGCGCCGCACCACCCACACCCCGGAGACCCCCACGCATGGGCTCAGACTCCTGACCTGGAAGGGATCTCTCTGGGAATAAATGCCCGTAAGGATAGTAGGTGGACCTATAGGCCTCACAGTACCCAGGTCCCTATCATCATAGGGCGCCAGGTGAGTATATTGAGTCTGGGCCCCAGTCACACTTCCTCCACACGTAACCCACGACCAAGGAGGCGGGAAACGGGACAATAGTGGGGAGATAGTGCCCGGAGGGGAGGGGAGGGTCCCAGGGACACAGGAACGGCACAAGATGACACACTTCTCACAGGGGGGGAGAGGGAGGGGGAACTAAGGGCCAACCTCGGGGGGAAGGGAACGGGGGAAGGGCTTCCACGTC
>QEPC01003194.1:8336339-8346475 GCA_003113815.1 Sphenodon punctatus
GGATGGAGGAGGAGTGGAGTGCTCGAGCAGGGGTTCAGAGGGAGATCAGGGCAGAGAGGTAGGGGGGAGCGAGGTTGTGAAGGGCTTTGTAGGTGAAGATGAGGAGCTTGTGCATAATACACTCGGGAAGAGGGAGCCAGTGGAGAGAGGAGAGGACAGACTGCACATGGTCAAAGTGACAGGCCAGGTGGATGATCCTGGCAGCAAAATTTTGAACAGAGATAAGGGAAGAAAGGTGGGAGCAGGGAAGGCCAGTGAGGAGGAGGTTACAATAGTAGGATGAGTGGCATGAATGAGTGGCGTGGAGTGGCGTGAGGGCGTGGATGAGAGTTTTGGCAGAGGAAACCGACAGAAAAGGGCGGATATTGGCAATGTTGTGGAGGGAGAAGCGGCAGGATTTGGCAACGGAGTCAATGTAGGGTTTGAAGGTAAGGTGCGAGTCGAAGATGAAGCCCAAGCTGCAAGCTTGGGGGACAGGGAAGATGGAGACCCCGTCAATGGCAATTGACAGGGAAGAGGGAGAGGAAGGACTGGGAGGGAAGATAAGGAGTTCAGTTTTCACCATGTTCAGTTTGAGTTGGCGTTGAGACATCCAGGTGGAGATATCGGAGAGACAGTTGGTGAGGCGAGCTTGAACAGAGGGGGAGAGGGAAGGAGTGGAGAGACAGAATTGAGTGTCGTTAGCGTATAGGTGGTATTGGAAGCCGTGGGAGGCAATGAGTTTGCCTAGAGATTGGGTGTAGATAGAGAAGAAGAGCGGGCCAAGGATGGAGCTTTGGGGAACCCCGAGCAAGCGGGGTAGGGAGGAGTAGGGGGAGGAGTTAGGAAGAGATACATTGATGGAGCGGTCAGAAAGGTAGGAGGAGAACCAGTCAAGGACAGAGTCCCGGAATCCAAGGGAGTGGAGTGATTCAAGCAAGAGCGAGTGGTCAACAGTGTCAAAGGCAGCAGAGAGATCAAGGAGGACAAGAATAGAGTAAAGGTTCATGACCTATGATGCCCTTAGGACTTGACTCCTTCTTAAATCCTGTAGCTCAAGTAGTAGCATTATTTTCTACAGTGTTGAAGGTTGACTTATGATGGGCGAGGGCAGCAATTCCCACCCTGCTGCTCCTGTATCATTAGTGGCTTTTTTATAACCTATGGCTCTTCTCAATTGAATCTGCTGATATTTTCATATTCATTGCAAAGAATGGACACATACAAGAGCTGAACTCAGATGCAGAGGTAACTATAAATCTGGCATTTCTTCCTACTGAGTGCATGACTTTGAAAACTAAAGTGATTCTAACAATTTTATATTTTTCAAAGGGATCTATATAATAAAAACATATGCAAACTATCAACTTCATACAAGAGATTGGAATTACTGTGTTGGTTCCAAATGTGAGAGAAGACAAAATAGTTCAGAATATTATATTCTTTATTGGACCAACTTCTGTTGGTGACAGTGTGCAAGCTTTTGGGTTAAACAGGGCTCTTCCTCAGGCATGTGGTAAGTCAGAACTATAGACATGATGGGGTTTTTTCCTACATCTGCCTCCCAAATGATTGTTTTCATTATATACACCTGTATGGCATTTTCTTAGTCTGTAGTTCTGACATGTTACGCCTGAGGAAAGGCCCTGTGTGACCCAAAGGTTTGTCTCACCAACAAAAGTTGGTCCAACAAAAGATATCATTTGAACTATTTTGTCTTCATCTCTTCTTCATACAGTGTACCAGAAAAAAACCCTTTCAGGGTTAGGAGAAAAATTAAGGCGCAGACAATTTCAGACAAAACATGGTCATTCAAAGTACTCCCCCAAAAACCATTCCCACAAAAAAAACAAAAAAACTTTTCAAGATTAGGAAACAAGTAAGAGAAACAAGTAGAGAAAATCATGGACATTCAAAGATAAGCTGTGCACCTTAAGTAACATGCATTATGTAAACAGTGAAGACATTGTAGTGTCAGATATTGTATTTACAAGTTAGGCATGAGTCACACACAGGTTGCCTTACTATTAAATGCAAAAAACGGATTCATCCATAGGATATGGAAACACCGAAATTGGGGACAGAAGAGGGTCACCTGTGCCTTAACTGCCGTGCCATCCAATCAGAAATAAACGCTCTTTAGTGGCACAATATAGACAGTGCCTAATTTGTGATCAAGTTTGCCCTCCCTGTTACTGGTGAAGTACTCTTTCAGTTTCAGCATTGAGGTATTCAATCCCTGTAACAAGCACATATACTAAATCATGTCATGATGTCTGGGGTTATTCTGTACCCCCATTAAATTTTCTCTAACTTTGAACTCTCCCTTGAGTATTCCTTACAACTGTATTTGTTGGGCAATGGGCAGTGGCCGTATTATAGGGAATGGGTTGATGTTGGGTCTGGAGGTGTAGCTGTAATAGTACATGAGCTGACACTGGTGGTGAACTGCCTTATTACTGTCCTTCGGCCTCAGTATCATCCTTTGTAGGTGCAGAGAACCAGGTCTTGTTATCTCCAAACAAAAATTTCACCAATTCTCCAAATGACATTTTGTAAGCGAAGTCTTGTTACATAAAGAATAAGTAACCGAAAGCAATAATTGTCACTGTACAATATGTAACATATAGCATGGAAATTAGGGTGCAGGTGACCCTCTTCTGTTCCCAGCTTCAGTGTTTCTATATCCTATAGATGAATAGTTTTTTTTACATGTAATTGTAAGGCAACCTGTGTGTGACTTGTGTCTAACTTCTAAGCAAGTACAATATCTGACACTGTACAATGTCTTTACTCTTTACATGGTGCACGCTACTTAAGGTGCGCACTTTATCTTTGAATTTCCATGTTTTTCTCTACTTGTTTGATGTTTTTTTTCCCTAACCCGAAAGGGTTTTTGTGTGGGAATGGTTTTTGTGGGAGTACTTTGAATGACCATGTTTTGTCTGAAATTGTCTGTGCCTTAATTTTTCTCCTAATCCTGAAAGGGTTTTTGTGGTAGAATTTCCATGTTTTTTTAAAAGAACTTCTAAACAATGCTGACAATGCGTTTTGCTGCTGCTTTATAATGAAGTGATATATAATCATCATTAGGGATGTTTTATTTTGGAAGAAACTGATTTTGTTCCATGCTTCCCTTGTTAAGCAGAACTTTCCTTATTGTTCATATTGCTTGTGGTTTGTTATTAATATTTGAGAACAGAGGGGCTAGGACTGGAGCCAGGTCTCCTGAGTTCTCTGGGGGCAGGGGGAGTAGTGGCCTAATGTGTTAGAGCAAGGAGGCTGGGAGTTAGGACTCCAGGGTTCTCTTGGAGGGGAGTGTAAAAATTCCAGTACTGTGTAGTTAGATTGGTGCAAATTCCCATAATGTAGACAGACGTTTAGTGGTGCTATCATAATCCACAAGCATTTATAGTGCATTAAAGGCCACCACCTACTGTGCTATATACACATCATCTCTGTCCCCTTCAAAGTTTACAGTATTGCAATGCTACCATGTGTGAAAAGGGAGAAACCCACCCTGTTTTTTTCTTTATTAAACTGAGTAGGTGTGACTTAGAGCACACACCGCATGTAGATATGCAATCACACCGTCACTTTCCAGATACGGAGAAATGTGCTCAAGGTCACACAGCCAGTTAGGGATGGAGGCAGGAGTAAAATTCAGCTGTTCCTGACTCCCACTCCTATGATAATGTGTCACCTCCCTCGCATGGGCAATAGTTCTAAAGTCAGGTCTCCTTTTGGATCAGTAATTCAGCAGCCAGGCTTGCTAGTGGTAGAGTGGGAAACAGTATTAGACACAAATTCTCTCTCATACATCTCATTAATCCAGTTTCAAGAGTGGAATTATTTCTGGGTTTCTACTGCACGCAATGTGTTCTCCTCTTTCTGCCCGGAGAGGAGGAGCACAACTTACCCTCATAAATCAATCTATTCCCAAAAGATAGATGGGGGCGTTACTTGAAAAATGTCAAGTAATAACCCATGAAAACAGTCAAGTCTTCGGGAGGCGCTTTTAAATGATACAAAAAAGGCAGCTAATCCTTTAATCAGCCGCCTTTCTTTGTGCTTGTTTAAATTTTTAGTCCGGTTTGATGCCGGATCTTTCCCGCATCAAACCGGCCGAGGATTCCTGCCCCCTCACTTGCGTCCCTGGGAACCGCCGCGTTCCCTGGTTTGCAAGCAGGGGGAGGGGGGGAGGCGGAGGAAAGCCAGCGAAAACTGCCTCCTCCAGGCAGCGCTGACAAACCCCCTCCGCCCTTCCCCCTCTAAAGCCCCCAGCCAATGATTAAATTTAATCACTGGCTGGGGCAGAGAAGACGGCTTCTCCCAAACCCGGCTTTCCCCCAAACCTGCTTTGGAGCCATCTTCTCCAAAAAGCGCTTGGGAGAGTGCACGTTTAAAAACGCCCTGAGTCGGGGGCAGGACGGTGGGGGGGGGAGCCAAGTGTCCTGATTGAAAACAACACTCCGCCTTCCTTCTCCTCTCCCCCACCAGAACATCACCCTGGCACATGCTAAGCATTTCAGCTGCTGTAACAGAGTGCCAGAGTTATATGAAGACGTGGATTATCTATATTCCAGTTCCCCCTTCTCAGAGAGAGCCCATCAGTGCTGCAGGGAAAGCAGAAATTGAGTTGCTTAGGAAATACTTAAAAACTTGTAACCTCCGCATTCCCTGTAACAAGTTTGTTTTGCATTTGGGTGCATGAACTTCATTTGTAAATGTGTTCGCCTGTGGGTCTGCTCCATGCAGTGGCCTGAGAAAATGCTTAGGCTGTGCCTGTACAAAGGTCTCTCCCAGTGGCAATAGTTTTACAATTACACTACATCCTTCCTATATGGGTGGACACCTTCGCCAAGTGGCAAGTAACCACCTGCCATTCACACAAAAGCAGACACATGCTGTATGGACAAGCCAGTGCCTGGTCACCCAGCTTCTAGTCTGCCAGCAGACACCCAGTTTGCATGCTGAGAGCTGCTGAATAGGTATGGGTGGGTGTCCCATCAGGAACCCCACCGTAGTTAGGAATCTACCCTAACCAGAAAACCCATTCATCCTTTACTCTTCACCTCCATGGGGTGGTTACTCTTTAACAGCAGGGGGAGGGCATTTAACCTGACAGAGCCCTCGAAGAGGCAACAGCAATGAACAACAGCACTGCTGCCTCCCTGCAGCTGAATAGAGGTGGGGAGAGGCTCAGAGCCCTGACTGCACCTGTGTGCTGGGTGGAAAGCTCCTACACCCCCAACAAAACCCCACAATACTAGTGGGGAGAGGAGAAGAGTGGGGACGCACCCACCCACACAGAGGCACCCACACATAGACACACACACACTCATTCATTCTCTCTCACACATTCATTCTCACATGCTCTCCTCTCTCTCTCTCATACACACAATTTCAAACACACACATTCTTACAAGCTCACACTGAGTCAATCAAACAAACTCTCACTCACACTCCGACTCATTCAAATGTACCTACACACAGGAGGCCAGCCTTAGTTGGTGGGTGGGCGAGCAGTGCACAGGGCCAGGGGCACCATGGCAGATGGGGCCAGGTGGGTGAGGCAGTGGCATTTCCTCCCCCTCTGCCAGGACTGTTGAGGACAAGGAGCTCAGGCCGGCCCGTGAGCGGGTGCTAGTCTGAAGGCAAAGCAGAGCACACTGTGTGAGGGCCCTCCTAGGAGCAGGGCCTGGTCCAGCCCACGGTGAGGTCGGTGACCCCGCATCACAGTCACGCAGTTGTATTTTTCTAAGCCCCCGTACTAGGCTCCACTTGTCTAGCTGCCGCAGGAACAGGTGCTCAACGGGGCCTGGAAGGGGGGGCAAACACAGCCCCAGAAGTCTCCAAAGATTCACCCAGAGTGTCCAGAGGGAAAAGACTGGTCTTTGTTAAGTGTCAGATGCCAGAAGGTGCAAAATTCACTGACTGATCAATTATGTAACAAGCCACTATTTATTAATTAAATTAAATAAAATTAATAACATACACTATCCATGAGTGACATGTTGCTAATGCAACACAGAAGGATTTCTGTATCTGGAAAGCCTACATTCAGGCTAAACCAATACAGCCTTGTTTTTAGGCAACACTCTGAAGGTGAGTCCCTATGGTAACTGTTAAAGCAGCAGTTCTCAAAGTTTTGCCTGAAAGACTCCATCTTGAGCCTTAAATATAATACAGTGACCCCCCCCCCCCCGGCCAGTAACAAAGATATGCAAAGGAAATCAAATATCATTGGGATCAGCTGGTGCAACTACACTTGTGGTCCCTCCCAGCCCACACTTGGGGAAACTGTTAAAGCTTTGATGGTTTTATTTTCACCGGTGCAAAGACTGAGGCTTTTACCGTAAGCATGCATAAATAAATAGAACATACATTAAATGAGTGGTTCCCAAACTCTTCAAGCTTGCACCACTTTTTTCAGCCCCCCCAGTCTCGTGACTGAATGCTGCCACCCACCCCAGCACAACTTCTCACCCAGGATAGTGACATGCCTAAGTTCACTCAATGAATTGATGGCTAAAAAAGGATTTGAACCTTGGTCTTCGAGGCCTAAACCCAATCTCTTATTTCCCCCACCTCTTGTGCTGCAGGTATGGTGCCTCTGCTCCCGGTGATCAGCTGATCCATCCCTCCAGCCTGCAGCTTAGGTCTCAGCCCAGGGCTGGCGCATGCACTACAAGTTGGATGTTTCTGTTGCAGCTGATCCTCCAAGCGCAGATTGGTAGAGTGTTCCAGCATAAGTGTCCCTTTGCCCACCTCTAGTGCAAGCTCCAGGCCAGCAATCCTTGTTAATACATGCTTTGAGAAATATTATTTTAAGACTTCAGAAACAACCATGGGATTCTCAGAATTCTGGAGTCTGTGCTTATCCAAAATGGGGCCACTGGAGGGTAATAGTTGCTTCAAAGGAAGGTTGTGGGGGTGGGGTATGGAGGGAACCAAGGACAGAGGATATAGGGACAGCGATGTAAACAGTCGTTGATGCTTACAGCATTCTTTCTCTGACAAAATGTCTTCTCTAAACGTGAACTATGAAGAGAGTCATTCTAAGTTTTCTCTTTAAAAACCCTTCATTTTGGATAAAAACAGCCTCAAACTTAAATTCCCCATCCCCTGCTTTTTCCTTAACATTCGAAATCCATGAATATCATGGTAACCATAGCATCCTGATGACATCATTGTAACCATGAGAACAACACTTGAATGGTGTCATCCGAGCCCTTTTACCCAGCTATGTGTTGAGTTTTAAATTTAATAGAGATGGTCAACCCCACACTGACAGTATCTGTTTCAGTTAATCCAGAATGTCAGGAACATTTTTAGTCTAGAAAGAGTGTGGTCGCTGTGTTGGTCCAAAATATGAGACATGAGAAAAAGATGGGGGAATTGACTTCTGTAGAGTTAGGACTGCACCCAAAGTAACTAGGTGATAACTTTTATTGGACCATCTTCTGTTGGTGAGAATCTGCAAACTTTTGACTGTCTTCAGGTGACAATGAATATCTTTGTAGCTTTTAAAGTTAGAATGCTCACTTTGCTTCTTTACAGTTTAGCACAGTTAACATGGAACCACGTTAAGATGCCATCTTCATTACAAAATGGAGCAGAGGTAAGCAAAGCTTCCAACCCCAAGATGCTGCATATTAAAAAACATCATACGGCTGAGAGCCCCAAGACACACGTGCATGCACAGAAATCTCTCCAGCTCTGTGACTGGCTGATGGAGCCAGTACCCTGCAATCTTAATTACTGAGATTCTGAGGATCAGCTGTGGAGATTTGGGCAAGCCAGTTTTTAAATGATTGCCAATTACAATTTTTTTGGATTGGCGGTAATATAAAATCAGGTCTTGCCGACAGTTGGCAACTCTGCAGTGTTTGTAAATTGGTTACGTCTAATCGACATTCATGAACTGAAGCATGTTTAAATCTTATTGAACAGTGGCTCCACTAAGAGCTCATTCCCACAACCCTTCTCCAATGCAGGAAGCCTACATGGCCTGTGCACTGTGTCAGCTTCTCTTGCTGTGGGAGGTATATGTGAATGAACCTTAGCAGCAGATGGGTAACTTCCCCCAAACTTTATTTTGGGGAGGCACTACTGCTGAAGGACCAGCCCGCCTGACTTACCAAATGTTGGCACCCATGCTCGGATTGTTCCTTGCCAAGAAAGAAGCCCTGCCCCTTCCCCCCAATCCCAGGAAGCAGCCTGGAAAAAAAAATGTCTCCGTGTCTGAGCTGCCCAGGTACAGTTGCTCACTGCGCACAGCCAGGCAGCCCAAGTAATTAAAAATGTAGTATTGGATGGGGCTATTCCTATCCCCCATGCACCTAAATTTTCTGGGAAACGTGTCCCCATGATAATTAGGTCATGCCTAGCAGGACTTCCTTATGTGTGCAATACCTCAGTGAGTCGAGCACTGTCTCTGTCCCAGTTCTAAAATGAGTTCTGCAGTTGCACAGGCACTGCCTTGAAGCTCCACTGACTTTAGTGCAGTACGTCTCGTGTGCAGAGAGAGGTCCGCTCATGTGCTTAAGTGGGCACTGAGACCTAAAATAGTCAGTCTAACATACATGATTTATCCTTATTTTAGGTTCCCAGCACTATGAATTAAAAATGCATAAGTTGCTGGGGTGGAGAAGAAAGCGGGAGCAGCTCCATGTGGTCTGGTTGCCAGTGCCATAAATGTTCATGAGTCTGACTCACACCCTTAGCTCAGGGTAACAAAGGAAGCTTGTAGGCTGCCCCCCACCACTACCCATTCCACAGCCTCTGGTAAGATTCAGTTCATATGCTGTCTAAAACTAAGGGGCTGAACAAGGGGTATAATCATCAATTATGTCAATGGCTGAACTCTCATTTACTTCAGTGGGGAGGATAAAACCTAAGAAGTCTATGGACATGTGAAGGAAGGGTCCTATAAACTTAAAAAGATGCAGGCATAACCAAGTGACTGCAGCGTTATTGGCTATCTATATCTGAGTCCCTTAAGGCAATGAAAATCCTGATTTCTTGCATGTGCCTACTATGGATGCCCTAGACATCACCACCATGTTACATTTTTTTCTTGAAATTTGTTTAAAAACAACATTTTTTAGCCAGATAGCAAAATACCTGTTGAATTATTTTAATGGGATAGTTAGACATAGAATACTACTCCTTCTCCAGGACCCTTCTGTCAAGATCTTGTTACAGGTCCTATCTGGCTGGTAGCAAATGGCACATTCCTTTGAGCCCAGCACGACTGCAGGGCAAAGGTATAACCAAAACTGTGCACTTTTCTGTATTAACTGTTCAGATGATATCTTTACTGCAACAATACATAATTAGATACTGTTCACTATGCAGTTAGCACTCAGTTACAGAAATTTCCAAACACTACTCTAAACAACTTTCCCTGCTTAAAGTTCTACAAATTATTTTCACTGATTTATGTATTTGTTTATACTTCTAGTCTGCTCTGTCCCAAAAACCACAGACCTAGGGTCAATAAAACCAAATACATGCATGAAAAGAATTACATTATTAATTATTATTATTAGCAAGCATTTATATAGCACCAGCAATGTACCTGGCGCTTTACAAAGTAATTGAATAGCCATGCTTCCTGCCCAAGGGCTTACAATCTGAGAGACGGGGGCGGGGGGGAATCGAAGGAAGGGGAACACAGGGAGAGACAAGGGGTGTAACATTCATGTAGATGCGAGGTCCCAGGTGCACGTGCTTGGCTTGGTTACATCAAGAATGATGGCTGGTTGGTCCATGTGGTGAGGATATGAGTACACAGACCTCAGGTAACAGATTGTACTGGATGGAGGGTATCAGCAGGAGTTAGGTGAGGGGAGCGAGGAGTCGGGGAGGGCAGAGCGGAAGAGGTAGGTCTTGAGGAGGGATCTGAAGGTACGAAGGGAGGGTGCGAGGCGGATGTGGGCAGGGAGGGTGTTCCAGGCGTGGGGGGCAGTTAGGGAGAAGGGACGAAGGTGGTTAGGGGAGCAAGGGAGGCGTGGGTGGGTGAGAGGGAGAAAGGGGAGGAACAGAGTTCACGGACTGGAGTACGGAGGGAAATTAGCGCAGAGAGGTAGGGGGGAGCAAGGTTGTGAAGAGTTTTATAGGTGAAGACTAGGAGCTTGTGCAGGATTCGT
>QEPC01003194.1:8350111-8363451 GCA_003113815.1 Sphenodon punctatus
GTTTTGACCCTGTGGTCCTTGCCCCACTAGGATACAAAGGAGCTAAACAAGTGCTAACCAGTAGGCTAGCCGACATCACAAGGCAAGAAATCCAAATGGTGGTTGGAGAAAGCTGTGCTTTAGGAGATTACTTGCAGATACGTAATAGAACAGATGTCCCCATGCCATATTTGGATAGTGATCTTTCAAAGAACTACAGGAGGATGATCCTCTTGGCCAGATTAAATGTCTTTCCTTCAGCTTTAGTAGATGGTAGATACAAAGGTATCCCACTAGCCGAGAGAGTCTGCTCATGTAAATTAAATCAGATTGAGACTATGAAGCACATTTTATTGGACTGTGCGTTTTATATTGCAGCCCGCACTAAATATATTCTCCCGATTCTTGCTCCTTTTCCGGTAGAACCTCTGATTTCTATGTAAGTTACCTCTTGGCTGATCATTCCCGGTTTGTTACAAGTAAAGTTGCTAAATTTTTAATGCAAGTATATACAAAGAAATTGGATATGAAGGATAAAGCTCACTAATTACATGATGGTAGTTATATATGAGCATCAGAATTGTCTGATATGGGTTATCCCAGGTTTTATTATTATTTTATTATTATTTTTGTATATATATATATATATATATATATATATATATATATATTATATTATATTTAATAATATATTTAAGAAGTTAAAGGTATGTAGACTGCTTTTGGCATGGACGTTTTGTATTTTGTAATTTTCACTATGAATGACTTGTTTATTTGTTTGTGTTTTGCAATAGTCAATCAGGCTCCGCAATAAAGGTAAAAGTATTGTATTGTACCTCAGCTGCACCCTCGGCACCCATACTTGATATGCAGAGGGCATGACCAGAACATTGCTCCCGGCTGACCTGGAAAGACTAGGTCATGGGTGCAACCACACGAGCTGGGGTGGGCCCGATTCCCTGCATGCCCCATTGTGGGCAAGTGCAGCCACCACACCTTGTGCCGGTGGGGAGAGCTGGCCACACAATCCACTCCACTGGGGCCATCACCAGCACCTACACACCCCATGATGGGCCGAGGAGGCAGCCACATGGGCTGGATGTTCAATTGGGCCTGCTGCCGCTAGGCAGCTGTTGGGTGGGGAGGATCACATGTGTGCTCCTCCTCCCACCTAACAACTGATCGTGGGCGGGGGGCATTTCATCACTTTCTGGGGGTTTTCCATTACTTTCTGGAACTTTTTTTGTCACCTTTTGGGAATTTTATAAGAGTTTTACAGCACTTTTGGAAGTTTCCAGCACTTCCCCAGTGCTTAGCTGGCATATTTTCATCTCCACTGCCCAAGGGATGCACGTGGGGCACACACGTGAAAAATATCAGGAGAGGGCAAAAACAGTGGGAAAGCCGATAAGTTTTCATGTTGCGTGAATCTCAGCGACTGCCCTGCTTTTGATGGAAGCAGCACTCGCTGAGATTGTTCATTTCAGGACTAATCTGGACCCTCCTCTTTCTCCACCCCCCACCTCCATTGCCTCCAATGGGGAAAAATGCAGTGCACATGGGCTGTGACTACAGGCCTCCACTCAGGCAATCAGCCTAGCCATGGATTCAGTCTCCCAAATGCAGCCTTTACCTCAGCCTTCTGGTTTCCCCAAGTGACTAGGGCCACAAGCTACAAAACAATGGGACTACTCTAGAGTATGTGGATTGTGAACTACAGTCTTGGTCTTTCATGAGAGCTGTTTCCCCAATGTGCCTGGTCTGGCCTTCCCTTGCTCTCCAATGGGCCCTGCTTGTTTCCTGGATCCCTTCTCTTGGCTGAAGGTGTTCACTGTTCACAGCCTCCAGCTGCTTTCTGATGTTACATGGAGAGGGGAGGGAACGGGACCAGAGGGGGGGACTTGTGCAATTATAGATGCAGGGATTACCGCCTGTGAGAATGCACTAATCCCCTTTTATCATGCGAGAATACTCGTGCATTACTGGGTCCCCAAATGTAGCTGTCAGGAGCCCTTGTCGGGGCCATGGGGTCACGGGGGGGAGGCCGTTTGCGCGGGGCAGCTCCGGACTGCCACAGCGCCCTTCTCCGTGGGCGGGAGGCTCGGTGCAGCCACAGGCGGGTGCTTCTGCCCTCCCCGCAGGAGACGTAGGCTGCTCCTGAGGAGTGGAGAGCTGCGGCATGCGCAGCAAAGGACAACGGGCATGCGCAGTAGCGCAGAGGCCCCCAGGCACTCAGAGTGCCTGCGCAACAGGATGCAGCTGGGAGGACAGGGCTAGGCCTATAAAGGCTGTTCTCCAGCGTTCCCAAATGCCAGTAATCAGAGCTTGCACCGAGAAACTGGCCCCACAGCAGTGTCCTATGTACAGAAGCTTAGGAAGTCTACTAGATGAAGGTGTCAAAGGTGAGTGCATGGAAAGTGTGAATGAGTCCTTGTGTTTCCTTCCCCCACCTGTGGGTGTTCCTTACCCCCCTCTTCGAAGGCGTGTGGTGCGTGTGTGTACGGTTGAGTTGTCCCCTGTGTTTCCTTCCCCTTTCCTGGGTGCTTCCCCTAGATCCCTTGGGAGGTCTCACCCCCCCCTTCCCTTGGCCCTTGGGTGCCTGGTGTGTGGGTACATGGATCTGGTGCTCTCCTGATTCCCGGGCCTGGTGATGATCTAGGCTTGATCCTGTACAGGGTCCCGGCCAACTTAGATCCTGAAGGCAAGATTACACCACCAGGTCTCACTAGTAGAAGCCTTAAGATCCTCATCCGTGCCTGCTCTCCCCCTTCCTATTCTGCTGACCTTACAGTATTTCCAGCAACCCTCTGGCTCAGACGGCACAGCACCATGAGCTAGGGGACTTAACCAGGGCTGTTCAAGCCCTGATCCTCAAGGTTAAGGATTTGGGCGAATGCCAGAATCAACTAGTGGCAGCCCAGGCAGCTGCCCAGGCAGCCGCCCAGGTACCCCCGCAGCCCATGCCCCCTCCCGCGGCCCCAGTGGCAGGAGCCTCTTTGCCTCAAGAACCAAAGACCCCCACGATAGTCAAATTTACAGGCAATCAGAAATTATTTCCAGGCTTCATTGCCTTGTGTGAACTGACATTTCAGTTACAGCCCCGTACCTATGCTACGGATGAGTTAAAGGTGGCATTCATTATAGGAAATCTAGAGGGTTTGCCCCTCGCATGGGCCACACCCCTACTCATTAGTGATAGCCCTCTGTTAAAGGATTACAATGCCTTTTTGTAGGAGGTTCGCTCATTGTTCGACCATCCGCATAGGGTAAAGGACGCAGAGTCCGCCATAATGGGTCTCAAACAGGGTAGGGGGCCGTTGCTGGAGTACGTCACCCTGTTTCAGAAATTGGCCCTTGGGGTTTTCTTTTGTTTATTATGATGTATTGTTGTGTTGGGTTTCCCCTGTGTGGGATAAAAACCCCAATATTGTATTTGATATTGTTGTAAGCCGCCTCGAGCCAACTTGGGTTGGGAGAGTGCAGGGTATAAATATGATGATGATGATGACTGATGATGATATTGTTGGAAGCTGCCTCGAGCCAACTTGTGTTGGGAGTGTGCGGGGTATAAATATTATGATGATGGTACCCTGTTCCAGACCAGAGATGGGGCATTCCATCGATGGGTCACCGTTGGTGTCGGGGGCTGTAACGGAGCGAAACATACCCATGAGAGGATCCACGGGGAGGCATCAAGAAATCCTGAGCCTGGACCTAGTTAAAGCACCCTTGTTCCCCCTCGTTCTGGGAGTACTCTGGCTGGCCTGGCACAACCCCTCCATCGACTGGCGGACCCACCAGGTCATGAAGGTAAAAACCATACTGAGGAAGCACTGCCCAAGGGGCGGCTTTTGGAACTAGGGGCTACAAAGTCTTCCAGACCCTCCCTTTATGTGGAATACCATGACCTGGCCGACATGTTCAGTGAGCAAGACGCTGTGATTTTGCCGCCACACCACCCCTATGACTGTCCAATGGACTTACTTCCAGGCATGGAACCACCGTTTGGCCGCATCTACGCCTTGTCCAAGCCTGAACTGACAGCTGCGTGAGTACAAGGATAAACATCTTAAGTGGGGATTTATTTGACATTCCTCATTGCCCGCAGGGGCGCCCCTGTTTTTTGTACTGAAGAAAGATGGCGGCCTTTGGCCCTGTATTGACTACTGTGGTCTTAACGCTATTATAATCAAAAACAGATACCCTCTCCACCTAATCCTGGAACTGCTTGATCGTTTACAAGGAGCCACAATTTTTACAAAGCTTGATCTACGTGGAGCATATAATTTATTATGCGTTCGAGCTGGAGATGAGTGGAAAACCACATTTCGAACACAATATGGTCATTTTGAAAGTCTGGTCATGCCATTTGGCTTAGCCAATGCCCCGGCTGCCTTCCAACATTTTATCAATTGCAACATTTTATCTTGCAAGACCTCCTGAATGTCTACGTCATCGCTTATTTGGATGATAGCCTTGTGTTTTCTTCCTCCCGGCAGGACCATGTGCAACATGTCCGAACGGTACTCCAGCACTTACACCAACATTGCCTTTATTGCAAACTGGAAAAATGTGCCTTCCACCTTCTTAGGGTTCGTGATTACCCCCAAGGGAATACATATGGATCCGGGCAAGGTGCGAGTGATCCAAGAATGAAGCACCAACTATTACTGACAGTACATTCCGGTGTATGCCAAAATCACTGCCCCACTCACACTCCTTTTAAAAAAGGGACAACCCTTTGTATGGGCTGCGGAGCAACAAAGAGTCTTTCAACTGTTAAAGACTGCCTTTTCCCAAGCACCCATTCTCCGACACCCCGACTTCGAAGAAGCCTTCATCGTTGAAACCGATTCCTCCAACGTCGCTATTGGAACAGTCTTGCTGCAAAAGGACAAGACCACCAGCGTTTCCCTGTGCGTTTTACTATCGACAATTAATGGCCGCAGAGAGGAACTATACCATATTAGACCGCGAACTCTTGGCCATAAAGACGGCATTCGACTCCTGGCAACATTATTTGGAAGGGGCAAAACATCCAGTACAGGTCATCATGGACAACAAAAATCTCACCTATCTACAGTCTGTAAGAATAGTAAACGCCCGACATGCTTGATGGGTGGTGTTCTTTTCCTTTTTTCATTTTAAAATACATTATCGACCAGGATACCAAAACATAGTAGCAGACGCTCTGTATCAGTGCTATGAGATACCCTGCTCACAAGCAGAGGCGGAAAACCTCATACTTCGTCCAAACGTGTTTGCAGCAATGTCAGGGAAACCAACCAAGGACACCCCAAAAGAACAAGAGCAGGACCAACGCATTGTAGTGCCGCAAGAGCAGAGACAGGGGATACTCTGGCCCCATCACAATGCAGCCTTAGCGGGACACCCGGGGGAGCAACGCACCTTGTCCTTACTCCAAAGGCATTTTATTTGGCCCTCCTTGAAGGCTGATGTTAAATGGTATGTACAGGGATACAGGGATTTTTTATTTATTTATTTATTTATGTTAAATTTATATCCTGCCCCTCCTGCCCACACTGGTGCAACAAATACAAAAGGCCCATGCTCAGGCACGCATCTCCCTCATTATGGCCCGACAGAAATACAAGCAATACGCCGATAAAAGATGATGCGCCTTCCCCCTGCTAGCGCCGGGTGACATGGTGTGGGTGGATCGTTGTCAGTACCTCTCCAAATGACCATCACCGAAATTGGATCATCGTTATATGGGACCTTTTCCTGTTTTGCGCCCCCCCCCAATGTGGAACCCCGAAGGGGGAACCTTGGTCCAGGCAGGAGACCCAGGACTTCATACACGTGTGGGAGTCGAAAAGGTCCAGTACAACCTGGTGTGCGGCTACAAGACCAAACAGGTCTATGAAGCCATTGCCCAGGAGATGCAGCAACTGGGGTTACGGGTACAATAAGGATGTCACCTTAATCAGTCCAGACCAGAATGGATTTATCCCTAAAAGATTAGGCATCGATAACATCAGGAAAATTATTGACATTATAACGTATATTAAAAACACAAACACGCTGGCAGCTATAATATCGCTAGACGTGGAGAAAGCATTTGATTTGGTTGAACATAAATATTTACGGGAAGTGATGAAAACAATGGGACTAGAAGGACATTTTCTACAATGGATAGATCTAATATATAAATCCCCAAGAGCAAAGATAATCATTGAGGGCCAAACAACTGAGGCAATTCAACTAACCCGAGGTACACGTCAGGGATGCCCGTTGTCCCCCCTTTTATTCAATATAGCTCTAGAGCCCCTAGCCATCGCTATTAGAACACAGCATCAAATAGCTGGAATAAAAATCCATGGAAAGGAGTTCAAACTAGCCATGTACGCGGACGACATGCTACTAAGTCTAGCGGAATTACCAAACTCTATTCCTAAGTTGTTAGACACTATACAACAATTCAGAAAGATATTCGGGTATAGGGTTAATGTAGACAAATCCCAGATGTTAATCTTTAATGATGAAAAACTGTCAGAGCAAGAAAGGCTCGTATCCACCCCATTTAAAATACAAAACAACCACATAAAATATTTGGGTATAATCATCCCCAAAAAATGGAGGGAGCTATACAAATTAAACTTCTTACCACTCCTAGAGGATATAAAAGCTAAAGAAGAAGAATGGCATAAGCTACAAATCTCATGGATAGGAAGGACCAACCTAATTAAAATGGCTATACTACCAAAGTTATTGTATACATCATTTGCTCTCCCAATAGGGATCCCTAAAGAATACTTCAACATAGTAAACAAACTTATAGCCCGGATAGTATGGCAAAGAAAAAACCCACGGATAAGACGTGCCATTATGTACACAGCTAAAGAAAAAGGTGGTCTAAACATGCCAGACATTAAAATGTACCACTGGGCTTCCGCTCTACGGGGCATCAAGATCTGGTATCATGATCAGCAGTCCCCCGACTGGAACACAATTGAAAAGAAGCTAGTGGTAAGAATAAAATGACTAAGGTACTTACGGATGGGGAAGAAATAAAAAAACAAAAAGATAAAAATCACCCTTTTATATGGTATGCCTTGTAAATATTCCCATATTTGCAAGGCATACCATATAAAAGGGTGATCTTTATTTAAAATATTTAAAAAAGCAATATTTAAAAAAGCAGATATTTGCACGGATAAGTCTCCATACACACCAATATTTGGAAATTGGATCAGCATTGCTAATATCCCACTTACAGTAAAGAAACAATGGGAGAAAAATGACCTGAAATGGGCTTTGCAACTTTTTGTGGGTAAGGATATATTAACAAAAGACACAATTCAGGAAAGAATTGGGAAAAAAATAGATTTCTTAACATATGCCAAAATAAAAAATAAATTCAACAACAGAACCAACAAGCCACACTATAGTAGAAAACCTCATGAATTAGAAAAGGTGTTGTACGGAGACTCATCACAAATGCATGTACTATCAAGAATATATAAAGTGATAAATCAAATAACTAACTTACCTGATGCTGGATATGTGGCTGCCTGGGAAAAGGAGCTACAAAGACAAATAGAAGCTGAAGAAATGGAAACGATATGGTCGGTCATGCACAGATCATCAAGATCAATATCAGTACTGGAACTGCAAATAAAAACAACATATAGAATATATTTCACCCCACAGAAACTCCATATCATGAACACGCAGTATCCTCAGTGGTGCTGGCAGGGATGTTTAGAAATTGGTACATGGATGCATTGCTTGTGGGCATGTCCATATGTAAAAAGCTTCTGGACTGAAGTTTGGAAATACCTTAATCAGATTGCACAATCAGATGTCCCACAATCACTGGAGTTGGCATTATTAGGAATATTTCCAAAATTGAACATAACAAAGGACAGAATCAGTGCATGCCAACAACTTCGATTAGCAGCGATCCACACCATCATCTGTAACTGGAAATCGAAAATTAAACCATCCATCAAAAAATGGCAACATAGACTTTGGATAACACTGACTATGGAACGGATTCAAGCTGAACTACAAATGAAAATGGAAAATTTCTATGCCATATGGTACTGTATTTGGGAAATTATCCAAGCTGAACTTGATCTAACAGAACCAAGTGTATCACTATGTCTTAATTTTTTTTTAACCCAAATGTAATAGATTAATAACAATTTGCAGGGGACCGAAGCTGTAACCTCAGGTCCCCAAATGATAACAATGTAAGAACATTATGACAGTGAATATTATAACTGGGAAAACAATTAATAAAAAGTTTTTTTTTAAAAAAAAGGGATGTCACCCAATGCATGCAGGAGGCAAAGGACTTGAGGTCCGGATAGAAACATATCAAGGACAATAATCCGCTCTTTCCTGGCTGGGAGAACCCAGCGTATGGTGCTGGGGGAGTTTTCATCTTCCCCCTGGGGCCGCACGTGTGGAGTACCACAAGGTTCCATCTTATCCCCTCTCTTGTTCAATGTGTATATGCAGCCTCTGGGAGAGGTTGTTAGGGAGTATGGAGTGAGATGTCATCAATATGCTGATGACACCCAGCTATATCTCACATTTTCCTCTGACTCAAGCCTGGCAGTCTCAGTGCTTATCCGGTGTTTACCCGCTGGGGGGAATTGGATGAAGGTGAGCTGCCTGTGGCTTAATCCTGACAAGACAGAGGTGATGGTTGTGGG
Source organism: Sphenodon punctatus (assembly GCA_003113815.1). Taxonomy (NCBI): domain Eukaryota; kingdom Metazoa; phylum Chordata; class Lepidosauria; order Sphenodontia; family Sphenodontidae; genus Sphenodon; species Sphenodon punctatus. The sequence continues at coordinate 8,358,778 of QEPC01003194.1, forward strand.
GAGGGCTGAGGGAGTGGTGGCCCCCATCGTTGATGGGGTCTGCCCTCCCCTGGTTTCTCAGGTCTGGAGTCTGGGGGTGCTCCTGGATCCACAGCTCCGCCTGGATGCCCAGGTGGCAGCTGTGGCAAAGGCAAAGCGAGCATTTCGTCAGTTACACCTGGTGCATCGGCTTAGGCTGTATGTCTCGGACTCAGATCAGTCATCCATGCTTTTATTACCTCAAGATTGGATTACTGCAGCACGCTCTACGTGGGGCTGTCCTTGGTGTTGGTTCGGAAGCTGCAGCTGGTGCAGAATGCGATGGCCTGTCTCTTGATGGGGACAAGCTGATACGAGCATATCATACAGGTGCTTCGCTTTCTGCACTGGCTGCCGGTAGGCTTCCGGGCCCAATTCAAGGTGTTGGTGCTGACCTTTAAAGCCCTAAATGGCTTGGCCCCCACCTATCTGCAGGACCGCATTACCCTCCAGGTCCTGGAGCAGCCCCAGCAGTTGGCTGGGGGTGCCCTCCTCGAGGTCCACCGGGTTTCCCGGGTGTCCACTATGAGGAGGGCATTCTCCGTGGCTCTGCCGCGGCTGTGGAACTCCCTCCTGTCAGTGATCCGCTTGGCTGCCGGCCTCCCCTCTTTTTGTAAGACCTGGCTGTTCCGCCAGGCCCTTTCCAAGGGAGATGGGGTGGGTGGGCTAGGGTAGGGTAGGGGGGGATGGAGTTTTATATTGTTTTTTAATTGTATTATTATTGTTTATTTTAATGTTTTTAAATGTTTTTAATATGCTGTGAGCCGCCCCGAGATGCCTGAGGTAGGAGGGGGGCAGCATAAAATTTGTAATATAAATAAAAATAAATAAATAAAGTCTGGCCATGCCATGCGCACAGTGGAGTTCCAGGACCAGCTGGCTCAGTTCCTCTGCATGGACGGGGGCATTGTGGCCTCCCGCATCCATGGCACATCCTTCACCAGGGACAGAAAGAGGGCAAAAACAACACCTCCCCTGCTCGAACCACCGGAGCAGGGGAAGCCCTCAGCCCCTGGTGAAGCCAGCCAGGATGTGGGAGGGGACAGCCCCGTTCTACTTGTGGAGGAGGCGTCCCTGGAAACTGAAACAGGAAACATCACCCTCCGCGTGTGCCCCCAAAACCCACAGGGTCAGAACCCACAGGGACGGGGCACACGGGGAGCAGACCAACACTAAGGACGCCCCCCAGGACATGGAAGATTATGATCCAGGTAAAAGAGAGACCACAGGGAAGGGGAAGGGGGAGGGGCCCGGCCAACAACAGTCAGGGCCCCAGCTGGGAAGCACAGCCCAACTGACAGATTGCATTTGCTCATGCAGCTCAAGAGGACATGGAGGTGCATGAGGAGGTGGTGGTGGCGGCCATGGAGGAGGACATGGAGGAACCGGAGGCCATCCTGGGACCCGGTGACCAGGAGACCAATGGTAGGTACACACAGGCATGGGCACAGTGGCAGGAGGTGGCGGGGTGATGCAAGGTGGACGAGGGCACAGAAGTGCTACCGGCCCCATCCCCATCCAAAGGCAAGCAAGGGATGAGCTAGGGGACAGCAAGGAGGGGGGGCAGGAACACCACAGGACAACAGGTGGAGACAGCACAGGGGACAGGGAGGGGGGAACGTAGCCGCTGAGGAGGGACAGGAGGATGAGGCCATGATGGGGACAGGAGACAAACGCATGCAGGGATCAGGGGAGCGGGGATGGGGCCATCGCTACATGCCGAAGCAGATGTGGGAGCAAAGGGGGAGAACACGAAAAGAGACAAGACCATAGAGGGCACAACCAGGGGTGGGGTGGGAGGTGGGACATATGCCAGCACAGCCCTGGGAGCCAGAACAGATGAAAGGGGGGCAGGTGCCCATCCCCAGGCTAAACACAGGTACCCTTGTTGTTCACGGACAAGCAGCCCGGTCCAGCCAGGGATGCAGCTGCCAGGAGTGCAGAGAGGAACTGGGAGATGTGGACCCGCAACCGGCAGAGGAGGGAGGACCTAGGGAGGGAACTGATGGCAGAGACCAGGCGGTTGGCAGATGCTCAGAGTCAGCAGCAGGCCCTTAACAGGAAGGTACAGCTAGGGGAGGGGGAAAGGGACTGGGAATAAATGGCTGCAATACTCACCCAGTCCCACACAGAGCACCTGTGGGACAGGCGCCAAGCTGCTGTTCTCCTCCGCGAGCAGCGCCTCGACAGGCAGGAGAAGGAGAGAGCCCATGCCACGCTGGAGGGAACCACCGCAAGGACCTTCTGATTAATTGAAGACACCTTGGGGGCCTTGCAGCATGTCTCCAGCATGACACGGGCCCACCAGCTGCAGTAGGAGGTCAGGCAGCACAACACCATCACGGCGCCCTTCCACAGGTGCAAGTGCTCCCTCCCCAGCTCGTATGCCCCCCCCTGGTTTCCCCAGCAGCAACCCAACCCCGGCCTAGGTCACTTGGACTCCCTTCCCCCAATTGCCCCCCTACAACACCAAGGCCTCACCCCCCAACTAGCCCGCTCCACTCCCGGTTCCACTCCAGCACCCTCCAGGATCCCCCCTCCCAGGTCCCCAGCAATCCCAGATCATCCCTGCACCCCCAGTGATCCAACCACCAAGGTGGACCGCCCCACGTACGTAGGTAAGCACGGGGAACAGGTGGTGGCCAACTGACACGTGGGGAGGGGGGAACATGGGACATGGTACCCACCTGGCCATGGGGAAGGGCTGTAAGGTAGTATGGGAGGTGGTGATGGACGAGGCCAGGTACGGGAGCAGAACAATGGTGGGAATAGGGAATGGGCAACCGCCACCTTTAATGCTAACTGTCACATCCACAGGAGCCGACACCAGATCCAGCAGTGAAGTGGCCAATGGAGGAAGGAGAGCCCGGGCTAGGCAGCTGGTAGTCACAGCGGGCAGCAGCTGCCAAGTCCCACAGAGAGCCAGCCCCTGGTGGTGCCGTGAAGAGGGGACGGGAAAGACCCCAAAAGAAATGACCTCACCCCCTGTAAACAGTTCTGGAATAAATACCCTTAACTGAACATACCTGTCTGTCCTGGTGTCTGTACAGCGGGATGCAAGTGATGTGAGGGAGCCAGCAGCAAGCCATGGTGATGGCCAATGCCAGGGAACTGGGGGCTAACAGCAGTGGGGCAGGCAGGACCGGCAGCTCACATGCGTGCCCTATCAGACCGGTGCAACCCAGAGGTCACAGCCAAGGGCATGGATCAATGGGTCAGGACTACCGGTCACAGGAATGGATGGAGGGATGGAACTGCCCCCTGCAGAGACCCAGAAACCAGCATGGAGGAGATGGAGAGGTGTACAGTAACAGGGATCTTGGGTAACAGTATGATGAGGCATCACACCATCACCATTCCATCCCCACCAATAGGTTGTGGAAATGGCGAAGGACGACCAGGGGACCCACGGCTAAGACCACCCTGCACACACAACAGCCATCCATCTCATCCAGAACAGGTCAGGGTGCACAACAGGGCCATACCACACATTCACTGTGCGGTTAGACTGGTGTGTAATACCACACACACATCACCAAGGCTGATAGGGTCCCAGTACAGGGAATATCTCACAAGAGGTTCAACGGGATGTCCAGGACACATGGTTTCCGTGATGCTACCTGTGCACTGGGCGCCAGCAGTATGCTAGGGCAACGCAACTGCATTCAGTGGGTGCCTTTAACGGTTCCATCGGATCGCCTAGACTCCACACTCCTACCACCCCCCCTCGCTGTCTGAGGCCCTGCACCATATGGTGGGCGTGTGGTATGCAGCAAGGGTCCCCCATTCTCCGGGACAGCTGGTGTCAGCTAAGCAGCCATCCCACTGTGCTGTGTATAGCTACGGTGACCCCTTGATGGTTTGCCATCCCTTCCTCCCTTAGGCCCCGTGCTGTCTCCCTGCCTCTTACTGAGCAGGGATGGGTCCACCCTGTGTGTGCGACTGAAGTTTCCAGTCCCACTGAGCCCAGCTGCTATCAGCTGGCCAAGGTCACCCTCCAGGTAGCTGGCAGCTCCAGCCCCATCTGAGCTCAGACGCTGCAGCTCACTATCCACTTTGGTTGCTCTCCAGCTTGCAGCCCTTGTGCAGGCCATGTCTAGCCATGGAACAGGCTACGTCTTTGATTGTTGGGCCGGGGAGAAGTGGCCGGTGTGTGCCACCATGCTGCTGGGAACCCTGTGGCAGAGCAGCGATGTCCAGCTGTTGGTGAGTGACCCCTTTTCCATGGGTGATGGCTTCAGTCTCCTGTCCCATTACATGTGGCTGATGGGGCACCCCTTTGGGGGTCTGGAGTGCCAGAGGCGTGCTAGGGAGCTGGGATTCACATCCCTATGCCGTTCTGACCATGGGCCCCCACCCACCATTGTGCTGCCATGGGAACCCTGCTTGCTGCTGTTCGCCAGGTGGCCAATCATCAGTTCAGTCTGGACCTCCAGGCTGGTGGGCTTTATGCAGGGCCCCGATTCTTCCGCAAAATGTTTTCCAAAATTCTGCAACCCATATGGCAAAATTCTGCGACCCACATGGCAAAGCAGGAAACCCACCCACAAAAACCACATGGCAAAGCAGGAAACCCACCCACAAAAACACATGGCAAAGTGTGTTTTTGCCATGTTACACACACATTACACACACAAACTGTAAAATGCAGAGCGC
>QEPC01003194.1:8363815-8388134 GCA_003113815.1 Sphenodon punctatus
GGCTGGAGAAGCGGCGGCTGGAGTCGGGTCCCTCGGCGGCAGTGGCGGTCTCAAGTGGATTCCGGACCATAAGTGACATGTGCTGATGTGACCTGCTTTATAAAGGCTGCGCAAGCCCCTGATTGGCTTGTGGCCTGAATAAAGCAGGTCCTGGATTGACTCACCGCCAAGGAAGGGAAATTCCATGAGGATTTCCCCAGTTTCTGCGATAATCCTGCCTAGGGCAGGATTCTGCGCAAATTCCGCGAATCGCGGAAGCGCAGAAGACTCGGGGGCCTGGCTTTATGTAGCAAGCTGCTACGTCTGTGTCCTCCTGTGTGCCTGTGATCTGCTTGCCAGGCCTGCCTTGGGGAGCTTGGCTTGCTTCCACCTGATGTCGGTAGGCCCTTCCTGACCGGGGGCCCCACAGTACTGGAGAGGGCTGCCCTGAGAGCTGTGCTGAACTGGTTGGATGTTGGAGCAGCTGCTGCCATGGGACACCCTCCTCCTGTCCCACTTCATGGTGGATGTCCATATGCATGCCCGTGGATACCGCCGGGGCGTCTTCGCCTGTGATGGTCTTGACCAGGGGCCCATGTTCCCCAAGCGCCCAGTGCCAGCACCATGATCTCGCCGTTGCTGCAACTGCTATCGTGAATCCCCCCTCCCTGTGATGGACCGGCGGTATTGCTCCCCCTTGGCTGTGCTGCTGGCTTCTGTTCACCTGTGTGACCCATCCACCTCCCCATCTGTCTACTGCAGTGCGCTATGGGTCTACCTACTGACGCTTTCCTGCCAGGTCTGCCTGCCAACCCCTCGGACCCCATGATTCGGTAGTACTGACCCTTCCATGCACCCTGGGGTGATACCCCCGTCCCTGGCATATGGTCTCCCGGCCGGTGTAGCATCTTACAGGACCCTGTGCCAATAAATGTTGGCCTTGTTTAGCTGCCTCTGTTCTCTTGCTGTGTCTGTGAGTCCATTCCACCAGCTGCTGTAGGTACTGGTGCTGGAGTCATGGGTGCGGTTTGTAAGGGCCAGGCCTTGAGGGGATCGGAGCGTTGTTAGGGCGGGATGGTTGCTCCTATGGGGGCACCTTGCCATCAGCATGCTAGGAGTGCTACTGTTATGGCTATCCATACCTGAGGGTGTGTGTGTGTTACCTCCGAGCTCCAGCAACGGGCTCTTGCAGCTCGTGGTTCATATTAGCTGGGTGTTACTGTGCTGCAAAGCCCTGCATTTTACCTCCTGCAACTGGCCTGAGGATTTGGGGGCCATGGATGGTGGGGCCATGGTGGGTGTGGATGGGCACTGTGTTGTTCTGTCAGGGTGGCCCGTGCACCCCTGCTCATACATATGGAGGGTGGTTCCTAGCTCTTCCAGGTGGGATGTCATGTGGTATGGGCTCTTGGTTCTCTAGTGTGTGCTCCCTCTGTGGTCTGTCATTTCCTGCCCTGTTGTTGCTCTCCCTAACTGTGTTTCCTTGGCTCTGTAAGCCCCATGGCATGTTTCAGGACTTTGTTGTCTCCCAGAGCAGCCTTGTGCACAGCCGGCTGTGCATTGGGGCTGTGTGGTTGTGCATGGATCTGGGTGCCTGTTGTCATCGCCCTCTGTGCCACGTGACTGTGGTCAGTCCCTGGCTGCCTCCAACCCACCTCCTCTTGGGTGGTTTTGCTTGTTGCATGGGGCAGGGTCCTTGCATCTCTCCGTGTGCTACTGTTCGCTCCTATTAGCCTGGCCTCATTCCGGTTCCGACCCCGTGTTGTGCTGTGGCGTAACTGGAGGGCTCCTGACTGTGAGTCTGGGTGTGATCCACCTCTCTGTATGCTCCCATTGACTCCACCACTGCGGCGTTGGTGGGAAGGGACCGGTGGGAACGGTTGGGCTGTTGTGAGCTTTCAGGTGGTGACCAAAGCAATCCTCCCTGTCGTTGCTGGCTCCCTGTCCCCATATCCCGCTTCCTCTTCCCTTCTAGCTACTGTGAAGGGATTGTGTTCCTGATGGTGCTGCGGCTGGTGGAGATGGCCAGTCAGCTCCAGCAGGAAGCTGCTGAGCTTCGTGCTGGGGCCAGGGTCTACCAGGAGATCTGTGAGTTACCCCTGTGTGTTTGCGTGTCTGTCTCTCTCCCCCCCGCCCCCGTATGTATGGGCTCCCTGGATGTTGCGGCCCATGGGCTGCCCTACTAGTGTGATTCCTCTCCTTTAGTGCAGGTGATGATTACCTAGAGGACCAGGGAGCAAGAGGAGGTGGTGCAGCTGCTCCTGCATGTGCTGCAGCAGGTACACTTCTTGGACCATGTCCAAGCGGATCACTGGAACCAGATCAGGGGTCGCAGGCCCTGCTGAGGGCTCGGGTCTGCCCCACCTTGCAGCCACTCTGTGTTAGTGTTTGTTGTTTGACATGAGCCTGTTGCTCTAGTTGGTTTATAAATAATGTTTGGTTTGCTTGGTTTCCCCTGGCGTCTGCGTTCTCCTTCCCTCTGTTGTACCCCTCTGTGTGGACTGTGTCTGGTTGGTGTGGGGTGGTTGTCTGGCAGGACATGTGTCCTTTGCTCTATGTTCCCCCTCTCCCCGTGGTTGTGCTTTGTATCAATGGGTTCTCTTTGGCTTGGCCCCTTGGTAGCCTGTCATCTGGGTCGTACCCCCTCCACTGTTTGCGTGGATTCCCATGTCCCCGCCCCCCCCCCGCTGTCCCTGCCGTGGTGTGGGGCTCATCCTGAACCCTGTGCATCCCTGCCCCATTCTTACTGGCCAGCGCCTGCGTTGCAGCCAATGTCCCTCCCCCCCCCCCGCTGTCCCTGCCGTGGTGTGGGGCTCATCCTGAACCCTGTGCATCCCTGCCCCATGCTTGCTGGGTTGCTGCTGCATTGCAGCTGGCTTATGTTTTTTGGGATGCGCCTGTCCGCCCTGTGCCCTCCAATCCTGGCTCTGGCTTGCACTTTGGCACCTGCTGCCGTCACCTCAGCTGTCCTGTTTCTGGCATGTTGTTCCAGAGTTTGGGGGGGTTCTGTGGGAGGTGGTCCATGCTGGGGTGGTGGTGTTGGTGTGGCCTCCACCCATTTCGGGGCTTGCCTGTTTTTCCCAGTGACTGTGCTCGCTCCTGGCCCCACTCCCTCGATTGGGGTCCCCTTTCTCCATCAGCCTGCTGGGTTTCCATGTGTGTGTCATGGGTTGGAGGTCCGCACCCCCACTTTACCGGGTTTGAGATAGATAGATATAAAAAAAGAAACAGCCACAGGACCCACCATCAGGGTTCTGGGGCCAAGTTACAGGCAGGGAGGGCTGTGGCCAATATGTACCTAGAAGCTGCCACTCTAGCCCCAGGACCCACCGTCATGGGTATGGGGCCATCATTCCTCGCACGGAGGCGACGTCTTTCCACCGCATCAAGAAACAGCCACTCCAGCTCCAGGACCCGCCGCCAGGGTTCTGGGGCCACGTTACAGGCAGGAAGGGCTGTGGCCAATACCTAGAAGCTGCCACCTTAGCCCCAGGACACACCATCATGGGTCTGGGGCCATCATTCCTCGCACGGAGGCGATGTCTTTCCACCGCATCAAGAAACAGCCACTCCAGCCCCAGGACCTGCCGCCAGGGTTCTGGGGCCAAGTTACAGGCAGGGAGGGCTGTGGCCAATACCTAGAAGCTGCCACCTTAGCCCCAAGACCCACCGTCATGGGTCTGGGGCCATCATTCCTCGCACAGAGAGCTGATTTTCCAAAGCATCAAGAAACAGCCACTCCAGTCCCACGACCTGCCGCCAGGGTTCTGGGGCCAAGTTACTGGCAGGTAGGGCTGTGGCCAATACCTAGAAGCTGCCACTCTAGCTCCAGGACCCACCGTCATGAGTCTGGGGCCATCATTCCTCGCATGGAGACGATGTCATTCCACTGCATCAAGAAACAGCCACTCCAGCCCCAGGACCCGCTGTCAGGGTTCTGGGGCCAAGTTACAGGCAGGGAGGGCTGTGGCCAATACCTAGAAGCTGCCACTCTAGCCCTAGGACCCACCGTCATGGGTCTGGGGCCATCATTCCTCGCACAGAGAGCCCTTTTCTGAACGGCCGAACTGAACCGGACTGAACCTAATGGCCGAACCCGAACGCGGTGAACGAACCAAACGGCCAAACCAAACGGCCAAACCAAACCAAATGGCCGAACCCGAACCGTGATCTGTTCGCCCATCCCTACAAAATATCTTGTCTAATCCCCGCCCATGGAATTTTTAAAAGTTTGTGTGAGCCCGCACTGCACTCATCCAAAAACGGCCTAATTACCAGGACAGTTAGGCAGTGGAATAAATTGCCAAGTGAGGCCTCATCACTGGAAGCCTTGAAAAATAGGTTAGGCAGACATTTTTCAAGGATGGAGCAAGCACTGTGGATCCTTCTTAATGGCAAGAGTCAGGGAGCTGGATTCGAAACACTTGGGGTTCCTTTCAGCACTATGATTCTATGTTTCACTCCCTACATAAAATCTCTGACTCAGCCCTCACTGATACAACAATTCGCTCCTCATTGGGAAAATCACTGGGATTGTAGTCATTGCCAGAACTATGTGTCACAAAGTCACTCTCTGACTCAGAGCAAGGTCTCTAACAGCTGTGGCAGTGATATGCACTGCAGGTGAGTCATGGTGAAATGTTAGCATGAACATAAGAACCTTACAACACCTAGGTAAGTGCCTAAGGAATGACACTAGATCACATTCAGGAGGCTACTGCAAACGGTTCGGAAGCATTTTCACTTAGATTGCTGTGAACATAAAATGGAAAACAAAACATTAAGAATATATAATACTAAAACATAAATTTTCTTAACAAAAATAAAATAATGAGAGCTAAGTTCAGGAGACTTCACACACAGTTTCATCCAACACCAACAAGAAAAAATGGCCAGGTAAGCCACTGGCCAACACCACTTTGTACCTTGCTATAATGGTGTTCCCTGAGTTTTTTGCAGGCTCAGACCCAGAGTTTGGTCAGGATAAGTGGCTGCAGGGTGTGGCCTATGGGAGCTGGGTCATAATTTTGAACCACTGTACCTAATTACAATGGGTAGGAAAGACCATCTTTCCTACCATGCTCTGTTGCGGCCCCTGCAGTTGGCTGGGGGCACCCTCCTGTGGGTTCCCTGTTACTTTTGTTTGTTCAACTGGGGAACGCAAGAGGGCATTCTTGGTTGCTGCCCCAATGTGGAACTCCCTCCCCCTGGAGGTCTGTCTGTGTCCAGCTTGAACATCTTTTGGAAGTGGTGTAAAACCTTTCTTTTTGGTAAAGCATTTGGCGGGCTGGGATAGGGATTAGGTGGGCGGCTGTAGGGGGGTTGGGTTTTGAGGGGAAGGGATTGTACTTTAAATGTCTTCTTATAGAATCATGGGCTGTTGATGACTCGCTTGTGGGACCGGGCAGGATTGGGTGGGACGGTTCTACAATGGTTCCGTTCCTACCTAGCCGGTAGAACCCAATGGGTGCTGCTGTGCGATAAATCATTTCCCCCCCGTGACCTCTCGTGTGGTGTCTCACAAGGTTTTATTCTGTCCCCGCTCTTGTTCAACGTATACATACAGCCATTAGGCGAGGTTGTGAGGTGGTTCGGAGTGAGTTGTCATCAATATGCTGATGACACTCAGCGGTACCTCTCATTTTCATCGGACCCAGGCCTGGCAGTCTCTGTGCTTTCCTGGTGTTTGATGGCTGTGGGGGACTGGATGAGGCAGAGCCGGCTGAAGCTGAATCCTGACAAGACGGAGGTAACGTTGGTGGGGAAAGCGGCGGGTGTGACTTCCCCCGTCCTTGACGGGGTTTGTCCCCCATTGGTCTGCCAGGTGCGGAGTCTAGGGGTGCTCATGGAATCTTGGGTCCACTTGGATCTCCAGGTGGAGACGATGGCGAAGGAGGCTTTCCGACAGTTACATCTGGTTCGGTGGCTTCAGCCTTATGCCTCCGACTCCGACCTGGCCACCATCATTCATGCTTTTCTTACCTCGAGACTGGACCACTGCAATGTGCGCTATGTGGGGCTCCCCCTGGTGATGGTCGGAAGGCTGCAGCTGGTGCAGAATGCGGCGGCCCGGTTCCTTACAGGGTCGGGTTGCCAGGAGCACATTACACCAGCGCTTCGTTCTCTGCACCGGCTGTTTATTTTCTTCCAGCCCTGATTCAAGGTGTTGGTCTTTATCTTTAAAGCCCTGCATGGCCTCAGCCTGACCTATCTGCAGGACTGCCTCACCCCTCGGGACCTTGATCAGCCCCTGCGGTCCGCTGGGGGTGCCTTCTTGGAGGTCCCTCGAGTAAATCAGGGGGCCACTATGGGGAAGGCGTTCTCAGTGGCCGCACCTTGGCTGTGGAACTCCCTCCCAGAGGAGGCTTGTCTGGCCTTGGACCTACTGAATTTTCGTCGGGCTTGTAAAATTTGGCTGTTTCGTCAAGCGTTTGGTGGAGGGGACGGATGAGGGAGGGAGGGAGGAATGGGATGGGGGGGGGGTTGATGAGGGTTAAGGTGTGGGGGGGTTGTTTTATGTTTATATTTTTATGGCTTCACCATGTTGTTTTATATTGCTATCTTATGTGTTTTATATTTTTGTTTTAAATTGTAGGCCGCCCCGAAGAAGAGGCGGAGTATAAAACGGTAAAATAAATAAATAAAATAAATAAATAATAGTATTTTGTAAGCTGCTCTGAGCCTTTGGGGAAGGGCGAGGTATAAATGTCAATAAATAAATACCCTAGCAGAACGAGCAACTTGCTAGCCAGTTTGGGGGAGGGGGGGAAGGGATGGCTTTGCAAGACTATGGCTGTTTTTACACGAGACACTCCCCCGCATGTCCACCCACTAGCAGCCTGGTGCAGACCAGGGCTGTCAGGGAAAGAGACCGGAGCTTGTCCAAAGGGTTTCTAGGTTGGAGGAAAGAGGCTGGTTTCTTGCCTCTGGTGGGAAGCCAGTTACCATAGGGGATACCTGGAGTTGGCTGATCAGAAAGACCAGGTCAGAGACTAGGGAAGGGTCCAAATGACAAAAGACTCAAGAGAAAGGCCTGCACTTATGAAAAATGTACAGAAACATTGGTGACACTAAATAAAAGCATGATGCCAGGCTGAGAGGGCTGATGGACCCTGGATGATGAATTCAGACAGAAGTTGCACAAAACAGTAGAGCACATTTCAAGGATTAACATTTTTCAGTCTCTCAAATCTTGTATAGTTCCAAAGGTATGAAACAACCTTTCCCAATTTATCTAAAAACTATGCTCTCACTACCACAAGACTGCAAGATCACACATTTTGAGACTCCAAAAAGCCTTATAATCTTATGGTCAGAATATGAGGTGGTTAAAATTCGGTGGCATAAATTGAATTCACTTGAGTGATACCAATCTTCATCAGCTGAGGGTTTGGCTCTGTATGACTACAGAGAAGAATCAGTGTATGCAACACTAGAACAGAAGCCTCTGGACTTTTGTGTGTCACCTCTGTACACAACACTTCTGTGTGCAGCAGCAGAGAAGTGAGGAGGATCAGGTCCAGTTGAAACTGTAAAATAATTTTAGATTAAAAAACAACCACCCCAGGTACCACTAATTTTTCATCTGTGTTTTTTGCATCCTTACTTAAGGGTTAAATTTTAATTCAGCCATGCTTTATAATCTTAAACATCAGGAAAGGAAAGACTCTACAGTTTAGTGCTCTTCAGCATAGAGAAGAGATGACTAAGAGGAGATATGATAGAAGTTTACAAAATCATGAATGGTATGAAGCTAGTAAGGAGAGAGCTTATTTATTACCCCATCTCATACTACTAGATCTAGGGACACCCTATGCAAATTAACTAGCAGCAGATTTAAGACAATTGTAAGTATTTTTTCACTCAGTGTACAATTAGCTTGTGGAACTCATTGCCAGAGAGTGTTGTGAAGGTCAATAGCAGAATTGGTTTAGAAAAAGGATCGAATAAATCTGAATATACTTTGTGTTGATTTGTTGCTGTCTGAGGTCATGGGATTGTATTAGTCTCAGAATGGGGTCACACAGGAAAAAGGCTTGGAAACCATGGCTTAATACACATTACTTCAATGAGATTACGTGTGTGTGTGTGTGTGCAGAATCAGGGTCTTATGTCCACAAGGTATGTCTCTATGTGATATTTGTGGGAACATGCAGCTGCAAGCACAAGAGAGATGTGTCAGTCTGTCCATAATGTACAAGGGCAACTTTTTTGGGGGTTTCTAAATATGATTGTCCCTCTCTGGTTAATGCCTGTTTGTATCCTCCTCTGTGTGCATGTCTGTGTCATCTATATTTATTGTGTGCATATGTCTCTAATTTCATGGCGTGTACAACACGCCTGTGTTGTGTCTAAATGTTATGGATGCATTGGTCTATAATAATATGCGTGCTGAAAAAGGATGCAACTGCTGCAACACTACAGGCTGTTGCTGCTGAAAAGAGGTGTGGGGGGAAGCTGTTGTTCTCTAGGGTGCTGGTGTCTCTGTCTTTCCAGCCGCCCCCTGCTCCTGCAGTCTGAATATTTCATTCATGCTTTCTCCTTTGCCATCTCTCCCCCCCCCCCCCCCTTTCTCCAGTTCAGGGAAAACGTGTGTGTGTGTGTGGGCGGCCTTTGAAAGGCTTCCTGTCAATCAAGCCAGTGAGCTGAAAAGAAAGAGAGAGATGAGGGAGAGCAGCTTTAATGGGGGAAGTGGGCGATTGTTGTTGCCTCTGCTGCCGCCAGCCATGCAGCCCTTCTCAGGGGCATCTGCATAAACAAGGAGAGGAAACTGGAGGCAAAAATAACCTACCTCCCCAAACCTCTTCACCTGCCACAAAATCACCCAAAACCATACAAAGAAAAACGGGTGCTGCGCTGCTGTTCCTCTGTCTGGCTGTAGTCCACCCCCACCCCCTACCTTTTGTAGGGGGAATGATCAGGAGCAGTCTGGGAGCTTGGTACTGTGTATATGGGGTTGGAGGACTTTGCACTGAGTTGGGGAGCTTTCCTTGCAGTGTGTATGTAATAAGGGGCAGGATTAGGTTTTTACTAGGGTTTGTAGTGTCTGGGGCATATGCAGTGTATATAGTGAAACTGGGATCCTTTGCACCTTACAGCGAGATGGGGTGGGGATGGAGATTTCCAGTATCTATGCAGCTGGGGCCCTTTACACCGTCTAATAAAGTTGGGGGATACCTATAATGCTTAATGTGGGGGCATTTGTAGTGTATTTACACCCAATAAGGCTGCGGCTCCCTGGAGCATGCAGTTGGGGTAGTGGGACTCTGCACTATGGGTGTATTTGTAGTGGATAGTGAAGATATGGGATAGGATTTTTATAGCAAAGGGAGGAGGGGTTACACTGGGTAATAAAGGGTTCTCTGCACTGTGTGGGGGGACACTTGCAGTGGAGACTCCTTTGCACACTACAGTGGGGCTTAGAGAGCTTTAGTATCTAAGCAATGGGGGAGCTTTTCACTGGGTAATAAGGTTGGGGTTCTCTGCAGTGGGGTAAGAAGGCTGGGGTTCTGTTCACTGGGGGAGGGTCTCTGGGAGATAGTGAAATTGGGGTCCCTTGCATACGATAGTGGGAATTTGCAGTATCTAAGCAACGGGAGGGGAAAGGTTTCCACGGCCGGGGTAGCGTGCAGTGGGGTAATAAGATTGGGGCGCCCTGTAGGCGGCTTTAGACAGTTTTGGCGGGACTGGGAGGGGGTTTGCAGTCTGTCGGGGTGGAGCTCTGCAGTGTTAGGGGGGCTGTGTGTGGCGGGTGTTTTGCAGTGGGTAGCGGGGTGGGGGGCTGTGCTGGGGGGGGGGCGTTTGCAGCGAGTAAGCTCCGCGCGCACACACCTCCTTCCTCTCTGCTTGGTGGCGGGCGGCTGCTGATGTGGCTCTTCTGCGGCGTGAGTGAGGCTCTTTGTACCTGAGGCGGGGAGGGACAGAGCAGGTGGGGGTGGAGGGAGGGTGGTTGTTGGGCGGTGAGGCTGGTGGGGGCAGCATGCACAGGAGCCAAAGCGCCAGAGCTACGGGAAGCCCCGGAAAAAGGCAAGGGGGGGTGCAAGGAGAAGCGGCTTGGCGGTGCCTTGCAGGACCGGCTTGGGCTTGGCGATTAGAGCGCGGGGGCAGGAGCCCACTGCTTTGCACGGGTTTGTTTGCGACCGGCCGGGATGTATGTGTGTGTGTAGCCGCGGCATGTTCTCTCTCTCTCCAGTCACTTCTAGCCTCTGCTCTCCTCCTGCTGTGCATTGAGAGATGCACCAGCAGCTGCGGCGGGGGGGGGGGCTTCTGCATCTGGATGCTGAGCAGGAGCAAAATAAATCAACCCCACTGATGTATAGGGGAGGAGGGCATGCACGGCAATTGTTCCGATTTCCATGCACTGCCTGGAAAGCTGGAAAAGAGCATTAAAGGCGGTCGGATCGATTCCGAGGGATTGATCACACCATTTTCTCCATTTCTGTTTACGTCCCCCGGAGGCACGAATACCTAGTGGAGTCCACTCGCCTGCTGCCTTCTCTCCGTGCCCATGCCTGCTACTGAACCCAAGAGCTGAGCTTTGCTGTCTATGTGTAGACAGAGGGGGAGGAGGGTATGTTTTTAATAGCAAAAAATACATACATCCAGTTCTCTTTATTTAAACCTCCCGATCTAGTCACTGTGAAATCTTGTTGGCTGGAAATAACCATCCAGCTGGGAAAGAGAGCCCCAGGGTTGTTTTTTGCGGGGTAGTGGTGGTTTAAAATCAAGTCCTGAGGCGGTTTTAACCTGCTACTTCTTGACTGCAGTAAAAAAATGTTAACAGCAACAGCTTTAGCGATGCTCTTCTGGAATAAAATGCTGCTGCCTTTTCGAGCTGATGTGACTATCAACGCCATGGTAGCCTGTCACTTACTACTAGATGGCACTGCTGAGAGAAAGCTAGTTAATGCTTGTAGGTAAGAAAACGCTGCTTGCTGGCTGCAGTCTAGTGCAGCTCTATGCTGGAGTGAAAAGGATGGTCTGCTTAGCTGTGAAAGGTTTGGTAGTGCAGCTACACTCTGGTGCAAAGTGGAGAGACTTGATCACAAAGTGATTTGCGATTATTAGGATGGTTTGTGTGGGACCAACCATCTTTGCAGGTAAAAACTGAATTTTAAACTTTATGTGGTCATCTCAACATATTTATACTTCTCCGCCAACACATCATTCTTTAATTTCATTTGGGAAGAACAAACTAAATACATTTTTTTAACCGTACAAGTATTACTAGCAAATTAAATATCTGAAATTTGGGATAAGGTTCAGTAACTTCAGTAGAACCACACCAGCTGCCAGAAGCTGAAGATGTGGCCCCTTTGCATAAGGCTAAATTTTGTAAGCCTGACACAGCATGGGTTGTTTTATTAATTTCAGGTCAAACTTCTTTCACCATACGCATGATTAAAGGTACACTGACTTCTACCCCTTGGTGATAAACATACAAAAGTACGGCAGAATTTTTCCCTGTTGTAAAACTTGAGTATTTGAAAAGAAACCAGCTTTTTCCCTCAGTTTGTTTTCTGGTCTGACAGAATGCTTAGTCAGAGTAAGGTATTGTACAACACATCTTGAGATATTTGAGTTGGTATAGAAGAGGCATGCAGATGGCAGTTAGAATTCATGGGTCTAATAGTGCCAATAGTAATTTTGCCAGTGAATATGAGCAAGGCTCCCTTGCTAAACTTTATATGAAAACAGTGAGACAAGTTGCCTGATATGCTTATGTATTTGCTGGATCAAGGCCTACGCGTGTCACTTTCTCCTGTTAAAATAAACTAGGAGCTATCTTTTGTAGTATTGATCCATTGTTGACTGCTAGTACCAAGGGTGAGCTTAGTATTATTTCCAATAACTTTGTGTTTAAATCTTTTTGGGTGGAAAATGTCTGTCGTGCTATTGCACTGAAATCTGCACTTTGGATAATGTACAGATGGAGCAAGAAAGTGGGGTTGTCTGTACAATATAAACATATATGTTCTTGAGGCATACTAAAATAGATTATTCTTTTCATCTAATTAAAATAGAGCCATCTTCTGTACCATAATAGCCATGTCATATTCATGTACCACTTTCTTTGAGCACAGCCCCATGCATTTACACAATACAAAGGTCTACTTCAGTGGGCAGTTTTTAAAAAAAAAAAAAAAATGCAAAGTGGAATCATACCAGACTCCATATTCTTAGACACTGCAGGGTGCTGGACCACCTTTGCCTACCTGACAAAAAGGAAGAGGCAGAGCTGGCTTTGGAAAGGTGCTGCAAGGGTGTGTGTGGTCCTTTGTATGTGATGCTCTCCTCATTTTATCATCTATATTTGTGGATATGTGGCTATTGTTATTTATATGTATTATGGTACCTCCTGAAGGTGCCCTCTAAGATGAGAACTCCACTATGCTAGCCCAAAAGCTGTAGACAAAAGGGGAACATTTTATCCTCATGTTTACAGATATAGGCCTGATATACAGAGGGATCAAATGATTTGGCCAACTTGGCACAGCGAGTCTATGGCAGAGCCGAAAATTGAATCCTTCTTTCCTGAACCACAATCCAATGCCTTAATCACAAAAACAGCCTTCCTCCCTGCTAGCATGGGTCAACATACTAGCAGAGGCATTTTCAGGCAATATGAAAGCTCAGTGCACAGATTCAATCAGCATCGCCTTGCATACTTAATAGTTCTTATCCACAGATAGTGAGTGTACTGCCATTGTGATCTGTAATGTGACCCCTTTCAATGTTTGGGTGGTGAGGATGCTATGAAAATTATTCCCAGGTTGCAGTGCACAGTGCCTCTCCTGCTGTGAACTCTCTGGTTCATTCAGATTCCTGTTTGGGATACAACACAAACTCAAAGCTATTGGGCAGCTATTGATACCTAGTTACTACAATGCTCAGCATCATAGAAACACATTAGATGGGCAAGTAAGACAGATCAGATTTACTAGGAAATACACAAGCACAGAGTACATGAGCAGCCGGTTCTGGGAATCTAACTATTTGTAGGAGCTGTTCTCATATCCACTTTAGAAAAACTGCACTACTATCATACTTTGCTGTGAACCTATGAATATTCTATACTCAAAAAAACTTCAGTTTAAGAGAGAAGTTAAAAGCCCCTAACAAATTCGGTCATGCTCCATAAATCCTGGAAATTGTATGTTAAGGCTTCTGCCTTAACTTCCGTGGCATGTAAGCAGTAAAGATGTTCGTCGTACAGTCTCGCATATTGTGCTTGCTTACAACTTAGCCTCCATGCACACGCACTTTGCCTTGGGCTTTTAGCTCCAGTCTTCTTCCTCTGCAGGTTGGGGGCAACACTGAAGCTGGGGGCAGTGCTGTATAAATGTTTAATAAGAAATTAAGGTTGTGTAGATATTGAAGTTAATAACATGGAATACCCATTGGAAGGAATGGAGGCAACAGCAATGCCAATTTTGAAATAAATCCTGTTCTCATTTGCAGATCCCATTAAGTGACTGTGAAAAAATACAACAGAGCTGCATCTTTGGGAGTGCGGGGCAAGAGGGTGTAGAATAATGAAGAAGGCACCAGGGAGAGTGAGAGGAATTGTTTGAATGACAGGGAGGAACAGCGATAGGGTGCAGAAGCAAGGAACTGGGTGGCATGAGAGGAGGAATGCCATGACAAACAGAATGACAAGGTTCTGAATGAAATAACCGATTCAGAAAAGTGATTGGATACCATGGGGAGTGCTCCTATCATTCCACCCAGTTCCCATAGCTGCCTCCCTGTCATTCCACTCCCTATTATTGCCTCCCTCTCTGTTATTCCACCTCCTCTCCTGTTACTTTTTTGTCATTCAACACACACACCTTTACTCCTGATTCTTATCAGAGATACAACTCATTGTATTTCCCAGGACTCTTTGGTTCTCTGTCAGGGGAGTGGATTCTAGTGGGTTAGAAGGGGGCTGAGAGCCCAGACTCCTGGTTTCTCTGTTACAAGGTTGGAAGCTAGTGTGTTAGAGAAGTGGGGGCTGGGAGCCAGGACTCCTCAGTTCTCTGAGAGGGCAGTGGAAGCTAATGGGTTAAAGTGTGGATGGGGGCCTGGAAGCCAAGACTCCAGGGTCCTCTGAGACGGCAGTGGGGGCTAGTGCATAAGAGAGGAGGGCTGGGAGACAGTACTCAGCTGTCTCATTCTCCCCAACCCAAATGTGCTCCCCTCACCCTCTCCTGTCTCCTACTTCAGTGTTGCCCCGCAACCTGCAGAAGAAGAAGAAGATTGAGGCTGAAAGACCAAAGCAAAGTGTGGGTGCATGGAGCCTAAGTTGTAAGTGAGCATAATGTGAAACTGTACAGTGTCTTTGCTGCTTACATGGAATGAAAGTTAAGGCAGGAGCCTTAACGTACAATTTTCATGCTTTTTAGGTCATGACTGAATTTGTAAGGGCCTTAACTTCTCTCTTAAACTGAAGGTTTTTTTACAGTATGGAATGTCCTCCTTTTTTGAAAATGCAATGCACTAAATTCCCCTTGCTGGCGCACTACCATGATTAGCACCATAACAGTGGGTGTTTTTAGCTGTGACGATAGCATGGATTTCCATGCTTTAAGTGTGGAAATCCAGGCTATTGTCCTGCTTGAATGCAGCTGCCCAAGCCGGAACTCAGGTTTGCATGGGCTGTGGGGGATGCTTAGCCTGGACTGTTCCTTGGGGACCATCCCTGAGGAACAGCCAGGGCTAAGTGCTGCCACAGCCTGTGCAATGGATGCCGGACCAGGGTAAAGTGGGCCATCATGTTTGATGGGCCGATTACTCTTACCCTGGTCTGGGTCCACAGCGCTTCCGGGCAGCCATGGAGGCCTCATAGGCCACTGTGGCCACCCGTCAGGGAGGGAGGTGGACCGCTTCGAGCAGCCAGGAGTGGGGCTATGTATCCACGTGTCACCACCCTCTCCCTGGGCTGGACTGCTGTCACTCTTGTTTGGCGCCTGGGCTGAATTCTGGCTGCTCAGTGTTCTCATGTATGAAAACATCCATTAAAACTTCAGAATTTCAAAGCCTCACCATGAACTGAAATGTGGCTGCCTCTGAGGTGGGGATGGCCATATATACTGGAATCCCTCACTGTGTACTGAAATGTAGCAATCCTGACATACAGTCCTGGCTGTCTCAGCTGTGTGCACCCACCTCACACAGCTTTGCCAGTGCCCTGCAATCCTGATTGAATGTCCTGGGATGGACCTAGCCACTCACTTTTGCCTCCCCCTGGCCCTCCCCCGAACAACAGTCTCTCACTCGGTCCTCCTCCCAACACATTCAGCAGCATTCTCATTCTCCAACACAGCAGCCCCCCACTCTCACTCTCCCACCCCACAGCAGCTCCTCATTCTCACTCCCCCACCCCCTTCCGGCCAGAGCACATCTCAGCTTGAGGCGCAGTTTGGCAGGGAATGGCTCTGCTCAGCTATAAACTGCCCAGAGCCACCTGGGAGCACAGGAGTTTAAAGCCGCAGCCCCAGGACCCCACCCAGCCCCAACAGCCTCCCTCCTCCCCCCGGCTCCTATTCCACCCCCACAGACAAACAGCCTTACAATGTCCTGAGATCTGGGATTGGCCGCCATCTTCCCTGCTGCCTGCTAACCTCTATCTCTGCTGGCCAGCTGAGGGCAATCCACATGAGTTAAAGACCACGTTCTATCCATGGGATAAAATGTGGACTTCAAAACCTTATAAAATCAAAAATACACCATGAATTTTCAAACTGTAAATGAAAAGCCGAAGTACAATGCACAAACAAATTTTTTAAAACCTATATGCTGAGATGCCCAAGCTTCTAATAACATTAAAAGCAGCTTTCTCAAAACTCTTCAGACGTCACTATGAGATGTTATCTACATTTCCATTGGCTAACATGGCAAATTCAAAATCCTATCAATTTAAAACTACCAGACGGATTTTGAAAAGTAAAAAAAAGCAGGCACCAGAAGGCACCCTTGAATTTTCTAACAGCACTACACCTCACAAAAATTACTTTGAAGCAAATACAAAAAGATCTGAAACAACCAGGAAAACCAATTTTTACTCTGATTTTGAAACTGTCATTTTTGTTTTTCATCTGATTTTCATGAAATATGGACAGATTGTACCCCTCACCCAAACAATCCTCTCTGCCAAATGTCAGACAAATAGGATAAATGGTGCCGATTGTATAGGCAATTGAATTTTCATGCTTTAAACAGAAACATGCATGATGTTCTTATCTATAGAGCGGATCCTGCCGCTCTATAATGTCCAGGAAGAAAGGAACTGTAATTAATTAGCAGTTGTCATAGCTGCAAGATGTAGTAGCTGCTACTTCCAGCTTGGAGAAAGTTCTCAGGATATCCTGAGCCTCCACGTGGCTGTTTGGTCAATATGAAATAGGACAGAAGAAGAGGCAGGATAGTAACTTAGGGCATGTTCTGAACACACAGTTAAATCGGTTTAATAAGTCCTTAACACGCCTGAACTTTGGAATTGTTCACGTCAAGCAATTTAAACTGACAGTATTTTGAAGCAGGAGTCGAAGTATGCACTCTGGAAAAATTAGGAGTGAATATTCTCCATTGCTTTTTAATTTGAAGTATCTGTAATGTGATACTTTCCCATGTTTGGGTGGCAAACACAGTATGATAATCATTCCCAAGTTGCAGCGCATAGTATCTCTCCTGCTGTGAATTCTAGGTCCATTTGGATTCCTGTTTGGAAAAGCCTTTAAACACTTTGGTACCAAAGTGTCTGGTGTGCAAGGCATGATACATCTTATCATGTGCACTTCATGATATGACCAATAGTGGGAGTTTGCAGTGGTACTAAATCATTTTGAACTGCAGCGTAAATGATATTGGAGTGAGAGAAACACTAGTTTAATTAAATCACCTTTGTTAAATAAATTTCTCTCTGTTTGTCAAAATGTGCCCTTAGTAGAGGTGTGCATTTAGTTTTCATTATTATGATAACGAAAATGAAAATTGTGATTTTCATTTTCATTATTGTAATAATGAAAATGGCAAATAATAATAACGAAAACAAGAATGAAAATTAAATTTTGTTTTTGAAATAATGAGAAAACACTGAAACAGGTATTTCCGACTATAATTTTTTTGTTTCTTATTTAATTCTGATGAAACCAGGGGAGATTGTACCCCCAGTGTAGGGCACTTTGTGTACCAAATTTTGAAAAGATTGGATAAAGGGGACTAATTATAGAAGCAATTGAATGTTCTAATTTTAAGAAAAGCTCCATACACATTACTGGCTTCAACTTTTTTATCATCCGTCCACTTTGCATGAAACCTGGGAACATTATGTCCCTCCACTAGTGTACCAATTCTGCCAAATTTCAGAAAGATTGGATAAAGTGTCTTGATGTTATAAACTATTAACTTGAAAATACATTTCCGGCTGTAACATTTGTATATTCCATCCTATCTACAAGTAATTTGGCAGACAGTTATCACACACATTCCCTGTCATCTCTGCCAAATTACAGGACAATTTGATAAAAGGACCCAATTTTATAAGCAATTGAAGTTGTCCCCTTGAAGATCATTATTCAGATAAATGGCAGCACATGCAGGGCAGTCAGAGACAGGCACCTGGCATAGTAGGGGGAGGGAGGCTGGAGGAGGGAGGCTGGGGAGCAACCCAACAGACTGACAGACACATTCACTGGCCAATTACTGCATGCTTCTAGCTTTACAGGACCAATCGGTGGTGACTTCGAGGCGGTCATAGAAAGGACATAAATGGGACTTTGTGGACAGCATCTCAGCAATCAGGAGATATAGGGTATTTCAGACGTTACGAGATCACGCTCAACCACAGTCAATTCCCTGTGGTGGGGAAATGGTTCCATAACGTCTGTTGGGGAACCGGAAGTCCCCCCCACAGATGTTTACCACGCTCAATCCCCGCCGGGAATCGCTGAATCCGCGGGGCCGGCGCCGATCGCGTAGTGAAGGTGATTCCCGGCGGGGGTGAAGGGGCCCGTCACGTCTGGACGGGGATCACGGCCTGGAATCCCCGCTGGGATTTCGACACGTGGTCATTTCGGGCTGGCGCTGCGGCCGTATTGGCTGCGGCGCCCGCCTACCTCCCCAGAGGGCGGGCAGCGAGGGAGCGTGAAGGGGGCGGGGCCATGCGGCCTCACATTGCGCCGCGCGGCCCCGCCCCCTCCCCGATTCCCCGCCGGGATCCCCCGGCATGTCTGTTGGCCGTGCCGGAGTGTTCCTGGTGGGAAATCTCAGGGTTGTTTCCGCGAAAACACCCATAGTTTACACCAGGATGGCCAATTATCAACACAATCACATCCTGCAGCACTGTGACAGAGGACATAAGATAATCTCTATTGGCTCTTTCCTAAACACATGCTTCTGAGTTCCCAGTAACCAGTGGGGGAGAGAAGTTGGGATGGTCACAGCACAGAATGAGGATATTTGGTTGACCAATTGGCTGGCCAATTGGCATCACAAACTGATCTTATACCACAGTGACACCTAAGAGAATCTCGGGCATAGGCTCATTCTGTGCATATGCTGTGCAGGCATATACAGTTGGAACCCTTTATCACATCTTTTTTATATTTGGCAGAGAGGATCCTGAAAGTGTGAGATAGAGCACTGCCAAATTTCATGTACATTGGTTGGACTACAAAGATGTTACATTCAGACATACATTTATAGGTTAATTGTATATACCACCAGCACCCTTTATCTAATCCTTCTGAAAGTTGGCATAGATAGTAAACGTGGGGAGGGGTATAAACCTGCCAAGTGTCATCTACATTAGATGGAAGACAAAGAAGTTACAGCCAGGAATGTATATGCAGATTTTTTTGTAAAATAGCATAATTCAACTGCATATAAAATCTGATTCCTGTATCCAATCTTTCTAGAATTTGGTACACTTAATGCCTTCCATTTGAGACACAATTCCCCCACGTTTCATCCAAATATAAGGAAAATTTGATATTTTTGAAAACGAAAATGACAGATTTAAATAATGAAAATGAAAAATGACATGGGTCCCTGGTGCACACCTCTAGCCCTTAAAGGCCAACTGGTGAAAGCAGGCATGTTCTTTTGTAGGCAACAATCTACTTCATCAGATGGACTTGGGGCAACTGCTATTTAAGTTTCACTCAACACTTGGGCCATGTTCTTGTGAACACTAACATATGATCAGTTTGCCAGCTTCAGGAAATGTGCCTTTTTTGCATCTAGTTCCATAGCTATACTCTGCACTTTGCAGAGGAGCAACTGCAAAACTGCTTCACAGCCATGCATTTCTTGCAATCTTATGAGCTGAAGCAGCAGGAGAGCAACAAGAGACCGTTTTGACCAGAGCATGAAAACTATTTGCACTGCTGTTCATAAGGACAAGACTCAACTGGTTTTTTTGTTGTTCATGGTCTGTAGCCAGTTGGCGACATAGAGCTGGTGCATAAACAATGGACCTTACTCCAAGAACGACCACTTTGCATGCTGGAATTGCTGTGTGTTGCTGCTAGGTATCTTTAATATATAGCTCCTGCAAAAGCCATGCATCAAGATAAGCCCTTAATAATGAAATAGCATCCCTAACCTATTTATTAATTATGCAGACAGGAACAGAAAAGTTCCTCAACTTCGTTTGAAACCTCTTATTGGCAGCATATGTGTCTCAAATGGAGATATTTAATAATTTTACAACATTAGTCTTGAAACATACAAGACATTTATTTTTAACTGATTATATATTCTTCTTCCCGTTCCAACTACTGTTGCTAAATATGAAATCAATCATTCCTGAATGAGTGCTAATGAAAAGTGTTCTCAGTCAAGGCTTCCTACCATTACTGTGAACTATTTCTACTTCCTACTATTACATTCCACCCTCATCCTGGGCTACAAACAATACACAGACTTGGGGCTTACAGACCTCAGCAGGAAGACTCTTCATCAGGAATATCCCTCTGTGTAGTGTTTTTAACTTACTGTTTTTAAAATGTTTTGTGAACCGCCCCAAGCTGCTGTAGGACTGGAGGGAGCGGGATATAAATTATTAAATAAATAAATACAAATAAATCATGGCAATAGTCCCAGCCCTGCTTTCCATCTGAAACACAACTCTCTAGAAATCTATTAGTGTATCATAGTGGTGGGACCCCGGGCCCATTACCGGATACCGGATTTACCGGTTACCGGTTCTGCGAAAACCGGATTCCCGGATTAAATCCGGTATACCGGTACCGGATTTATTTCATTGGTTTCAATGGGGCGCTGTGTCCCCATTGAAACCAATGAAATAAATTAATTCCCTCCCCCTCCCAGGCTGCGCGGGTGGAAGGGGGGACACCCCCCACCCACCCTGCCCAGCCTGGATTTTTGTTTAAAAAAAGACTCAGAGGCGAGCCCACCCCCCAGCACCAGCGGCCGCGGCGTCCCCGCAGCCGCCGGTAAGTATGACCCGATCCCTGGGGGGGGTGTTTAACACCCCCCCAACCCCCCAGGGATCACCCCTACTAAAGTTCATTGCTTGCTTACCTTGCGGAGCTCCGGCTGCGGCGGCGGCGGGCGGTCCGGCGGCCTCAGCGCCGGCTGTGGCTGCCGGCGTCAGAGACGCTCTAGGCCTTCCGGGGAACTTCCGGGTTTCCCCGGAAGGCCTAGAGCGTCTCTGACGCCGGCAGCCACAGCCGGCGCTGAGGCCGCCGGACCGCCCGCCGCCGCCGCCGGAGCTCCGCAAGCAAGGTAAGCGCACTGAACTTTAGTAGGGGTGATCCCTGGGGGGTTGGGGGGGTGTTAAACCCCCCCCCCAGGGATCGGGTCATACTTACCGGCGGCTGCGGGGACGCCGCGGCCGCTGGTGCTGGGGGGTGGGCTCGCCTCTGGGTCTTTTTTAAAACAAAAATCCAGGCTGGGCAGGGTGGGTGGGGGGTGTCCCCCCTTCCACCCGCGCAGCCTGGACTCGGGGAGGTTTTTTTTAAAAAAAACTTTTTTGCTGGGGCTTTAAGTTTTTTTACATTGCAGCCATTTTTAAATGGCTGCAATGTAAAAAAAATCCGGTACCCCGGAATCCGGTACCTGGTCCGGATTACCGGGTCGAATCCGATAATGCCGGTACGCCCGGTACCGGCATTATCGGATACCGGATTTTACCGGTTTCCCGCCCCAGGCTGAGGGAAAGGCATGTGTAGGATTTTCAGCTAGTGAAGATTGTTCCTTTATGAGCACTTGGATATTGTGATGGTTGAGTTGTAGAATACCCAGAACCTTGACTGGTTCAAATTCTGCTCTGACACACTCAGAGTGTGGAATTCTAGTAAGGTGAGAACTTGATGTCCCTATGCAGCACAGGATGTGATTATGAATACAAACCCAGCATATGTAAATGGACATAAGTATGTTGCACATATGTATCTTGGCATATGTACAAATAATATCCTTCTCCTACGTTACTGGATGTGTCTTGTAAATTCTAGAGGATTCAAAGGTTAGGAATGGGGTACCTCTCTATTTGAGTTTTAAACTAATTCACAAAACAAAAATGTCAGCTGTAGTCCTTCTGAGTGCGTATAATAAAGGTCCAGCATATCTAACTTGTCAGCGTGCAGCAAGGCTTTTTAACCATACAACACAACAGGCAGCATATTTCTGGATGACTACAGCATGCCTCTGTTGATGTTTACAAGGTACAAAGCTGAAGGTCAGGTGAATTTAATCACCTGAGAAATGCAAAAAACCCCACCCCAAAACCAAGGAAAACAGCAACAAATTTACTGCTGACCCTAAACCTGTAGGTGAGTGACAGTGACAAATTGTCAGAAAGTTATATTGTTCTTCCGTTATGAAGAACTTTCTTAATTATCTCTTTCTTGATCATGGAGAAATGTTAACGCCTATTTGATCATGGAGAAATGTTAACGCCTATTTGCACTAAGAATTTTTTTGCGTAAATTATACTGCTTAGAAGCATAATAACCCAGAGAGGCAACATCAAGGAGAGTGTTCATTGTAATAAAAATTTCCACCCTTTTTATTTGTAATGAGTCTTTATATATGAAAAGCCATTGACTGAAAAACTCTGAAAAATACATACCATCCCTTTGTTGGGAAAGGTGAGTTTTTAGGTGGTAGCTCTCAGCTGTTGTGGTCACCTGGCCTCGTCGCCTCCAAAACAAGTTCACACAATGGAAGGGAAAGAGAGGAACAGTTTAAAATAAATAAATTAATAAATAATTATTAAAATTAATAATAAATGGGAGATAGGACTTCTGTCTCTGAGGCCTGCAGCTGAATTACTGAATTGCTGGAAGGCTGCCGACATAGTATTTGAACCAATTAGTTATACCTGGACCCTGACTCAAAACATCTGGCTAGGTTGCTCTTAATTACTTGTAATCAGTAGTCAGTGGGTAATTTCAGACATAATGGGTCCAGAGGCCCGCCACGCTGAACCACGGACCGGGATCCATTTCGGATCACGTCCTTTAGACGTGCCAGCCTGATTCTCACTGGGGATCGGGGAGGGGGCGGGGCTGTGCGGCGCGATGTGCGGCCGCACAGCCCTGCCCTCCCGGGCTCCCCTGGTCACTCACCCTCTGGGAGACGGGCGGGCACAGTGGCCAATCCAGCCACTGCTCCCAANGGATCCATTTCGGATCACGTCCTTTAGACGTGCCAGCCTGATTCTCACTGGGGATCGGGGAGGGGGCGGGGCTGTGCGGCGCGATGTGCGGCCGCGCACAGCCCCGCCCCCGGGCTCCCCTGGTCACTCACCCTCTGGGAGACGGGCGGGCACAGTGGCCAATCCAGCCACTGCTCCCAATCCCGTATCGCAGTCTGGGCCATGATTCGGGATGGGTCAATGTAACAGACGTAACTATTGGCCCATCCCGGATCGTGGCCAATCTAACCATGATTCTGGACCTCCGGGCGGCTGGAGGTCCAGAACCGTGGTCATTTTGATCCCCACCAGTGATTCACTGTGGTGAACATCTGGTGGGGAGCAAACACGTTACAGGACTCACGGCCACCACAGTGGATTCACTATGGTTGACTGTGGTCTCGTTACATCTGAAATTACCCAGTATGGGAAGAGACAGATTTATTTTACTGAGATCAAAATTTATACTGTCACTTTTGTACTGACAGAAAGTTAACATCAAATTGTTGAAAGCTTAGATTTGTCCTGGTGAGCTAAATGGGTTTCTTAGGACATGAACTAAATCGTTTGGAAATCGAAACAAAAGGTAAGATAGCGAGTGATCTTAACGTTTTGGAATGACTCAGAACACAGCGATGGAGTGAAGACCTCTAGATGCTATTACAGTATAAATAATGAGGTCCACAAAAGGCACATATCTTACAAAATCGTTCAGAAACACTGTGAAGGACTAATTGGGTTTTTACACTAAAGAGTAATTTTCTTGGATCCCATGTCAGAATATTTGACATATTTGTTTATCACATGTCAGAATATTTTTTCTGAAGTAATGGGTAATTTCAGACGTTACAAAAACGCCTTTCACCACAGTAGACCACAGTAGATCCCCTGTGGTGGCAGTGTTCCCGCGAACGTCTGTTTGACCCTTGCCAGATGTTCACCACAGTCAATCTCTGGCGGGAGTTAAACCTAACCACGATTCTGGAGGTGAGGCCGGCCTCACCTCCAGAATCGTGGTTAGCTTGGCCACGATCTGGAAAGGGGCAAAGGTAACATCAGTTACCTTGCCCCAGTCCGGAATCACGCCGTGAACCACGGTATGGGATTGGGCGCAGTGGCCTCATTGGCTGCTACACCCGCCCGTTTCCCTGTGAGCATGCGGCTGAGGGAGCGTGGGGGGGTGGGGCGGGGCCGTGCGGCCGCACGTTGCACTGCGCAGCCCCTCCCCAATTCCCCACAGCGATGGAGCCGGCACGTCTGAGGGACCGATGGCTTCATCACAGACCGGGATCGGAGAGCAATCCCAGTCCAGGGTTCAGCGTGGCAGGCCTCCAGGCCCATCACGTCTGAAAATACCCAATATGGATTCAGATGTGCTTGGAGCTTCAGGCAGGGTGGGCATCGCGGCAAGCAGATAATATCTGCTGCCATGCTGCCTACCACCACCAGACGTTCCGCTGCCCCCCCTCCACTGCCTATCACAGTCTCGGCCAAGGGAAATGAGGGAGAGAAAGGCAGAGGCCTCACCACTCCCTCATTTCCCCTGGCCGAAACAACCAGGCAGCAGAGGGGGCCAGCGGCATGAGGGAGAGGTGGGGCCTTTGCTTGCTTCTCCTTCACTTCTGGCAGAAGTGAGGGAAGAAGCAGAGGCCCTGCTTCTCCCTCACTCTGTGGTGCCCCCCCCCCCCCCCC
>QEPC01003194.1:8396768-8406843 GCA_003113815.1 Sphenodon punctatus
GGGGAGGCAGATAGTTTCATTTCTTGCAAGCCTCTCCACCCCTGGTGCCTGGAAGTCTGCTCCTCAGTGACTAGTACTACCCCTCCCTGTCACATTTGACCTTCCAGTGAACCTTTTTTTGCCACCCAAACTCACCCGAACGCGATCCGAACTGTTCGGTCATTTCAACGTTCGGAATTGAGTTCGGTTCGGCCAGTTCATGTTCGGAAGTTTGGTTCGGTTCGGTCGTCCGAACAGGCCAAGTTCGGGCCGAACTCCGAACTTCCGAACCGTGTTCGCCCATCCCTAGTCGGGATCTGGGAGTGAACAACGGGGAATGGATTGCCCATTGTGACTGTTGGTTCTTCTCCCATGCGATCGAGATTGGCCACTGTCGGAGGACAGGATGCTGGGCTTGATGGACCATTGGTCTCAGTATGGCACTTCTTATGTCTTTATGAGGTAAACAAGTCATTCATTCTCTTAAAGAACCTTAGTTAGTGCTATTCCTCTTTCAGAACAGTAGCCAGATCAGCAATAGATGGAAAGTCTTTGGGGTTGAACAGTAAACTAACTGCATCCTACAATATGGACTTTGTCTTACATTTTTATAGACTTGCTGGTCATGAGGAGAGAGCCAATCTATCAAAGGAGTTATAGAGGGCATCTGGGGATTTCTAGAGACTTGAGTGAGCTAGCCTCATCAGAGTGTGTAAAGAGAGCCATCCCATTCTAGTTCCTAGAGAGAGAGAGAGAGAGAGAGAGAGCAGCATGCTTTTCAAACAATAGATCATCTGTTCTCTAGAATAGCAGACAGACAATGTTAAGAATGAGACTAACAGGCCAGAATATCTACAGTTCCTCGAAGGCACTTCCCTATGCTTTTTGCGTCTGAGAATGCCAGACATAACTAGGTAGAGCCAAAACCAATCCATCTTGCATTATGCCTTACTGCCAGCACTAGCCGGAGTCACCTTTTAGAATATCCAGTCCGAGTTGTACTTGGGATGGTGGTCAGTGGTGGTGGTGGGGGACAATCAAATTATGTGATTTTTAAGGGACAGTATAAGAAAACTAGTAGGGCTAGACTAAAGTATTATTTATCCCTATTCAGCTAGGTTAGCCAGCTTGCACATAGTGTAAAGATCAGGACTCAAGGCAGCAACCCCAGTGGTTCTAAAACAATGGTTGGCTCTGCTGTACCAATCCAGCACTACGCTCTTGTGTATGCCTTGCTTTTACCCTGTAGGCTCTCCATGTTGGTTGGCCACATTTCCTCCCATTTCCCTGCTTCCTGGTTGGCTACCCAGTGCCCTGACCTGACCCAGGCCGTGTTGCCTGGGATTTTCCACCCTGGGGCACCCCGGGGAGCAGTCCTGCTAGCTGCACATCTGTTTTTACCCATTGAGTCA
Organism: Sphenodon punctatus; assembly: GCA_003113815.1. Lineage (NCBI taxonomy): Eukaryota > Metazoa > Chordata > Lepidosauria > Sphenodontia > Sphenodontidae > Sphenodon > Sphenodon punctatus. Next base: position 8,398,160 of record QEPC01003194.1, read on the forward strand.
TTTCCTCTGCCTGCTTGGGCCTTTTACCTTGAAACCTCATCTGAACATCCTGAATTTGCCTGGCCCTGCATCTGCTCCTCTCCTTGTTGTCCTGATTCTTACCTGGATTTGTTCCTGGCCTTACTTTTGGTCATAATCCTGCCTGCCTGGCCTGACACTGAGCAGCACATCCCTAATCCTGGCCCTAATGTTGCCCATGTCTCAGACCCCTGACAGTTAGCTTTTAAGTCTGATGGTTTACATAACACTGTTCCTTATAATAGTCTCTGGACACTTGGACTAGAATATGGGCCACTTTGGCACTGGTCTTGCAATGAGATGCAGACAGACTACTCTTGTGTGCGTTAACATCAGTGGAACTTCATATGTGTGCAGGGTTGGTCTCTCTATCTACTTCCCATTGCAAAGCCAAGACATCTGGCTGTGCCAGGACATTTAAAGCACTGCAATGTTTTGGATCCTGTCCGCAATGATGAAAACATTTGTTCAGTCAGAAATACTGTTTACTGTTATGCTATCCTCACAAATATATGAAGTGGCTTTGAATTTATGGCAACTTTGCAAAGTTCTACTTGTTTATTTATTTGTGTGTGAGTGTGCTATCATTTAATTGTGTTGAGGTGTTTTTTTTAAAAAAAATTAAAAAATGAGTGCCTCCTTTTACTAAAATAAGTCAGTCTTGTGCCGGGGCTTGTAAACTTTTATGGGTCTTGGAGAAGGAATTGCTTACTTTACTCCTGTACATCTTGACTTGTTGACTACTTCCAGATTTTTTTAACCATATTGTTTTTATTCAGTGCAGCCAGAGCATCTGCTCGGTCCTTTTCTGTTCCAATAATAGTGCATTCTACTAGCCTGAGACTAGGAATCTTCTGTCTCCTGATCAGTTGAACCTTAGTTGCAGTACCTATCACTACCACCATCCCACTGTACCAACCAATATGTTTGTTCCTTCTGTTTGAGAATAGCAATAGGAATGAGGTGGGATAATATCTACTAACTGGTTTGTTTTGCCTCTCTTTAAACCAGTGATTCCTGAAACTTTTGATTGTGCATCACTTTACCCCCTAGCTGCACTGAGACAAAATGGTCACTGAACTGAAGTCACTACCCTCACACTGATAAGTGTTCACACAAACAGTTACTTCGAAATTTAAACTAAAGGTGAGTGTGTACTCCTGATTTTTCAGGAATACATGTTTCTCTTCCCACTCATGAATAACTTGTTAGTAGTCTGTTCGTGCGAAAGTTTCAGGAGTAAAACAGAAGTAGGGCCCAACTACATCAAATGAACTGCTTGTTGGAATGTAGCCTAATGGTGTAGAGAGGCATACGCTTTCACAGGCAGCAACCTACGCATCAAACATCAGGCTAATATGGCTTACCATCTCTGTGCTTATGAGAGTGGTAGTTATAGCAGCGCTTGAGGCTAATTTCCCCATCATTGTGTTTGCCATTTTTGAGACTGAGCTTTGTTATAGATTCTTAGCCTATGTTAGTGGATCAGGTAGCTAGGAATTTGTTGACGAAAGACACCAACTGGTAGGAAGAATTGATATAGTAGTCTGTTGCAAAGGGGCCTTGGAATAAGGTGAAAATTATGGTCACAGTATAGTATTAAACACAATGAATTTTCACCATGCTTTTTGGAAGTGGCATATGAACACAGCTGTGCAGTTTATAGACATTTTTATTTTTTAATTTATGCAACCAAGATCGGTGACTGAAATTGTCTACTCACCGTAACATTTTTAGTAGTCTGTCAAACTGATCCCAGCCTAGACAGGTTGTGTAATGCTGAACTCGAAAATTGCAGGCTTCTGGTTGTGATTACCACCTTGCTTCTCCTGTCCTTCACTTGTTATGTGATTTGGCAACTGATATCTTTGCAAACTGAGAGAGTTTGTAATCCTTTATGCTATTAGGTTGCTGAGATCCAAAGCTGCTATCAGATGATGTGAAAAAATAAATCTCAGTCTCCTAGTCCTGGTTGATTGGAACTTAAAAACTGTCACTGGCCCTTCACTCTCATCAAGTTTTGCTTGTAGTTGCACAGCACTGATTAATAGCAGGCCTCATACTTTGGGTTCGTGTGAATCTTAAAACCTGTGTTCAGTGAGCTAGAGAGTTCAAATGAAACACTCGAGTGTTTGGTTTTGAAGTGATCAAAAGTCTTCATCCTGTCTCAGTCTTTTAAATGTAATTTTTGTGCTACTTGGTTTTGTAACAAGAGACACCCCACCCTCCTTCCCAATCCTTCCCATGGTCTCTCAGGTGCGGAGTCTGGGTGTGCTCCTTGATTCACGGCTCAGCTTGGAATCTCAGGTTGTGGCCGTGGTGGGGAGTGTGTTTCGGCAGTTACAACTTGTCCGGCGGCTTCGGCCGTATCTCTCAAACTCCGACCTTGCCACTGTCATCCATGCCTTCATCACCTCGAGGCTGGATTACTGCAGCGCGCTCTACGTGGGGCTGCCCGAGAAGCTGGTCCAGAGGCTGCAGCTGGTGGAGGCTAGGCTGGCTCCCACTCTCCTGCTGTTTCAGCGTATATGTAAGACCTGGCTGTTCCGTCAGGCTTTTGGCGAGGGGTAGGGGGGTTGGGTTTCCCTACATATTGTATTTTTAAATTGTTTTTAAAATTTAATTGTTTTACTGAATGTTGTTCGCCACCCCAGGCTGCCCTGTGGGCAGGAGGGACGGGATATAAATTTTAAATTAAAAATAAATAAATAAAATTTAATTTCATTTGAGAAATCCAGAGCTTTCAGACTTCATTGTGTGAGATGCTGTCCAGTCTTGTCTTAATCCTACAAAGCACTTAGGTGTCCCTCAAAGTTCAGCACGTGCTTCAGTGCCCTGTAAGTGATTATTCTCAGGAGCATTTTTGGGGAGGTAAATATCTTCTAACTCATGCCGTAGGGATGAGGGGGTGGCCAATAAATATAAATAAATAAATAACTAGAACTAACTTCCACCTCCACTGTTTCCAAGTCCGGTCTTACAATTTGTGGGGCTCAGGGCAGGGGATAAAGATGGGGCCCTATTCTGCCACCAGCAGCAAAGCCTCCAGTGGGCAGTGGGCCTAGGGGCGCTCCCCGGCTCAGGGGGCACTCCCCGGCTCGGTCTGGGGGTGGCGCGCTACCCGGGCCTGGGCTCGGGGACGGGTGGAGGGGTACTCCCCTCCACCCAAGCCCAGCCATTTCGGGGTCACTTACCTGATCCGTCACCGCTGCTGGCCCTGTGCTGGGCCCGCTCGCCGGCTCCCTGGGTTGGGCTCGGAGCCTCGGGTGTCCGCCCTGGCAGCAGATTAAATCTGCCACCACGCTGCCCGCTACCACCGGACGTTGCTAGGGAGTGTGGGAGAGTTGTGGCCTCTTCCTCTCCCTCACTCCTGCTGGCCCCCTCCACTGCCTGTCATTTTCAGCCAGGGGGAATGAGGGAGAGGCAGGGGCCCCGCCTCTCCCACATTCCCCCTGGCCGAGACTAACAGGTAGCCCGGGGGGGAGGGTACGGAGTGTGCGGGGCCTCTCCCTCACTCCTGCTGGCCCCTCTGCTGCCTGGCTGTCTCGGACTCGGCCAGGGAGCGAGAGTCCTCTGAGACTGACAGTGGCCAGGAGCTGGGGGCCCCAAATGCGGGGCATTCCCCAGGAGCGGGGCCTGGGGTGGCCACCCCGAGCCACACCGTGGTAAGGCCAGCCTTGCCTGTTTTCACAGGAAGGGAGACAAGGGAGGACTAAAAATAAGGATAAAAGGGGTGGGGTGGATCTTACCTCTGCAAACATGTGGGTTAAAAAGACAGGAGGGAGACTCGTGCTCCAGAAAGAATGATCTGAATCCCAGAAATTGTCTGCACTTCTTCCTTTTGTGTTTTCCACACAGTGTCTCTGCCTCACCAACTGCTTGTTATTCCAGCTCCACCTACTGGTAGTTTCCTGAAAATTCCCAAATAGAGAGATCAGGGATAGGGGCTGAAGCTCCATTTTTTTTTCAATTTTCACAGAGAAAATTATGGTTTTTTACTTGTTTTTAGCGAGAATCGATAACCGAGAACCCTTCCCCTGGTTCTTGACACCTTCTCAGTTGAGAATTTTTCTAGATTTGCCACGATTTACCGTATATCGTTTACCATGATTTACTGTGTACTGTATACCGATTTACTGTGTACTGCTTACATTGTACCATTTTCATTCCGGTAATGCACATGCGCAAAATGGCTTTCTGTTTCCAAAATGGCAGCAGTGGTGTCGGCGCCGTCTTAGAAGAAAGTTGTACCTGTGCAGAACAGCTGCAGTGGCCATTTTGTACGTGCGCATTACCGGGACAAACACGGTATACCGTAATCGGTGCACAGTAAATCGGTATAGGGTACATGGTAAATCATGGTAAAACAGTACACAGTAAATTTGGATGAAATTCTTGCCAAGATTCTTTGAACCATTACCAAAATTGTCCTGAGATCTCTGTAATGATTCTCGATTCTTTTGAGATTTTTGTTAGAAACAAATGGATTCTCATTTCAGGTGCAGAAACCCTTGCCTCTTCCTGATTTTAGGAACAGAGGTCGAGGGAGGTAGTTACTCCAGAGAACTACGCTTACTTGTGAGAACAAACCCTAAGATCAGGGCTACAATGTCCAGCACCCTTTGATAGATGTTAAAGAGATTTTTTGACCCTGCTGAGTGAGGTGGCGCCTGGCATTCTGTTAGTCTGCTGGAGTAGGGAGAGTGCAATGCCCCTTCACCTTTGCATACCCCAGGAATGTAAAAATAAACTACATGTATTGGAGGAAGCAAAATCATGGCTCTTCTGTCAGCAACAGCCAGCAGAATTGGTTATTCAAAAAGTGGGGAAATGCTCTGAAGCAGAATTGGTTCAGGAGGTTGAAGGATGATGTGCTCCTGCATGTCTTCAGTATGGCATTGCCCCATAAAGGGCGCTCAGATGAGCATACCAGATCCAAAGTTCTTAATACAGAGGAGTTTCCCTGAGGTAACTGCCTCCCATCACGTCTATTTCCACAAGCAGTGAGGAGGAGGGATTAATTAGCTCCTTTTCCAGAATTCCCCCCCCCCCCCCCCATCAGCACTTGCTGTCAACCTGGGAACATGATTCCCACACTGTGACCTGCAACAGGGAATGAAGAAATGTGTCACAGAGTACAAACTAAGGTTGCCACCTTTTCAAATGCTTTGATCCATAAGGGGCAGGGCAAAGGTTCTTTCTTTCCCCTTTCTGATGTAATCACACTCTCTTTGCAGCATCACAGACGCTTTTCACATGGACGCCCCCTCCCCATCCATGTGTACGACTGCGTGGGTGGGTGGGCGTCCGTCTGACTGCCTGTGGGGGTACGTACGCACTCACGCGCTCCACTGATCGCCCACGCATGGAGGCATTGGGGACAACGGAGGTGTCTCCGTGCGTGGAGGTGGGTGTGAATCCATGTGATGTGCCGCACACCCACCACCGCCTCCTCCCATCCCCTCCTCCCCCTCACACCATGGCACCTCCCAGGTCCATTTAAAAAGAGCCACAGTGTCATGGCACTCTGAGTAGGGGGCATATAAGAAAATGGATGGGATAGCATCTTCGTACCATCCCCTCTCTGACATGCCCCCTCCCGGGTGTCCTAGACGATTGGAGGGAAATAGAGATGGTGTTTTTAAACAAGATGCTGCCATGCATGGCCCCCCCGGACCACTCAACTGACCGCCTGTCTGAAGGTGGTGCAGGGGAATGTGTGCTCCCGTGAGCCAGCACAACCATTTAACTTCTCTGTTGCAGGCCACACAAGTGAAGTTAAAGTGAGCGAGGGGCTTATTACCTCAGAAAATGTGCTTCTGGAGCAAGTCCTGAACTGAGACATCTGTAAATGAAGTTAAGTCTTACAACCTCCATTTTCCAGATGGGCAAGTTGCTAGAGCCTGAGGATTGTCCAGGGCAGGACCGACCAGCAGTATGGTTAGACATAGAATGCACAAGCTGGGTGTTTTCAAATAAGATGCTACCATGCATGGCCACCGTGTAACCACTCATCTGAATGCCTGTCTGAAGGTGGAGTGGGGGAATGCACGCTTCCATGAGCCATGAAGCATGGGGCACTGCTGAAAAATCCGGAGTACACCATGCAGGGCAAGCAAAAAAAGTGCGTGGCAATGGCCGCCCCCACATCCCCTGCCTGTATGAACAGAAACAGCCACCCGCCCCAGCAGATAGGTCCCCTGCTCATAGACATTGTGGGCAGGTGACACGGCCTTTGCTAGTCACAGGAACTGGCTGTAAGTGCTGAGGAGCCTGGTTCCCCAGTGCTCATGCCTGGAACATGTCAGTTTCAAAGGCCAGCCTGGTGTGCGCCCCCTCCCCCATAGTCTGTGACAGGGGAATTATGAGGTGGATGCTCGCTGGGAGCCACCTGTTAGAATTGCTTCCCACACATTCCACCTGAGTGGCTGCTGTGCAGCTGTGCCACTCAGTGGGCATGGACTCCCTCCCCCCCAGCCTTGCTTGTTTAAAAACACCCTTTGTATTCATAGTGGCACAGTACACACTGGCAGAAATGTTTACTGACTTTGTTAGGAAAAGACAGGTCTAACCTACGGCATTGACTTTCTGCGAGGCTTGAGATCCTAAGCTGGGTTACTTTAAAAATAGGACATAGGCTTCTCAGTTGCCTAGGCAATTTGGAAATATTACCCTATAGGAATACAATAGTGATATGCTGTTTTACTTCATATATTATCAAGCAAATGTTTTGCCTGTGAGTCTCATTGTGAATTATTGAAATCAGTAGGACTTTTGCCATTTATTTCAATGGGAGGAGAGTTGGGCATCATGGAGGCATGTTCCAAAAGACCACGTGACAACAAAGTTGGTATAGAAAGGGGCATTGGCCGCAAATTTATTGAATACAGCATCACCCATGGTGTCCCGTATCAAGGCATGCTTGCTAGATCCCAGGGCACCCCAATTTCTGGGGTTCTACCCCTACTTGGCTATGGGCAGCCCTTAGCAGGGCCAGTATCAGAGAGGGAACCATAACTGGATTCACTGCCAACTAAAATTCTGGGGGAGAGATGAAGCAGCTAAATCCGTCCTCCCCCCATGCTAGTCCCTCCTATAAATTGGGATGGTCCCCACTCCCACTGGGGGCAAGGGAAGTTGAGGATAGGAGGAGGCAGCCCTGCCCAGCCGTGCACAGCCTGATCCGGGACCTTCCCCCATCCCCTGGCTGTTAATAGCGTTGGTGTAATTATGTCAGTCTGCCCAACCGGGCGTTATACTTTTGGGGGTTCTCTGTCTGATATCTGCCAACAGTTGAGACATTAAAAATTATCACTCAGGCTCCTGTCTGAACTGATACACTGCTACAAAGAAGGCAAAAAATCGCACCCCAACAAGCCAGTTGTGAGATGTGTAAAAAATTCCTTCTCAACCCTGGATTGCAGTGACTAGTATAAGCCCATAGCAGGATCATGCACAGTAAACAATAAATCTTCATAAAGACTAAATACAAGGCGAGGGTGAGTGGGTGTTTGGTCAATTCACCTGGGCAGCCATCGAACGGGAAGGCTGCCCAGGTGATGAGGGAGCACATTTATCCCCTTACCCATCCCAGCCCCCCAGGTGGCCTATCCCTGACTTGACTGGCTATGTGCCAGGTATGCAGGGGCTGCCCCTTCGTGCAGCCCCGCCCGCAGGACAGCTGAGGTAGGGAGAGGGACTGGGGTCTAGGTCAAGCCTGGACCGGCCCCAGGGTTTGTGAGGCCATGTGCGAAATCTTGGTGTGGGGGCTAATTTGCATAATTAGGTCCCACCTAATTATGCAAATGTATAAATTTACATAAAACTTACTCCCTCTGGACAGGAAGGATTCCCATTCTCCACCTCTCCAAACAGCCATGGAGAAGTATGGCCTCCCAATGCTTCCCCCCCGCCTCCACAGCCGAGCGTCTACCACCACTCCCCAGGAGTGGTTCCACTGCAGGGGCAGCCAAGCGGGCAGTGAGGCAGGCACAGAGAGACTGACTGCGTCCACTGCCTTACTGGAGGAGGGAGGTGAGCTTAGCCAGCCTCGTCTCCAGGACCTGTTGCTTCTTGCTGCCGGTGCCGCCTGTGCCTTGTGTACTCATGCAGTGCGACCAGTCCAGAGGTGCTGCTATCATACCCACAAGACACCCAAAATGCAGCTAGTTTTTTAAGCGCATTATGCCATGAAAAGAGACATATAACCAGTTCAGTTGTGCCCCCATAATCTATTCACGCTGCCCCCACCCATAACCAGTTAGATTTCTGTGTGTTCATGGGTGGGGGAGCCCCGTATGAATGACGTGGTGCACACGCCCATGGTGAGTGGGGGTACGTATGCGCTCGCCTAACATGCATCCCCACTCACCCCCCAGCCCCCACTCGTCCCCACGCAAGGAACAATCGGGGGAAATGGTGGTTACTATGTAGGTGTGGGTGAGTGGGGATGCATGTGCAGCCATGTGCATGCCCCATCCATGCACTGGCGCACCGATGGACTCCCCACCTGGCGGAGCCATGTAAAAATATCATGTGAGGAGCCACTCAAAGAAGAACAGAAGGTTGCTACCTTGTAAACAAGGTTCTTTGAGATGGCTCCGAACATTCTCACAACACCCACCCTTCCAGCCCCGCATGGAATTCTTTTCTTATATTTCTAGAAA
>QEPC01003194.1:8409279-8427158 GCA_003113815.1 Sphenodon punctatus
TTCTTGCTTCTGATGTATTTGAAAAAGTTCTTGTTGCTTGTTTTTGCCTCTTTAGCAAGCCTCCCTTCAAAATCTCTCTTGGCCTGCCTTATTAACACTTTACATTTACGCTGCCAGTGTTTATACTCTTTCATATTATTTTCATTGGGACTAGCCTTCCATTTCTTAAAGGATGCCTTTTTGGCTCTAATAGCCTCCTTCATCTCCCCATTTAGCCACAGTGGAAGACGTTTGGTCTTCCTGCTTCCTTTTTTAACTTGCTGGATGCATTTAATCTGGGCTTCCAGAAGGGTGCTCTTAAACAGTCTCCACACCTCTTGCAAACCACTTCTTCTCACCACAATCGCCTGTTAAGGACTTCCTCTTTCCTCCATGCTCTAAGAGGATGACAAGGACAAATCTCTGAGGGGATGAATCGTGGGATAACCTATAACGGGGTGGGCAACCTCTGCTCTCCTTCAGGCCACTTTGAAAATTAGTAAAAGCTCTGTAAGTTGGATAGGAGTTGGGGTGGGTGTATTGTGGGGAGAAGAAATGGGAGAGTCCAGATTGTGGATCTATGCCAGGAATCCATCACCTATCCTTGAGTGCATACCCTCCTCTCTGCTTCCTTCCTTTGAGCTTGCACTTTCAGTGCTTGAAGGTAGGGACTGGAGCCACAGGCCAGGAATTGGAAATAAAAAAAAGCCACAGGCTTGATTTGGCCCACAGGCCAGAGGTTCCCAACCCCCTGACCTACACCATGTTCTGCTGCAGTGACCTCTCCCTGAGTGGGCATGTACTTCAGTTACGCCAAACAGAAGCATCATTTCTGAATGCTGAGAATGGGGGTAGTCAGGGATAAGTTATACAGACTACATAGTAGCTTACCCTTCACTGACAGTGTGACGTTTGAACATGGAGGAAGGAGCAGATTTTAAAAGGCAAATGGGTTTGCTGAACATTCCAACATCCCATTACCATGGGAATCATGGCTCCTATGTCCAAGAGCCTATAAATTCTGCGCTTGTAAGGAGGAGAGACTGGAGCGGGTCCCAGCCACGGTGGCACAGGCAGTCCCGGGGAGTTCGGGCCCGAGAGTGCGCCCTGCCCCCGGCTGTAGACGCCGCCCCGCCGGCTGATGGGTTAGTGAGCACAGGGCGGGGAGGCAGGGAAACCGCATCCAGCGGTGACCAAGCAACCACGGGGCGGGGTGGCCAGCGAGACCCGGAAGCGGGGGTGCGGCGCTCAGCGTGCCTGCGAGCACAGACAGGCAAACAGACTATTTAAGCCTCGGGTGGCTAGGGACCAGTGCTGGTGATCGGACCTAGTGCCGTGAGACTGGCCCCCTGTTGGATACATTGTTGTGGTTATGTACGAGGAAGAGACGGAGTGCGAGCGAGCGAGAGAGGGAGAGAAAGAGAGAGAGAGAGAGAGTTTCTGTGTTCCCCCACTGCCTTCCCGGTCCCCCTGTTCCTGTGCGTGTGTCCTAGTCCTTCCACCGATCCCTTGGCCCTGGGTCCCCAGGCCCGGCCCCCCACCCTATACCACCACCGAGGTTGCACTCCCGTCCTATCCCCTGGTGTGTGGAAGCAACAGAGTTCTAGTGTGGGCACCTTGGCTCAAACCAGTCCCTGTGATGAGCTTCGGTGTGGGACTGCTCTTGTAGTGCGTTCCCTTCACCAATATAAGACCCTGAGGGATACTTTAGCGCGCCTCGGTGCCCTCGCGAACGACGGACGGTTGCGGGTTCCTGACACCGCTGCTGTTATCAGAGCCATTTTCATGGAATTTTGCATTTAGTAAATTGTTGGAGAAATTGTCTCTGCCCTTGCAGAATTACAGACCGAGTGGTGGGGGCATAGCTAGGTAGGAATGGGCCCCTTTTGGCCCACAAGGTAAGACCGGGTGTGTGTGTGTGTGTGTGTGTCAACGCTCAGGTGAAGGCTTTTATTCAGCACTTTGTTGCCATCTGGTTTTCTCCTCCCCATGGCCAGTGTTCAGGCTATTCACCATCCTCAAATGGCGCATCAGCTGCCATGATTCCTGGGTCTCAACTGAGGAGTAGTTAATGATCCTTGGGTTGATCCCGCCACCAGGCTCTCGGTCCCACAGCTTAGCTACTCCACTCCTCAGCCAGCTGTTCCTTGCCACTTTCCTGATCATGCTTCAGCACTTTGGCTAGCATAGGTTGGGGAACTTCCAGAACCCAGGTTTGCTCCTCTCAGCTCCCAGCCTCAGACTGTCGGCGCTCTGGAGTTCTTCGACCTTTATACTCACCTTGGGCATGGTTTCAGTGATGAAGCAGGCTCTCTTAAAGGGCCAGAGCCCCACTTTGTCACATGGTCCCTTACTCTTTCTGACTTTTTGTTGTTCTCTTTCCTTTAAAAGCATCAGACACTTGTTTAACAAAGCAAAATAAAACAAAAGACCCTTTACTTTTTCTGTCATAAAATAAAAAAATTAAATAGATGCTCAACTGATTTCAACCTTTTTTGATTATTCTAGAAAGACTAACTCCTGAACTGAAATTCTGTATACTTTCTATCGTGTTTCAACTAGTAACGAGTTGTGATGAAGTGTTATTAGGGATTTCTCATGGAAATGCTGACACAGCCTTAACTATCCCAGAGCAAATGTGACACTATTAATTAAGGGATCTCAGGGGCTCAGTCTGTTCCTTTGTGGATTATCCTGCTGGAAAGGTAGCAACAATTTGCAAATTGGTTTCCAATTTTGTTTTTAGCTTTCCTTAGTTACTGTACAAAGAATTTTTTATTTATATCATGCGAAATCTTCTTTAAGAGTATATTCTCTTTCAGCTCTACTGAAGAGTGCTCTCTTTTTTGTCTTCTTCCCTGCTTTTTAGAAAAGAGAGCCATAGTAACTGATGGTTCAGCTGAGGAAATCCTGGAGTTCTGCTATAATGGCTGAATGCTTGGTAAGTTTATTCAGCAGTGTCTGTAAATAATACTGTAGGAATTGAGCAAGAAAGTGTTTCCCCAGATATAAACAGGCTGTATTCTGATTGGTGTAAATCTGGAGTAACTCCTTTGAACATAGAGAAGTTCAAAAGTTGGCAACATAATAATAATGGGTGACTTCAATTACCCTAATATTGATTGGGTGAATGTTTCCTTGGGGCAGGATGTGGAGGTCAAATTTCTGGGTCCCGTAAATGACTGCTTCCTAGAACAGCTGGTTCTGGAACCAACGAGAGGAGGAGCTATTCTAGATCTAGTCCTGAGTGGCACGCAGGACCTGGTGCAAGGAGTAACTGTGGCGGAGCCACTAGGCAATAGCGATCATAATATGATCACATTTGACATAATTTCTGGAGGGAGAAAGACAAACAAAAGTACAGCAGTAGCATTTAACTTTAAAAAGGGAGACTATGACAAAATGAGGAAACTAGTTAAAAAGAAACTAAAAAGCCCAGTTGCAAGGGCTACAAGTTTGCAAGAGGCGTGGAGGCTGTTTAAAAGCACCCTTCTGGAAGCCCAGATTAAATGCATCCCGCAAGTTAAAAAAGGAAGCAGGAAGACCAAACGTCTTCCACTGTGGTTAAATGGGGAGGTGAAGGAGGCTATTAGAGCCAAAAAGGCATCCTTTAAGAAATGGAAGGCTAGTCCCAATGAAAATAATACGAAAGAGCATAAACACTGGCAACGTAAATGTAAAGTGTTAATAAGGCAGGCCAAGAGAGATTTTGAAGGGAGGCTTGCTAAAGAGGCAAAAACAAGCAACAAAAACTTTTTCAAATACATCAGAAGCAAGAAGCCTGCTAGGGAGTCAGTTGGGCCATTAGATGACAAGGGAGTAAAAGGGGCGCTCAGGGAGGATAAGGACATTGCAGAGAAGCTGAATGAGTTCTTTGCGTCGGTCTTCACTGCGGAGGATTTTGGGGAGGTACCCACGCCGGATCCTTGCTTTGTGGGCGAGGAATTGGAAGAGCTGTTACAAATCAATGTGACGTTGGAGGATGTTCTAGGGCAAATTGACAAACTGAATACTAACAAGTCACCAGGGCCAGATGGCATTCACCCCAGAGTTCTGAAGGAACTCAAATATGAAATCGCAGACCTACTGTTAGTAATTTGTAACCTGTCACTAAAATCTGCCACTGTACCCGAGGACTGGAGGGTGGCAAATGTAACCCCGATATTTAAAAAGGGATCCAGAGGCGATCCTGGAAACTACAGACCAGTAAGCTTGACGTCTGTGCCGGGCAAAATGGTGGAAACCATCATTAAGGACAGAATTACAGGGCATGTTGACAAACATGGCTTAATGGGGAAGAGTCAACATGGATTTAGTAAAGGTAAGTCATGCCTCACTAACCTGTTGGAATTCTTTGAGGGTGTAAATAAGCATGTGGACAAGGGAGACCCAGTAGATATAGTGTACCTGGATTTCCAGAAAGCATTTGATAAGGTCCCTCATGAGAGACTCTTGAGAAAATTAAAAAGTCATGGGATAGGAGGTAGTGTCTTACTATGGATCAGAAACTGGTTAAAAGATAGAAAGCAAAGGGTAGGACTAAATGGTCAGTTTTCACAATGGAGAGATGTAAAAAGTGGTGTGCCTCAGGGATCTGTATTGGGACCGGTGCTGTTTAATGTATTCATTAATGATTTGGAAAAGGGTGTTAAGAGTGAGGTGATCAAATTTGCAGACGACACCAAGTTATTCAAGGTAGTTAAAACACGAGCAGACTGTGAGGAACTGCAACAGGATCTTACGACACTGGGTGCCTGGGCATCTAAATGGCAAATGAGATTTAATGTGGACAAGTGCAAAGTGATGCACGTAGGGAAAAATAATCCAAACTATGCGTACACAATGCTGGGTACTAAGCTAGGAGTTACCACTCAGGAAAAGGATCTGGGGGTGGTTGTGGACAATACAATGAAATCCACAGCGCAGTGCGCAGCAGCAGTCAAAAAAGCAAACAGAATGTTAGGAATTATTCGGAAGGGGATAGAGAATAAAACTGAGGATGTCATAATGCCTCTATACAAATCAATGGTGCGACCGCACCTCGAATATTGTGTGCAGTTCTGGTCGCCCCATCTCAAAAAAGACATAGCTGAACTAGAAAAGGTACAGAGAAGGGCAACAAAAATGATCAAGGGCATGGAAGGGCTCCCGTATGAGGAGAGGCTTGGTAGGTTGGGGCTCTTCAGTTTGGAGAAGAGACGACTGAGAGGAGATATGATAGAGGTCTATAAAATCATGAGTGGTGTGGAACTAATAAACAAGGAGCAGTTATTTACCCTCTCAGCTAGTACTAGAACTAGGGGACACTCCATGAAACTCATGGGTGGCAAGTTTAAAACAAATAAAAGAAAATATTTTTTCACTCAGCATATAATTGGGTTGTGGAATCTACTGCCAGAGGCTGTGGTAAGGGCCAGTACTGTAGCTGAGTTTAAAAGAGGTTTGGACAAGTTTCTGGAAGATAGGCCCATTAGCAGTTTTAGCCAGAGAGGATCAAGGAACATGACGGGAGCCGGGGGAAAACAACAGGGAATAGATCCCCCATTGTGACCTGTCAGCCGGGTGCTTCTCCCACTGTCAGAGACAGGATGCTGGGCTTGATGGACCATTGGTCTGACCCAGTATGGCACGTCTTATGTTCTTAAGTTAGCCCAGCTTTATATTTATTTATTTTATTTAGTTATATAAAAAGTTATACCCCACCCCTCCTGCGACCTTACATCACCATAAAATACATAAGAACAATAAAAAAACAGTAAGAAACAATATATCAATAAATATAATCAACAGTAATATAAAACAAATAAAACCTATATATCTAGAGAACAAGTGTGGTTGCCGTGTTCATCTCCCATGTGAGAGATGGAGACAAAGTAGTTTAGATGACATCTTTTATTGGACCAACTACTGTTGGCAAGTGTAATATTTATTTGATTTATTTATTTAGATTTATAACCTGCCCCATCCCGAGGGCTACGGGTGGGATAGTACAAACCAATAAAGCATACAGTAGGTGTAAAATAAAATGACAACACATTCAGTGAATGTGAAATAAAGAGATGGAGACAAAATAGTTCTGAGGATATCTTTTGCATTTTGAATTAACGCGTCAGCCACACTCTCGTGTAAAATAAAATAATAAATATACAAAATAAAATGATAGAAAATGCATACTTTTGAACTAAGCAGAGGTTTGCTTTAAGCATCTGAAAGTCAGAACCACACACTGAGCAAGGTGTGACATTGTAGGTTATATACAATAGCAGTCACTTGACTGTTAGGGAGAAAAAGGTCATGAGCAGGCTGTCTGTCACAAGCCTAATTCTTTATTTAGCCCATTGCTTTTGGTATCCAGTAAAATTAAGAATTTTACGTTCGAAACCGGTCTTTAAAAGGTGTTGGATAAGTTCCCTTTCAGGACAAAGATTTTGGGATCAGAAATGGAGTGGTTCCTCTGGGAGAAGTGTATACTCACAAGTAGAAGCTTGTTCACCAAACTGCTTTGTCTCCAGATTTACATCAGTTCAGCTGAGATCAGTTTTTGACCCAGTACTTTTACATAGATGAGATAATGTGTTGTTAACAGGCCAACACGATAAAATAACAACACTTAAGTAATGGTATTTAAATTTATGCACTTAACATTAAGTTTGAAGTTAAGCATGTACTTGAATGTCTTGAATTACTAGTAGATTTAAGCACATACTTAAGTGCTTTCTTAAACTGTATCTTTACTTTGTACCAACCCTTCTTCCAGTGGGGTGTAACAAGAGCCACCTTAAACTGAAGGATTCCAATATTATTGACTGTTCCTGGCATAATGAAAATGTAAAAATTAGGGCTGAAACGAGATTTCGCCGAACGGTGAAATCTCATCAAAATCCCAGTTCCCATGTCTTGGTTGAATTGAGAGCCTCTCGGTATTTGGTAATGTCTCAACCAATGTTTTGTTTCTCAGTTTACCACTTTGCTTTTTACTGCTATGCCATAATCCCGAGAAGTAATACCGACACAGTACCGCATTCCTTGCTTTCCATTTCCCCTTGTACTTACTTGTCACTTATTGGCTGGTACGTAGATCCCTTTACTAATCTGCAATCCAGTTGCAGATTGGCCAAAGCAAAGGGAATGCCATAGAACAACCATTCCGATTGGAGGCACTGGAAATGGGTTAAGGGGTGGGCTGTTTGCACAGTGATTGTCTCAGAAACTTGGAAACAACAAACCTGGAAGTAAAAATGTTACCAGAGGCAGCTCCGGGGCCCCACAGCATCACTTGCCTTCCCAAAAGAAGGCTCCCGGTTGTAAGCCCCAGGAATCCGGTCCCGTACCGACGACGCCAAACCCCCTCGCCAGCGGAGATCCTGACATTGCTGTTGTGGGGCAACAGCAACAACAAGCACTGCCAGCACCGCCCCTCAACGCAGCGTGAGACGTAGCAGCGGGGCCACCAGCGCGCTGACGCTCAGCACGCCTCCAGGCACGTAGTGGGGGGCGTGGCTTCCCCCTCTTAAGCCAGCGTTGTCAGGCACACAGCGCCAGTGATCTGCTGAAACTGGCCCCCCTGAGAGAGAGAGCAAGCAAGTGAGACGTTTGATTCCTGATCCTCAAATCTGGGCGAGTTTGTTCCTGGTTCCCCCTTCCCTTCCCTGGATGACTGTGCGGAGTGCTTCGGGTGCGTGAGTGGCAGCGTGCGTGAGTGTTTACCTGCCCTTTCCCCCTTGTACCTAATTCCTTGTGGGTGACTTGTTTCCATACAGAGTGAGCAGCGAGGGGTGTGACTCAGTCTTCCCCCTCTTGGGGGTCCCCTCCCCCTCCCTGTCTGAGTGTGAGTGGCCCCCTAACCTTCCCCTTTGAACCTGGACCCCTTCCCCTGTGGACCTCCACTCCGTGCACATGCTCTCCTTACCCCTGAGGTGACTGAGGAGCGTGTGAGGTGGGTGGTGGGACAGATGGAGTGCTCCAGCACAGGCAACCCGGCGCCCTATGATGATGCAGGCCTAATCCCTCATGGATTTCAAGGGCCACACTGCTATCCTGACGGGCACTTTATAACACCACAGCAATCCCGGGGCGCCATGCTAGTTTTCTCCTCTGGGAAAGTACGCTTGAGTGTTTATGGGTTTCTGATATTGGTGCAGTAGTGTTCCCCTACCAGTTTGCCCCCTTCCCCCGTGACAGTATCACCGGCACCTTAGCCTTCTCTTTAGAGAAGGGACCCCTTTTTTCAGTTATGGATGTGGCCAGCCAGCTCACAGAGCTGGTACGGGCAGTACAGTCCCTGGCCATGGAAATGCAGGATGTCAAGACCAAACAGGCTGAACTAGAAATGGCCATAAAAACCGCCCCCGTAGCAGCAGTACCTGTGGTTGTTCGGCCCCCCCGGTGGCACCACCACCTGATCCAGAACCCCGAGGAGCGGCACCTGCCCTACCTCGAGAGCCGAAAGGCCCCAAATTTGAAAAGTTTCTGGGAGACCGTAAGGCTTTCCAGGGGTTTATAGCTCTCTGCAACCTGACCTTTACAGTGCAGCCTGCCACCTATCATACTGATGACTTAACAGTCGCCTTCATTATTGGCAATTTAGGAGGAATTGCCTTAGACTGGACTACTTCGTTACTGAAAGACACGAGCCCACTTTTGACCAATTATGCTGACTTTCTTCGCAAATTTACTACCCTTTTTGACCACCCCCATCGGACTCAAGACGCCCAGACACAAATTATGTCATTAAAACAGGGAAAAAGCGGGGTTTTAGAGTACTCCACCCGCTTTCAGAAATTGTCCCTTGAGCTACACTATCCTGAGGATGTACTCACGGTTCTATTTCGATGGGGGCTCCACGAAGAGCTGAAGGACTAACTGGCCTTTACAGCCCTACCAGACACCTGGGGAAAACTAGCAACCTTAGCCCTGCAGATTGAGGAACGGTTGGCAGAGCGGCGACAGGAACACCTCCAGGGAACCCATACCTTCGTACCTCGTCCTCCATTTCAAACCAACTTCAGCGGAGACACCCACAAGACTGGAGATGTAGAGCCGATGCAACTAGGAGCGGCACGTGGGCCTCTTTCCCAAGAAGAAAGGAAACGAAGACGGAGATCTCGTGCCTGTTTTTATTGTGGCGATCTGACCGATTTCATTCAGACCTGCCCGGCCCGGGCCCCAACACGTCAACCGCCGGAAAATCCCTCCGGCCGAGGTGTGCAGGGGGCACCCCGGCCATAGACACTAAGCCCCTGGCAGTTCTTATGCCGGGCACTCACCTTCGCATGCCCGTGACCATTTTGGCCTCTCCCTACCAGTCCTTTGTCATATGGGCCTGGGTTGACTCAGGGGCATCTAGCAATTTCATGGACATCACCTTGGTGACCACATATAGGCTTCCTGCTGAAGCTAACCCCCTACCGGAACCGGTACATACCATAGATGGGTCTTCCCTGGTCTCCGGGCCCATCACCACCCATACCCTTCCTCTCCAGTGCACGATGGGGAACCACCAGGACGCCTTGGCTTTTGGCATAGGGTGCACCCCCATGTTCCCTGTGGTCTTGGGGTTTCCCTGGCTACAAAAACACAACCCTCGGGTAAATTGGACTCCGAGCACTGCCAGCTTCAATGCCTGCAGACCCCTCCGAGACAGCAACTGGCAGCCACCCTGCCGACACCCCCGGGTACGGAACTCACCGGTCTTCCTGGTGAATACTGGGCCTATCAAGATTTATTTTTTATTTATTTTATTTTACAGATTTATATCCCGCCCCCTCCTGCAATGCAGCTCGGGGCGGCTAGATGTGTTCAGCAAACAGGCTGCCTTGACCCTTCCACCACATCGGCCGTATGATTGCCCGATTGACCTTAAGCCCGGAGCCGAACCCCCATTTGGATGCATCTATGCCCTCTCCATGCCCAAACTTGAAACCCTCTGTCTGTATCTAGATGAGGCCTTACGGACTGGGTTCATCCACTATTCCTGTTCCCCAGCTGGGGCTCTGATATTTTTTGTCCCAAAAAAGGATGGGGGTCTTCGCCCATGCATTGACTACTGAGGGTTAAACGAGGTAACTATTAAAAACCGATACCCTCTACCCCTTATTCCCGAACTGTTAAATCGTCTGCAAGGAGCCCGTATTTTTACGAAACTTGACCTCCGGGGAGCCTACAATCTCCTGCAAGTCCGGCAAGGAGACGAGTGGAAGACGGCCTTTCGCATGCGCTATGGGCACTTTGAGTACCTATTGATGCCATTCGGATTTGCCAATGCTCCTGCCGCTTTTCAGCATTTTATAAATGATATCTTTTGCGACCTCCTTGATGTATTTGTCATCGCCTATCTCGACGATATCTTGATATACTCAACCACCTTTGAACAACATGTTAATCATGTCTCTCGTGTTCTTCAACGGCTTCGAATGCATAAACTCTATTGTAAACTAGAGAAATGTGCGTTTCACCTCGCCTCAGTAGAATTCCTTGGATTTATTATTACCACTGTAGGGGTTCAGATGGATCCCCATAAGCTTGATGCTATACGTCACTGGCCCCCTCCGAAGGCAGTGAAACCTTTGCAGAGATTCTTACGGAGCGTGAACTACTACCGTCAATATATTCTGCATTATGCAGAACTGACTACCCCTCTCACGCACCTATTCAAAAAGAACCGAGAGTTTATATGGGGACCAGAACAACAATGCAGCTTCCTTCACCTAAAACAGGCTTTTATGTCAGCCCCTCTGCTCCGGCATCCTGACTTTACCAAGCCATTTCAAGTAGAAGCAGATGCCTCGAATAAGGCCCTGGGGGCCGTCCTTTCCCAACCTGAAGCCGAGGAGGGCCAAGAATTACCGTGCGCCTATTACTCTCGGCAACTTACTCCTGCGGAACAAAATTATACTATTTTTGACCGAGAATTATTGGCCATCAAGACAGCTTTTGAAACCTGGCGTCATTATTTAGAAGGGGCATTACACCCCATCACAGTGGTAACGGACCATAAAAATTTAACCTTTCTGCGAACGTAACAAATTACCAATGCCAGACATGCTCGCTGGCCATTATTCTTCGCTCGTTTTATGTTTACTATTCGCTACCGCCCTGGAAAACTCAATACCCTTGCAGACGCACTATCCCGGTATCACGAAACCAAAGATGAAGGTAAACCCCAAAAGGGGACTATCCTTGATGCTGGAGTTTTTGCTGCAACCTTCATCACCCCCGAACAATTAAAACGTGCTACTACACAAGAACTCTAGCCCTCTAATGATCCAACCTGTGTAGCGGACCAGGGATTCCTACAGTGACAGGGACGCACAGTCATTCCCCCTTCCTGCCGGCCCCAAATTCTATGGACCCATCATGATGCTCCTTTGGCCAGGCACCCGGGACGTGACTGAACATGTCGGCTGATTCAACGCTTCTTTTGGTGGCCATCTCTCACCCAGGATGTCCAACAATATGTAAGCCAGTGCACTACATGTGCCTGCACTAAGTGTCTCCGGCAGGCCCCACAAGGACTACTACAAATTACTACTCCACCTAAGGGACCTTGGCAGTGGATTGGCATCGATTTTATTGTAGATCTCCCCCCATCATGGGGATATACTACGGTATGTGTCGTGGTGGACCATTTTACAAAGATGGCCCACTTCATTGCCTGTAAAGGATTACCTATGGCTCAATGAACCGCTCTTCTTTTCATTTGCCACATTGTGCGTCTCCATGGATGGCCACTTGAAATCATCAGCGACAGAGGCCCACAATTCATCTCCCGCTTTTGACAAGCATTTTTCAAGGCCTTACAGGTACGCCTAAGTACTACTATGGCATACCATCCGCAGGCCAATGGCCAAGTAGAAAGGGTAAATCAAGACTTTGAACATTACTTACGTTGCTACATAAATTATCTCCAAGATGACTGGTATAAGTGGCTCCCACTTGCGGAATACGCCCATAATAATGCTCCTAATGCCTACATAGGTGACTCTCCCTTTTACATCTCTTATGGCTATCATCCCCAAAATTGCATGCCCGAACTAGCTCCGGTACACATCCCAGCAGCAGGGAGCCTTCTCCAGCATCTGCGCCAAGTTCAACGCCGCGCGGAGGCTACTCTAGCAGCCTCATGCCAGCGTTATAAACAATATGCTGACCAACATCGTTGTCCAGCAGATCCCCTACAACCTGGAGATTACGTCTGGCTGGACCGATGGCACTACCCTTCCACTCGCCCGTTGCGAAAATTAGATGACCAGTATATTGGACCATTTCCTATACAGCGACAGATTAACGATGTAACCTTTCGACTATCGCTTCCCCCTCGCCTCTGAATACACCCTACAGTGCACGTCTCGCTCCTCAAGAAGGCTCCGCCCCCGACCCCTGCCTGGTGGAGCGCCGGGCCCTTCCACAGAAACAGACTACAAAGTTCGAGCCATTTTGGACTCTAAATACCTTTGAGGTCGCCTTCACTACCTCATAGACTGGGCCGGGTATGGCCCCGATGAACGTTCCCGGGAACCTGCCTCCATTGTTTCGGCACCCCGCCTAACCCATCTATTCCATTGTCGATACCCAGGAAAACCCGGACCATTTTGAACCCCTGGGCGGGGGGCTCGAGTGGGGGATACTATCAGAGGCCGCTCCGGGGCCCCACAGCGTCACTTGCCTTTCCAAAAGAAGGCTCCCGGTTGTAAGCCCCAGGAATCTGGTCCTGCACTGATGACGCCGAACCCCCTCGCCAGCGGAGATCCTGACACTGCTGTTGCGGGGCAACAGCAACAGCAAGGACTGCCAGCACCGCCCCTCAACGCAGCGTGAGACATAGCGGCGGGGCCACCAGTGTGCCGACGCTCAGCACGCCTCCAGGCACGTAGTGGGGGCGTGGCTTCCCCCTCTTAAGCCAGTGCTGTGAGGCACACAGCGCCGGTGATCTGCTGAAACTGGCCCCCCTGAGAGAGAGAGCAAGCAAGCGAGACGTTTGATTCCTGATCCTCAAATCCGGGCGAGTTTGTTCTTGGTTCCCCCTTCCCTTCCCTGGACAACTGTGCGGAGTGCTTCGGGTGCGCGAGTGGCAGCGTGCGTGAGTGTTTACCTGCCCTTTCCCCCTTGTACCTAATTCCTTGTGGGTGACTTGTTTCCATACAGAGTGAGCAGCGAGGGGTGTGACTCAGTCTTCCCCCTCCTGGGGGTCCCCTCCCCCTCCCTGTCTGAGTGTGAGTGGCCCCCTAACCTTCCCCTTTGAACCTGGACCCCTTCCCCTGTGGACCTCCACTCCGTGCACATGCTCTCCTTACCCCTGAGGTGACTGAGGAGCGTGTGAGGTGGGTGGTGGGACAGATGGAGTGCTCCAGCACAGGCAACCCGGTGCCCTGTGATGATGCAGGCCTAATCCCTCATGGATTTCAAGGGCCACACTGCTATCCTGATGGGCACTTTATAACACCACAGCAATCCCGGGGCGCCGTGCTGAGTTTTCTCCTCTGGGAAAGTACGCTTGAGTGTTTATGGGTTTCTGATATTGGTGCAGTAGTGTTCCCCTACCAGTTTGCCTCCTTCCCCCGTGACAAAGGTACCCTCAGCAAAGCAGTAAGTGGTAAGTGAACCGTATGCAGTAAGCAGAAAGTTGGTAAATCAGGATGGTGTCTCACGCAGAATTGAGAAATCCCTTTGGTGTTGGGAAATGGATCCTGGTTCCTGAGCTGGCAAAATTTCTCATGACCAGCAGTTTAGCTGCTCATTTAATCTGTAGTAAAAATACACTGGTGGAGACAAAGTATATAAATCTGTCCTACATTTGCTCAGTCTATAGTTCTGACATTTTATGTTTGAACAGGGCCCAACAGAAGTTGATTCAGTAAAAGACGGCATCTAAACTACGCTGGCCGCAATCCCAAACCCCGCAGGTGTCACTGTGTGGTTTGTGCACATGCTGTGGGCCTCATGCCAGGGGTGCGTGAGACTTGTATGCATGTACGTGTGCATGCACCACTTGTGCTGAGCGCACCAGTTTGCAGAGCTTGGGATCGGCCCCATTGTCTCCACCTCTCATATATTTGGAACCAACACAGCAACCACACTCTTCCTAGAATAAACTGGCAATCCTCTTTCCTGCCATACAAATGAGTAAGGACATTGTGCCAATCAACTATGCACATTAGATGACTAACTGTGCTCCCACACTACCAGTGTAGGCAGAGAATATGCTATTCTGCCACGTAGTGGAACAGACTCGTACCATGTCCTTTTGAGACATAATGTTTTGGTAGTTATTTTTTAAATGGGAATTCAAATGTTCTAGGAGGATGCTTGTTCACATGTTTGGAAAGTAATGTTGGGTTGTGATGAAAACTATTACAGATACACTCTCTGACATCATCACAGCCTAACACGATTGCTATAAATATTCTTCAAGAAAGAATGGTGCATCACACTTGGCAATCTGAGCAATATTTTCCCCCCTAATAAAGTTATTAGTAGTAAAGACTTGCATGAAAATGATCTGGTTTGGGTTTGATTTTCTTTCATTGTTAAAATGTGTATATTTTTAAAAAACCAAAATAACAAACTATATTAAGGGAATTGTGGCTGCAAGCCTAAACTCATTGAAATCAAAGCAAAAATTCCATTGACTTTAATGAGGACCTCACCCTAAGTCCACCTAATGTTTGCCTAGATATTTTAATACCTATTATAATAATAAGCATTCTGATTCTATTAGGGTGGACATCAGAATAATTTCATAACATAACATGAATGACATAAATAGTACCAATAGATGGTTGTAATTTAATGCACTCGTTTCCTAAACCCAGGTTTGCAGGCCACTGGTGATTCATGAAACCGTCAGCAGATGCTCCACACAATCTGCCATGGTTGCAGACTTTGGTTTCTCTCAAGGCTGCATCCATCTGTGGGGATAGACAGGGAGTGGAGGAGGATGAGAATGGTGATGCACATGTGTTGGCTGGGGTTCCCCCATATCTTATCTCCTGGCTTCCTCCAAGGAAGGTAACAGTGCTGATGGAGACCATAGTCACTTGTCTTGTGCAACAACAGCCAGCCTACAATAAGCGTGTGCTGCTCTGTGGCCATTCTCTGGTAGATGCACTGTGTTCTGCAGGTACACCAGTCTACCCCATCACCCAGGAAATATTATTATTATTATTAATAATTTATTTATTATTTTAATTTTTTACCCCGTCCTTTCGTCAGAGGCGGCCCAGGGCAACTTGCAATACTAAAATATAAAATACAAATATAAAACAACCAAAAATACAAAAACATAAAATACCCCACAACCCTACACCATCCCAACCTCCTAACTCACTCGTATCCTTCCACATCACCCCCTTCCCATAACTCCCACTGCCAAACGCCCTAGTGAATAAGACAGTTTTGCACTGCCTCCTAAAGGTGCTCAAGCCCGGACATAAACAAACCTTCTGGGGGAGGGGCTTCCAGGGCTGTGGAGTGGCAGCCGAGAACGTCCTCGTCGTGGAGACCAAGTTAGAAACTGGTACCTCCAGACAGGTGTTCCCAGCCGACTGCAGAGGCTGCAATGGGACATGGTAGGCCAGGCGATCTTCCAGATAAATGGGCCCCAAGCCACTTAGGACTTTAAAGGTCAAAACCAGAACCTTGAATTGTGGCCAGAAAACAATAGGCAACCAGTGCAGATTCTGGAGCATTAGTTTAATGTGCTCCTGGCGACTTGCCCCCATAAGCAGCCAGGCCGCCGCATTCTGCACCAGCTGCATCTTCCGTACAGCCTTCAAAGGGAGCCCCATATAGAGTGCATTGCAGTAGTCTAGCCTCGAGGTAATGAAGGCATAGATGATGGTTGCCAGATCCGAATCAGAAAGAAAAGGCTGCAGCCTTCTCACCAGATGAAGTTGGTGAAAAGCGCTCCTGGCCACTGCCGCCACCTGGGATTCCATGTGCACTCCAAGGCTGCAAACCTGAGTGATTGGGGGGGGGGAGAGATTCCATCAATAACGGGGCGCCCAATCCCCCCCCAAGTCATGTAGCAATGGAACCTGTTTTTTTATTAATATCTTACGTTGTCCTGGTATGAAGAAAGGAAGACAGAAGGGAGCTAGTCCCGAAGACTACAAACTGCATTATGAAGAGAGCAGACTTTGTTACTCTGTGTTAAAAACTGCTCTAAGAACAACACTAAAAAGGAATAAAGGGGGGGGGGGGAGAGAGAGAGAGGTGGACTCAGAGGAGAAGTAGTGTGGAATGGCTCGGATATGTGCTCGATCAGCATACTAACAAAAGGACTATAGTCCATGAAAGGCCTGGCCTATCCAGACACCTGAATATCTGTTTCTGACACATCCACATATGCTTAAGAAACATCCTGTTGACAAACATCCTGATTTGCCAGACAAACCATCCTGAGGCCAGGTGGGCCAATTTGCACTTCTGACAAGCTGTAGACTACCAAAGAACTTTGAGAAGCATCCTGACACCTACGAACATTTTGGTCTTGATAGAGGCCAATCTCCAGGTCAGGAAAGAACAGTCTATCTAAGATAAAGATGCTTTTTTGTAGATGTAGATTGATAAACAGAGGTAGATGGAAAGATAAAAAGCTGATGCTGGAGCTAAAAGTTTCGGCTTCCGCCTTCGTCAGTAGCACACCCAGTGTTTATCAATCTACATCTACAAAAAATTATTATTAAATTATTGATTGACTGCATCCTCCTGGGATCCAGAGCTTCCTTGAGAGTTGTGCTGTTCAGTTGCTTTCCAAGTATCTCTCTAAGATAAAGGTGCTGATGTGCTCACAGCCCACCCTTCCAGAAAGACCCTTTTGTTGTGCAAAGGACTGTCTGTGATGTCATAATGACTTGACATCTTGCTATTGCTGAAACATCACCTCAGAACTGCATGTAACGACAGGCACAACCAAGATGTCTTTGGTTGATTCCACTAGTCATCTTGGCAGTGAGTTTTGTGGTCCGTGTCCCATCCAGCTCAACAATCTCAAGGAACAAAACTCTGCTCTTCAGCATCACCAAGGGCCCTCTTCTGACTTTCTCTGAATCAGCCTGCATACTGCAGGATCTGGCCAGCTGTGGATGCATAAGATATCTTTATCTGGGAACTATCGTTATAATATAATAATAATAAATCTTTATTTGCCTTGACAAATAGTCGTTGGCAATGCATCATATTTCCAAAGGACAAAAGGACAATTTCAGCCACCGACATCATAAAAGCAAAAAATTAGTTACAATAAAACCCAGGCACAGATGCCCTTAACCATTATACAATAGCAAAACAACAATTACCACTGGAATCCCTGTGGAGATTTGAGAGAGGCGGCGGCAGCGCAGACTGGAGTGAGAGGGCAGCCTGCAGGGATGAGACCATCTCCCTTGACCCCCCCTGCGGTACAAACTGGTGACTATCGGGGGTTGTGGGGGCGGGGGAACCCGGTGAAGAGAACTGGAGGCTTGGGGACTCCCTCTCCCTCCCCATCACCCTTGCGGGGGCGGGGCTTCGACGCAGCTGGGTCCAGGACACTCCCCTTAACATTGGGAGCAGGCGTAGGCCGTGCCGGAGGCGCGTGCCGGAGGCGCGTGCTGGGGGCATGTGCCAAAGGGGCATGTGCCAAAGGGGCACATCCAAAGGGGCCTGCCCTTTGGCCGTGCCCTTCGGCTGGGCAATGAGGCGGAGGCGGAAATGTTTGGGGAGTCGAGGGTGGGGGGGGTGATTTTAATCCCCCGCCCATTTATTTATTTACTATTGTCTTTTAGCCCTGTTTTATTGATGCATTTTATATTTATATTTTAACTATTTTTAATTGTTTTTATCATTGTTGTTAGCCGCCCCGAGCTGCATTGCAGGAGGGGGCGGGATATAAATCTATAAAATAAATAAATAAATAAATA